>VDFB02193867.1:656634016-656683774 GCA_007258455.2 Sequoia sempervirens
GCTAGTATTATAAAGGTGGATTCAATTTTTAATCACTCTTTTTGTTTTAGAATTATTTTTATATATTGTATCTTATCTATTTTTATATGTACTTATTTATGTATATCTTTCATTTATTTCACATATACATGTACTTTCTTTCATACTTTCATTTATTAGTTTGATAGTAGCACTCTTTTTTCTAAGGTCAATCCCATTGTGAAAGTGATCTTGAAAAATGTAAAATTGATTCGTAAAACTTAGAAATTTAAATTTAAATTTTTTCAATATTTCATATTTTTTGATGAATTTACTTGGAATACTTTTCAAACAATTGATTGTTATTTTTTAGTAAGTAAAAACATTTAACATGAAATCATTATCATTTGATTCATATCCATAAATCTTATGCATTAAGAGAATAATCTTTTTAGGAACACTTTTTTTGAAGCATTGAAAGGAATCTAATCTATGATGCATCTAGAACACTTGCATGTTTGATTGTTGTCATTGAAATTTTGCACTATCAAAAACACATGTCTAATGAAGGCAATCAACCTAGAAGAGTTTGTGCCTTACAATCCAACTATTTCCTTCAAATAATTTTAAATATAACCAACCCTTAACAAATAGTAAAGGTTACAAATCATGAGAAAATATGTCACCTTTGTCCACTATTAGTAGATTCATTCTAGTGGGTTATATATCAATTTGCATGACAATGTAACATACACAAACATGTAGCTAGAATTTTCTTCTATTTATAAAATAATAATTCCAAAAATATCCCATACTATACATGAAATAAACACAAGTAATCAACAAAGTGAATTGTATTAAATCAAAAATCTCCCAAGTACATAAGTAGTATAACCAAGAATTATACATCATCTAATATTTCATAATATGATGGGTTGAGTACTACAACCCTTAATAATAATTACATCAAGTATAAATAAGCCAATAAGACAAACCACATCGTAAACAAAGTGGTCTTCTCAAAGTACAATATATGCATTAAGTTTCTAGCTTGAATCTATAAGTTAATCCCCCCAATCTCCAATTATTGATGCAAAAGGAATTGAAGTTATGCATTAAAGGAACCTAATCCTCCTACCCATTATAGCAATGAAATAATCAACCAATGATCCAAAAGTGTGGAGTACAAACACAAGACTATTTTTTTTAGTTCATTTATCTTCTATACACATAGACATATAATTATATCTATAGATAAATAACTTATCCAAGATGAATCATTATATTGACCACATCATTAGAAAATCATTGAATTATATCAAACCTACCAACTCCTTACAAAACTTCACAAACATCAACTAAACAACCTAGAAAGTACACAAGGCACAAAAATACAAGGCATATACATGACAACTATGACTTATAATTTAATAATACAAACTGACCATAGTAAGATCCACTAATAATCAAATATTACATTATATGCAACAAGATTACTCCTCACATCCCACATTATGGGAGGACTCATAATTTGGTGTCATTCATCCTAACAAATCATCACATGCTCAACATAAAATAGCATTCTATATGTGCTCTATAATCTTAGGATAATCTTTTTATTTGACATGTAGAACCAACTTAAAATAATAAGAAACAAGAACATAAAATATATGATAACAACTAAGTATCACATACCCATAGCATGACATAAATAACAAGAAAAATAATTCAATGATGAAAGACACAATTATGACAAATAACGACATTTGCATAGTACAATATCACACTACGACACAGTCAAGGGAATCCCACAAAAGCACTAAGATTCATATCCCAAACATGTAGTATGTGTCTATACTAACTACCTCACTTAAGAATGAATTTCATCTATGCCAACAAAAGAGAACATTACCTTAATAGGTAAAATAGTGTGAACACCAACAAACAAGGCCACATGGATTCAAAGTGGAGAATACCCTAGCTCTAGTGACAAAAAGTAATTAAGAATTATGATGTGGAAAAAGGGATGTAGGATCTAAATCACACTTTATCCTACATTACATTAGGAAAGGAACCAATATTTATCACATAGATCCACTTGGCTATTGACCTCAATGGAAGAGCCAGAATGGTGGATCAATTGGGGTTTTGGTCCCTTATTTTTGTGGGAAATGGGAATGTTGAATTGATTAAGGAGTAACTTGGTTTTATTATGCAAGTGTATGTCTAGGTCAACTATGAAGCTACAACAAATTGATGCAAATACAAAAAAATATAGAATTAAAAGATAAAAAATGATAACAAAACAAAAGAGTGTAAAGATAAAGGAACATGACATAAAAATTAGGGTTCAAAATTCTTGGATAGGGGCACCATCACCATAGTCCTAAGAATGCAGATCTTAAGAATTAGTGAATAGATCTTAGAGGGTTCCAATCTATGTTATTACTTCCTAGACTCAACTTTAGAACTTTGTCTATTGATGATTAATTCAACTTGTCCTAATTCATTGAAGTATGAAGCTTGAATACCTAATCTCACAATCAAGTCTTCAATATTCTCCTCTAAACAAGAATATATTTGCAATTATATAAATACTTTTTACACTACTAAAAATACATTTATAATAAAATTGAAATTTAACTATAAAGGACATCTAATTTCACATAAATAGACTTATTCAACAAACAACACATTAAACGTAACTATACCATATTAAATTTAAAAGTGAATTCAAATTCCATTAGAGTAAAAATACTTAAAAAATCATTACAACTGAAGATTTTCTGCCCAAAAATATTTAAGGGAAAGGGGCCCATAGTGGGTGGGGGTCCAATGATGGGTATAGCAGTAGGCATGAGTGCGTCCCATAGTAGGTAGGCTTAATATCCAATAAACCTATGCTTAATATCCAATTTCAAAACACGTTTATCCATAAAGTACACAAATTGACAAATCATGTGATGCCACATTAGCGCACCAATAATACATGACTTAGTGACCCACTATCGGTCTCACGATTTTTCTAGGCCTTTTTGGATACCTTGACAAAAAGCATACTGACGTGGCATCATATTTTATGATGTGGCCTTGAAATCAACTTTTATAAGTAGGGGACTTGCCAAATAAGCTGTTGTACAAATTTGGGAGTGATTTGAAATTTTCATATAAGATTTTGAGAAGCACAAAATTAGGGTGGCCCACTATAGGCCCCTCTCCCTTAAAAGGAATTTGAAAACATGTTGATATTCAGTCGACTTGAGAATTGACTGGCCGATATAGAAATCCGTTGATATTTAGTAGACTTGAAAATTGCCTGGCGAATTTCCCCTCAAATTTGGTCTCTGCATTTTCGTCATCGCCACTATCTTTTTCGGGGAATTTTAGCTCCAACCATTGCACTTGTGGTTTGCCTTGGACAATATCAATATGTGCATGGGCAATAAAGGTATGTATACCTGCCTGTGACTCGAACCAGTGCCACGCCATCCCATATGCAGAAAAGCCAAACAGTTGCTTCCATTTGTGGTATGGAGGAATCCAAGCACAAAGAGAAAGAGAAGCACCGCCGTTATTGCCCTGCGATAAGTGGCGGAGAGTCTCCCCGATACTTTCCTCACTTTGCTCCATTAGTCCCACGTACATAATGCGGAAACCCTCCGAAGAAAGATCCGCCATTTTCTTCTTCACCATCTCAAAAGCATCTTTATTTGAGGAGGAGCATAGATCCCTACATGTCAAGAGGAAAGCAAGTTTTTTCAGACACTTCACTGGACGGAAGGTGGAAGACCAGTCCGCCTTCACTCCATCAGCGTGCACGAATCTGCTCGCCCCGTCGAATAACGCCGTCGACACTGAATGCTTGTACATATTCTCTCTGTCCCAGTCATCCTTGAACACTTCTGTGCATACCAGTAGAGGCTGTCCCTCTTTAATTTCTTCCCAACGGCTTATCAGCATGGGGCTTTCCTTGATATCTAACATCATCAAGCTCTCCAGCTCAATCATCTGGTCCACTGCCTTTCCTTTCAATACAGGGCATTTTGATGCGTCTATTGCGGCCACACTTGTCAAAGAACTGAAATCAGCACTAAGCCTCTCCAGACTTTCGCAGTCGCGAATTCTCAGATATTCCAAAGACTTTAACTTTCCAAAATTATGAGGAAGACAAGACAGCTTTGGACAATGATTTATACTGAATTCCTTCAAGTTGATCAGTTGACCAAAGCTTTCTGGCAATGAAATGAGCTCTATAAAATTGCGCAAACATAGACGACGCAGAGACCTAAGTTGACCAAAGCTCTGTGGAAGCCTCCTCATATATTGCTTGTCTTCCCATAATTCCAGCTCTTCCAGGTGAACTAGGTTTCCAAACCTTTCATCCAACTCAAGGGATTCAAAAAAATATACCTTCAATCTCCGCAAAGAATGAGGTAACTGCAGACAGTTAATTTTGCAATAAGGCCTGGAAAGAAAAATAAATTTGATATCGCTATTCCAAACCGGAGAGAAAAATAAAATCCTAAACTTACGTCGCAAACCTGTTGTCCCTCCTTATGCGGCCCTCGAAAATTGCCAACCTTGGAAGGTTGCTTAACTCCACCGGTGAACAATCTCCTTCACCAACTATGAGACACCTTAGATTTTCAAATTTTCTCGTGCATATTCCACTGACAGTTGTTCCCCTTGCAAGACACAAAATTCTCAAATTGCCCATCCTATATAAATGTTCTGCCTGAAGTTGGATTGCAGGTTCACCGTAGGCAATGCTTGTAAGAAAAATTCCTTCCAAATTCTTAAGTCTCTGCAAGTAAAATGTCTACTTAATAATATGCTTCCCTGAAATTCGCAAACAGCATAAAATCTTTTTCACAGAAGAGAATAGACTTGTCTTGTATACTGCAGCGCATTTATCTCATCGGCGAATTTAACTAATAATATATTGATTAAGAGTTGCGTCTAACAAATTATGTAGAATGTAAATATTTGAGTCAAAATATACCTGTGGATCCGGATCTTTAAGAGCATCAGCCAGAGATTTGGGCTCGGTTATTCTATGCAAATTTGACAATTTTATTCCTCGTCTCAGAACTACATCATGTAGCTGTACTCGACCATTGGAGATCTTTACCAGCGCTGCGTCCTCCAGTGTGGTAAGCTCCATCTCGCCCACAATATAGATCACGATGTGCTTCTCCCGGTTAGAAAGAAAGCTACCATATCTAGAAAGGCAACTTTACATCCATCCTCCTCCAAACCATTATACACCACATCCACCACGTTTTTAGTTAATTCGCTATCTCCTGTCCCCAGCAAATCCTTCAAGTCTTGAATGGCTTTAAGTAAGACGGGCAGACTGTCTGGATGTCTGCGCAATCTTGAGCCAACAAGCTCGAACACCAAAGGGATGCCACCACAGACTTCGACGAGGCCGTCGATATCCAAGCTGCTATCAAACGTTGCATCGGGATTGTCAACAAGTTTTTTGGATAATAGCTTCTTTGCCTCTGCGGATGGAAGAGCATTCATAGGATATGCTAAGCGTGAAAATATATCTCGCTGGTCAAGCATGTCAGTCTCGTTCAGTTTTCTGGCGGTCACAAGCATTTTGCTACCCCTGGGCATCCATGATAAGTTTTCTGGCAGAAGTTTGGCAAGATCGCTGCCTTTCAACGCATTGTCGATAAATAAAAACAGAGGTTGACAGTCTGCTTCTGTAGAGGCCTTCGAGATTACTCGTTGACCCTCTCTGTAATCCCTCAAGACCACTCTCCTGCCAAACAGATCGTACAAAATCTGCTCTTGAAGCTTCGTAAGGTCTCTTTCAGAGCACCTCTGGTCGATGATTAGACAGCAGTATTTGTAGGCTTTGAGATCCAGAGAGCTGAAGACAGCAGTGGCAAGGGTTGTCTTACCCATACCCGGAATACCATACACCACCACGGCTCTACTTGATACATCATCGTCTATGTCCAACAGCCTTGTTACCTCTAGCCTTGCTTCACTGATGCCCACTGCAAAATCGATGAAAGTGGCTTAAATTAAGTGGAATAAATTACAAAGAGCGTTTGTGCAGAACTTTTGGGCACCTCATAATGTATGAAGGCATAAATAATAAACCCAATTAACAGCAATAAGAAAAAAAGCATAATACCTGCATCGGGATTCTCCCTCTGTGAAGGAGGTAACCAATCAGGAATTCGACTCAAAAGTGCCGTTACAGCTTCCAACGTCAGATCAGAATACTTCTGACCCAGTTCTGACTGAAGACTTTTTATCTCTTCAACATCTACTTCCGACGAGAAAAATCTGCACCACTAGAATCGAATGAATATCTACCTCCTTATCTCTTCAACAACTACTTCCGAGGAGAAAAATCTGAACCACTAGATTCTAACGAATAAACTGCCTTCAATTACAACCATTCTTACTTTCGATTACAATGAATATCGAGGGAATGATACCTGGATAGGTCGCTCGATTTTATTCGAGAAACGCAGAAAAATGATCCTTTGAAGATGAATTCGGCGACATCTTGCAGCTTCGCTTGAGGTATGTGCCCGTTTAGTTTCTTGACCTGTTTAGCTAGGCCATACATGTACCGCAAGAATTGCACACATTCCTTCTTGTTACTGGAAGCATCGTCCACTTTTTGCAATAGATAAGCAACAATTGAAAGCCCCGCTCCCACCCACTCGATATCAGATGCTCCTTTCATAACATCTATCACTACTTTCCTTGTGTGGTTGCTACAATCTGCCAAATGGATAAAATGTCAACACACAATATTAGCAACACAGTAAATTTTCACATCCATATGAAATATTGAATTATGCTTTATAATGCAATCTAAACAACAAAATATCAACTAAATTAAGTGAAAGCACAAAGAAGCAAGAATCCAACTCTATCTCATATTGGATTGGTGTCACATGTGCTATAGACCATTTCCCAATCCTTGATTGATAAGCTTAGATGATGATGATATAATGGAAATGATGAGCAAAATTAGTTCTTAAATTAAGAGAGTAACTTTGCATAAAAGTTGTGGATCCATGAATGAGAATGAAGACTTTCTTTTATAGATTTTCTTGATGAGAGATTGGCCAAGATGGTGAATGTGGGACTAAAGATCCTCAAATGAAAATAAGACACTTCTCAAGTGGTGAGTGGTCAATGGTTTTGCAAGATTTGGGAAGAGTGCCTATGAGAGGGAAAATTTGAATTCAAATTTTGCAATAAATGTTGTGTTTGACCTTGGAAGGAGACATGTAAGAGACATGTAAGGCCTCATAAATGCTCTGTTGGGGTACATGTCCACTTGGGGGGAGATTCAAACTTGGAGAATATTCTCCCTTTATGTCAAGTTGAGAATAAAGATTTTGATAAATCAATTAAATGCAATTTCATATGCAAGTGGCCAAATCTAGAGAATGCAAGTGGGTGAGATTAGTATTTAATCAGGGTTAGATTAAATAGATGATGATTATGGTGATTAGATGATTTTGACTTTTAGGACTTAAATATTTGATTTATTTAAATTAGAAAATGGTGGAATATGATTTGGGTTTGATTTAAATAAAGCCCTGATTTATTTAATTAAATGGATGATGCAAGATGAAGGTTGAATGATTTATGAGAGATGAAATTGTATTATTTGATTAAACCTTTGGATTGACCCAATTTACCTGATGAATGGATTTGTTGCATTTGATCAATTCAATGAGCGGATGAATATGCATAATGTTAATTTGATGTGTCTACATTTTACTCTTCTTTGAAGCAATGTCCTTGTTGCGTTGGTTCAAAGAATAAACTCCCCACGATCAAAATTTAAATTTTTATTTATTTTTCAGATGCCCCAGCGGAAAGAAGTACGCTGGTTCATTGCCCCCTCGAGAGATCGAGCGAAAAGATTCAATTTGAGGGTCGATCTTGTGATAAAGAGGTTAAAAAGGGTGGTTATGGACGGCGAAGCAAATGAGATGATTTTAAGATGCTTAGAATAACAAATCTATATTATCCTAAACAACTTAAATGATGCTATGATATGAGATGGATGATGTGATATGCCATGATTCTGCAATAGATGATTTATGCAGATGCTTAGACCAATAGATCTATATTATGATGATGATGCAAATGCAATGCATGTGAAATTATCGATGTTTCCTATTATGTATGTGATATGCTGATAGTTTTCTGGATGTAGGATGGATGCATGATTGATGCATTGGCGATGTTATGTTAGCATGGAAATGAGATGATGATAAGAGGATCCATCAAGTCCATGATTGGTCGAGACTTTATTAGAGATGATGATGATAGATGATGATGATGATAAATGATGATGATTTGCTTATCAAGGATTTGGATTTTTAAAGGGTCACTTACTTTATGTTTGATAACACACATAGGTACGATGCATCAAGGTATCAAGAACCAGGATGGCGTTGTTCCTAGTGTGATGGATTTTGACTCAACAAGCAAATAGGAGTATTCTTGTTCACACTTGACATATAGAAACCTTGCTAGGGCGTACCTAACAAAACAAGTATTCGCCAAGTTATTTTACAAGAACGTCCAACAAGCACAGTAGACAAAAGATAATGATCGTTGCCCCATTCCTATCTCTCTAAATCCTTCATTCGGATATTTTTGAGAGGTCCTTGGAATGAGCACAATAAGATAAATCAAAAGAAAAGATCAAGTACACAAACAAGCCAATGTTCTTCATACCTTCAGCCAAAGGGATGTGTTTTGATAGGATAGGAATCCAAGTGATATCCAAAATGATGCCCATTGTCAGAATGATATATCCTAGGACATGCATTGTATAGGATGATAATGGTTTGATAAGTTGATTGATAGGCTGTTGATATAAGGTTGACTGACATGTTTGCGACTAATCAAGAGTTTGATTTTGTGTTCAATGGTTCGTTGTTTCAATTTTGATTTTATGATTGAAGCTTGATTTTGTTGCCTGCTATGATTGTTTCTGTTTGTGTTATTAAAGGATGAAGATGATGATCAGTTTATTATGGATGATTGATTATTTCGAGTGCAAGCGAGATGAGATGGATGGATTTTTTCAAATATTTGGATGTTTTTGACATTTTTTGGAATGTTTTGAGGCTATTTTTGGATTTTGGATTTTTCAAATGTTTTAATTTTTGATTTTGCAATGTTTTGGGATTTTCTAAGATTTTATCGATGTTTTGGATTTTGATGTTTTCAAATGTTTTGGATTTTTGATGTTTTTCGAATGTTTTTGGATTTTGATGTCTCGGGGGCTAATCAAAGATTAGCCTTGCCTACGTTTAAGCTCAGAGATGACGTAGTTCAGATTCCAATGTTTTTGACAATTTTTTTTTACTTTTTGAGTGTTTTTGGATTTTTGATATTTTGGATGTTTTTGGATTTTTAGCATGATTTGGATGTTTATGGATTTTGATGATTTTTTGATGTTTTTGGATTTTATGATTTTATGATATTTTTGGATTTTCACATGATTTTGACGATTTGGATATGGACATGTGTGATGATATCAGTATTCTATTTATGATTTTTGTTGAACACCAAGCTAAGGTCGATCGATCAAGTCAATGGATTGATGATAATGATAACATTGTTGAGGATGCACAACAACACAATGATTTGATTGGTCAGGATTGATGATGATAACATTGTTGAGGATGCACAACAATGCAAGGATAGTGTTAAGCAACACAATGATTATGATGGATATCCCAAGATGATGGATTGATTGGATTCGATTGATCAGGATTGATGATGATAATCATTGTTGAGGATGCACAACAATGAAAGGATAGTGTTAAGCAACACAAGGATATCCTGATGATTTCTTGATTGGATTTTGATTGATCATGATTGATGAAGCTTGTTTGAAACAAAAGATATTTTAGATGATGTGATGTTGAAGGATGTGTTAGATGTGACTGATATTGATTGCTTGGATTGATGTTCGATGAAAGTTGAAGACTGATAAGGAATTTCTTCTCGTCAAAATATGCATGGGCTAGTGATTCGGATTTTGGATTGTAGATGTTTGACCAATTTGATTTCATGTTTTCCAATGTTCAGATCACTACATAAGTTGGAGGATATAGACCAAGATTTATTCTTGAAGCAAGATGTACATATCTACCCCCATTGTCTAGCAATGTATGGAATGCGATGGGTGGATGCTTGGATAGGTGTATGGATGGATGGATAAGGTAAGTACACAAAGGATGCCAAGGATTATCTTGCGATAAGATAAGGTGTTCGGATAATGAATGCTTATTGGATAATGCTTCATGGCTCAGATAATGTTGCATAGGATGGGATCAATGAAAATGACCCATATCAAGATGTTTACCATAAGCAAGCATAAAGAATGCCCCAAAATTTCATCAAAATCAAGATAACTTGGACTATGGATGAATATGGATGAAAATGGATTGGATAAATGGTTCATGGATGCGTGGATTTATTATGGATAAGATGGATGGAATGCTCAATTTATTATGGATGGGATAAGATGCTTTCAACAGAACTGGTGCACGTAGATGCTCGATTCTACTCATGACGCCTGTTTGCCAGGTTTTCATCATGGTCTTATCCAAAGCACCACCGTAGTGGTTTTCACTAAGGAAATTTTTTTTCTCTTTACTATTTTCAATCATTTTTTTAATTTTTTTGGATTTTCATTTTTTTTTTATTTTTGGTTTTTAAAGATTCATACTGAACCACCTGGTGGTGTTGGACGTAGATGCCCCCTGTCATAATGTGCCATCGGTATCCTACCAAGGAGCTGCTTTGCTAAGATAATGCACTTGAATGCAGCTTTTGGGATTCTTGATCTACTTCGTCGATACCGGGTTAACTCTGCGGTGTACATTGTGATAAAGTGCCTTTCAATCCTTATGATGAAGGGTCATTTCCAATACATGGTCAATATGAGAATTGGATATCATGGTGGAGGCACGGATGGAGTGCGTTTAGGATAAGAGATGGATTGGTTGACAGTTTGGAACCTTTGACTCTCCAAACTTGGGAAGATGAGCAATGATGGGTGGATACGGAAGTGTATGGAATTAGGACCAACTACTTGATACACTTTGTATGTCACTTGAAAAGCCTCCTTTTGATTTTGTGGACATCTTTGATGGATACCTTTCCCTCTTTATTTTTCCCCACAATTTCTTTGACTGATGGAGTTTGATAGGGATGATCTTTCTTTGTATTCTTTTGTATCCATTTATATTTGATTTGTCCATTATGCTTCTCAGCTTCTTTTGATTTGATAACGTTCTTCGTACTTTGATTCAAATCTTCCTTTTGACGTTGGTCCTAATGTGTGGATGGGGTGATGGGTGGATGAAGATTCGTGACGTGACTGGTTATAGTATTGGCAATGGTTTCATCACAAGGATTCTTTGTGCTCCCTATGTTGACGTTTGCACTAGATAAAGTTTCCCCCAATATGGTGGAAGTAGTACCTTCATGCTTTGATTCTGCCTATTCTAAGAGCTTCTGTTTAGAGTGCATTCTCTGATAAATGGCTACTATAGGTGACGTTCTTTCAATTTGCTGCTCTGCTAACTCTAGATGCTCTATTTGACTTGTTTTGTTGAGTGGATAATGCTGGATATCCTCATTCATGATGTCCTCAATCTGAGTTTTGGACATATTTGATCCTGATGTTGACAACTCCATTTGATTGTAGGAGTTAAGAACAAAATCTTGTTCTAGATGAAGATCATCTACGTGCCCATCTGTAAAAAGCATCTCATGGGTAGATGGAGGAGTATGTGCTACATGGATATAATCATCTTGCATGGATAAGAGAGTGTTCATTAGATTATTGTAGTATTTTGAAGATACAAATTATTGATCTTGATTAATTTTGGAGTTGCTTTCGACATGCTTTGGATCAAGTTCTTGACCTGGGGCAGCTTCAAAGAATGGATTTCTTACAAAAGACTTTTGGATGTCGACATTAGGCATGGTCAAGTTCAAGGTTCCTTCAGCATCTGTAGCCATGAGGTCAAAGGGGATCAACATGTTTTGAAAATGACCATTGCTAGACCTTAGTGAAAGATTTTGATCTTGCTTTGGAATAACTTCTTGAGATATGTCCTCTAACTCATAAGGAGATGTAGAGACATTTTCAATATGATCATTGGTCAACGGATTATGCATTATGTCAATTGGATCAAATAGTCCTAACACTCCTTGAAAGAGATCACTAAAAAGTGGCTCTTGATGTATGGTGAGTTGATTATCGGATTGTGTAGATACATCCTCAATGTGCTCCTCGATGGAGAGGTTTTGATCATTGTTTTTGACAATTGCGATGGAGAGATTGTGAATGTCTTCGACCATAGAGTCAAGTGATGTTGATATTTCTTGAATTGGCTCATTGTTGAGTTTTTTTGGTGGATTTTGATTGTGATTCAAAAGTGACTCTTGACATATGTCGATTTGATCATTGGATGAAGTAAACGTGTGCTCAGTGATGGATTGATCTTGATCCTTGTTTTCAATAGTTGTCATCTTTTGTGTTTGTGCTCGTGTTTGTTGAGTAGCTTGAGAAGCTTGTTGCACTTGTTGAGCTTTTCTTGCCCATTGTGTGGCTAGATATTGTTGGATGGCTTTTTGGTATGATTGGTGAGCTTTTAGAGCAATGTCATATTATCTTGCTACATTTGGTTTTGGTGGTAGTGGGGGAAGATTTGGAATTGTGTTGGATGCGATGACAAGTGATTGAGATACACTTGGGGTGATTGTGGGGGTTTGAGATGTGATGGGTGTGATAGTGGTGGTTGGAATGATTGAAGGGATAGTGATGGTTGGAATGGCTGAGGTGATAAGTCCTTGGGAGACCGTATTTCAATTTGGGATCAATGTTGTTTGATTAGATACCATCCATTGGTGTGATGTCGATGGTATATTCGAAGGATTTGAGGTGATGGTTTGATTGATGTTAGGTGGATTGATTGGTGCTAGATAAAGGGGGAAGCCCTAAACCAAGAAATGATGTTGGTAATGGTGGTGGAGATTTCCCTTGGCGCAATGCCTCAACTATTTTGGAAAGTTCCGCAATTTGATCTCGCCAAATTTGTTCTTGATTTTGATCTTGACTCACTTGAGATAGTTGATTTGGCTTTTGTTTAAGCAGATTTGGGATGCCTACTTGCGGTTTTTGAATGGGATTATGGGAAAATTAACTTTGGATAATGTTTTGATTTGGGATGATGTTCAGATTTGGCATGATAGGATGAACATTGTTGGTATTGGGAATCATTTTTCCAAATTTTTCTGAGTTAGGATTAATGTTTCAAAAACTTGCACTTGGTACATCCACATTTGGTTTGTAGGGATTTGGTGGGATGACATTGTTCATTTGAATTCTCATGCATTGCTTGTTCGGTTGGTGGATTTGTAGGTTTGGACTTAGATCTATCATTGGGAAATGTGTTCCAAACTTTGACTTGGGCATACTCACACTTGTTGTACCATTGACATTTGTCGAAGGCAATGATCTTATGCATGGACTTTGATAATTGATAGGCATTGCAAGGCTTTGAAGATTCAACTGATTTGGATTACGCAAGATGTATGGATCAAGTTTATATTCCATGTTCTTCTTGTATTTTGACCTTGTTGTAAAAGTAACCTCTAAGGTTCTTAGGACCAATGACAATATGGAGGATGAAATGTGGTGAATGATAAGAGTGATGAACGTTTAGGAACTTTGGATAAATGCTAGACTTAGGGTTTGATTTTGATTAGTTGATTTGGATGATGAACTTGTAAACCCTAAGATGTTGGATGTGATCTTAGGATGAACTTGTTCAAAGGATGGTTGATTTAATTAAATGTATGAGAAAGGATGCATTCCCACACACCTAACTAAATGAGGTGATTTTGATTTTGATGATGTGCCTAAGTCTAGAATGATGTTTTCAAAAGCTCTAAAGTTGTTTGGATGGATGACGATGATAAATGTTTGGAGTGGATGAGGTGTTTGATTTGATCCTAAGAGACTTAGGGAGACTTTGTTTACTAGGCCAAGGTATTGAAGAACACACTTTTCTCTAAGAGCAATCAAAAGACCAATATGACCAAAAGATATCAAGCACATGTGTGGGGTCCAATTTGTTATCTTTGCTTAATGAGTTTTTTTTACCACAAAACACACTTCTTGATTAGGTTTCAAACTGAATGTCCAATGTCACAACTTCTTTTCATCCCACAAAGTGCTATGTGGAAGTTCCAAGAAATCAAAACAAGGGTTTCCTAATGTTGACCTTTGTAAGAGCAAATTAAGATGTAAACCCAATTACTTAGAAACCTCTAAGTACATAGTCCCAAGGGTAAGCAATAGTTCTTGGGCTTTGTCAAAGGTATTTTCTCTAACTAAGGGGTTTGAAATTTTGATGATGATGTTGAATGTTGGTTTTGCAATGTTTTCGATAAACACACTGTGTTTTCGAACGAAGAACAAGTATAAGCCCTATGGATGTGTAAGACAATATTTGTTGAATCCCCACTTGGACAAGTCCAGCTACGCTTATCTTTAGCGAATGGTTAGATGCTTGACCCCACTGGCTCCCCTCCATGACACTCACTTATACGGGGCAGCCAAGCATCAACACCCATGAAACTCCCATGGCATGTTTTCCATTTCTATAAAGACCGTAAAAGTGTGAGGTGGCTTCAGAACGACCGTTCTTGCACCAAAAAATAGATCAAGGATTTTGGAAAATTCTAGTACATGGGTTCTAGTAAAGACTTTCCGTTCGTAGGAGTTGACCCAACGTGGCAAGAGTCCCCTTTCAGATCCATCTTGTCGGAGTCAACTGTGTGATATTGGCGTTTCTTCCAATATCCACATTTATATCCCGTCTAGAAATACTCTTGGCTTTAGAGTGTTACCGGTTGAGTCATTCCCTTGGGTGAGTACTTTTTTTCCAAGGCAGGCCCTCTAAGATAAACAAAAGCAAACAAAGACACAATCTGTAACTCGATCGATCTTTGATGGCACAAAGAAAGAGAATGTACGCAAAAATGCCCCTACTCACACTCAGACAAGATGTTGTTCAATTTTTAAGCCCAAATCGAAGTGTTTCAAAGCAATAAAATGCATTTTGAGTGTTTCTCTTGCACCCTAGATTACACGAAGCGCAAGGGGAGAGGATACGCACTCAAAAATGCACCAATGACAAAATCACACAATTCAAGCACTTGTTTGTTTTATAGCCTTCAAAGCAATTGTGAGTTCATTTTAAAGCACCAAGATGAAGTGTGAAATTTTCTTTGTTCAATTTTAGTCCAAATATAAAAGACTAGTCAATTTCTAAGGTTCAATTTTAGCCCAATTTTGAAAGAAAACAATGATATAGTTGGCTTAAAACAAAAAATTAAAGAATGAAATGGAAGCCCTCAAGCATTAAAAAATGCTTTTTGAATTTCAAGTTTGATGCTCAGTTTCACTTCACTCCAATTTTTCCTTTGTTTTCGCTTGACTCCAATGTTTGATTTCAACATCAACCTTCACCTTTTTCCTGCAAACATCATAAGTAAGAGTTACATATGTATTACAAGACAATGAAAAAAAATAACACAAGACATGTCCACCTATTTTGAGAAAAATAAAATTGGCAAGCCACATGAGTCCTTTATGATGAAAATAGCCCCATGATATAAGATCATTGATTTTTTTTTAAAAAAATTGACAAAATTAATTAACTTAATCAATAATGAAAGATATCGTAAAAGGTACCCTATTATACCATTAAGTCAATAAAAACATCAATTTATATCAAAAAATAACCAATGAGTCAAAAAAAAGGTTAAAACCAAATATAAGAGTTAGATCATATGAATGTCTTTTAAGCCTTAGCCACATATAAATGGTGATAACCACAAGGCATTATTTTTAGGTTAAAGTAACTACACATGTGAAAGAGAGAACTAAATGCCACGGATGGGAGAGGGGTCTATGTAACGCTAAAAATAGTGCCATTAATGTATGCAAATAAGTCAAATGTGCACATTAAAGCGCATCCCATAATAATTCAAATCATCTAGTCTTTCATCTCTGCAACGCCACTGCTTTATGTCTTTATTGTCCCATTCATTTTGCCCATTTATTGTAGTATGGTATTCACACAATCTTTTACACCTGCCGAGCTACAAAATTCAACAATAGTTAGTCATCTGTGACATTGTCAATAGTGCGGCCTTCATTCTCATTAATCTCAATGAAAATAAATTATGAATTGTGATAGTGAGCATTAATGAATAAATTATAACTGGTCCAAGACTTTCACAGATCGTTGAAAGCAGCAGCAGGATAATTTAATACTTGGTCAGACGTTTTGGTCATATTGCCACCATAAACAAAGGGATCTTTAGAAAAAAATCAAAATCTGCAATAAAAAGGACCTTTCATGTGCCCAAATCATGTGTCAGTCATTTTCTTAAAAATACTTGTCATCTCTATACACTGCGTTTGAAGCAACCTTTCTTTATTATTATTATTATTATTTTTTGGCCAGCAACATCCTAAAAATTAAATTAAGATATTTGATACAAAGTCATGAGCTATTTACCATTAAATCAATGGGCGCTTAGGTGTTGGGCAACAAAAGAATAAGCAGTCAGTTTCTTTGATTAGTTCCCAACGCTTTAACAGAAATCAGGAACTATGCCAATGCTAGTATTTAGTTGGTTAGCAGGAAAAAAGACTGCCAAGGGCACAAAAACAATCCAGATGTTTGAAAGAAGCACAACCCCTGATTCCGCATAAGATCCTGCTCCTCAACTCTTTTTTTTAGTCCACAACACATCTATTTCCGCATTTCTTCTTCCACGCGATAGCAGTTTAGAAATGGTGGAGCTTTAGCACTGTCAAGCTAGTAACGAATGACCCATAGCTAGTGTCAAATATACGATGACTGATACATATTATTAAGTAAAGTCCATATTGTTTCACATAACCCATTTTTTCTACATCTCTCCCTTGAGTTAGATCATCAGAGATTGTACACCACTCCTTGTAAGAAATTCCATGTGAAATGAAGGTCTGTGATGGTAAGAACAATATAATCTTATTTTAGCAATATCAATTATATGAAAAAATTTAGCTTCTTAAATTCCCTATTATTGCAGAGAACATTGAAATGAAACAGTCCCAAAAAGAAAAGAGAATTCCTTGATACCCAAGCTTCAGTCTATGTATCTGATATGGGCATGGACGACCAATGAAAAATTTATGTGTCTGAATTCCAAAATGGAATATTTGTCCAAGGTCTTTGGTATGGTGCAATGACCAAGCAAGTGGGTATCTAAAAGAGATGTCTATCCCTGCAGGCTCATAGGAGACAAGCTACGAAAGAAAGAAATCCTTGAGTTTTAATGCAAATTTAAGCAAGGTGTTCCCTTCATCCTACGCTTAAAAGCAGATTAGAAGCTAATATCTAAGAATATTGTTATAATCAATTCAAGATTTTGTAGTCAATCATTCAGCTTGATCAGGCATTGTGAACCCGAAAATGCAATAAAAAGTGGATAAATCCATATTAAAGCATATAAGCTCAAATGGATAAAGCGTACAAGTTGCACGTAAGAGATCATATGTTCAAAAAAATAAAGCTCAAATGTATAACTCGATTACACAATGGTTCATGAATATCCACAAATAAAAGGCTTCTACTAAAAACTACGATTAAGAGCAGAAATTGGCACGATTAAAAGATGCATATAAATCTAGAGAGGTCAACTATGTATTCAAAATACAGAGATAGACCTACAAATCTACGTGAATTTAATAAAGCAAAGATAACAACCCTCCTTCTAGCGCCAAATGTGGTTGCTACAATATGCAAAATGGCTAAAATGTCAACACACAATATTAGCAACACAACAAATTTTCACATCAATATGAAATATTGAATCATGCTTCATAATGCAATCCAAACAACAAAATATCAACTAAACTAAGTGAAAGCACAAAGAAGCAAGAATCCAACTCTATCTCATATTGGATTGGTGTCACATGTGCTAGTGACCCTTTCCCAATCCTTGATTGATAAGCTTAGATGATGATGATGCAATGGAAATGATGAGCAAAATTAGTTCTCAAATTAAGAGAGTAACCTTGCATAAAAGTTGTGGATCTATGAATGAGAATGAAGGTCTTCTTTTATAGATTTTCTTGATGAGAGATTGGCCAAGATGGTGAATGTGGGACTAAAGATCCTCAAATGAGAAGAAGACATTTCTCAAGTGGTGAGTGGTCAATGGTTGTGCAAGATTTGGGAAGAGTGCCCATGAGAGGGAAAATTTGAATTCAAATTTTGCAATAAATGCCGAGTTTGACCTTGGAAGGGGACATGTAAGAGACATGCAAGGCCTCATAAATGCTCTGTTGGGGTACATGTCCACTTGGGGGGAGATTCAAACTTGGAGAATATTATCCCTTTATGCCAAGTTGAAAATAAAGATTTTGATAAATCAACTAAATGTAATTTCATGTGCAAGTGGCCAAATCTAGAGAATGCAAGTGGGTGAGATTAGTATTTAATCAGGGTTAGATTAAATAGATGATGATTATGCTGATTTAATGGTGCTTAGATGATTTTGACTTTTAGGACTTAAATATTTGATTTATTTAAATTAGAAAATGGTGGAATATGATTTGGGTTTGATTTAAATAAAGCCCTGATTTATTTAATTAAATGGATGATGCAAGATGAAGGTTGAATGATTTATGAGAGATAAAATTGTATTATTTGATTAAACCTTTGGATTGACCCGATTTACCTGATGAATGGATTTGTTGCGTTTGATCAATGCAATGAGCGGATGAATATGCATAATGTTAATTTGACGTGTCTACACCTTGTTTTGCTACTCCTAATCTGCAGTAGAAGGGAAACGACATTTTAGGAGAACGACTCTCTAATAATGCATTGAGCTGAACAAAAAGGGCACTTTAATACCTTGGAAGCATGCTTTTCACAACGTTTAAGTACTTTATTGAGCAAGCTTCCGCCAAATTTGGTTAAAGAGGCCACTCGATCCGAGGCAACATCATCCATTCCAGACTCGTTCTGAGAAGAAAAACATTTTTATTCCATTTAGCAATACAGTTTAAAACTTAAATTGAAGGATTTTAATAAGCGAAAAATGAATTCCGCATACCTCGTGAGTGGCAGTGTGTATTTCCAAGCATTTCCCAATATAAGTCATTAATTCATCAATCCCGCCCAAAACATCATTAGGCCAAAAAACAGAATTCTGATTCTCCTCCGAAGTAGAGGATGAACACCAAGCGTTGCCCATTATTGTGATTTGCGGCCAAACAAATACGCTTAGCTACACTAGTCCATATTCACCCACGAATTATCAAATCACAAACATGGGTTCAGTAAGCTCTTTCGCCATGAATCACCTAACAAATTAGATATATTTGGGCATTATGATTACCCTCTTCAAATGAAATGCACATGAATTGATGTCTTCAAATAATCAAGGTTATCCTTCGTAGCTCCTTGGAGTGTGAACACAACATGGCTCTACAAACACAATTCCATATCTAAGGAAAAACAATGAAAACATTTATTCCTAACCCACGTGACAAAAGGGCTTGACAAAAGACTAAAACTTATGCATTTTTGTCAACAATTTATATCCTTCTTGCTTCATGTCCTGAGAAGTGATGGTGGCTAGACTGTATGTTAAAGGCATGGTAATGCAAGGTTAGCATATTTCTTCCCCAAATGTAAACACTAAATATTCCTTCATGGAAACTTCTTTTTAAATGTGAATAGAAGCCATACACGTATGAGATTATTAGAGAAATGAAAATTCTATGAAATAGACGAGGGAAATTTCCTGGAAGGATGTAAAAAGCAAAAGGGGGAAATTGCGTTGAAACAACGCTTATCTACCCAATAGGCCATAAATAAAAATTCTTAAGACACCACTGAATGGACGGAATACATAAAACCTTAAATAGTACGAAAAGTGAAAAACAATAGGAAGCTGCAAAAAGTTTGAAAATGTCCGTCTTGGATTAAATATCAGGGTGCTCTCGTTCCACTTGTTTTCTTTTGAAATTCGTCGTCTATTTACTTAGAAAATATAATATCATACTTTTTCTTGCGCATCCTAAATATTAGGCAGAGTTGAGCAGAGACGTTAGAAAGTATACAAATCCACACGCAAACTAAAAAAATCATTTCGAACAATTTTTAAAAGAGCCCTACTTTAAAAGTTTCAGACTTTGACTCATTCAAAGAACTCAGCTTTCCCAACTTATTCTATTTGTTGGAATAGAAAACAATAATTGTTTTCATAGAATATCTGAATATAATTTTTTTCTCATAAAAGCAATCTAGGGGATCGTTTCTTTATAAATATAAGAAATATATACAAAATTTGTCTAGAATTGACATTTAGACATAGGGTTTAAAATTTTGTTAGGTAAAAAAAAAATACATGAAGAAAAGCAAACTAAATGTTTTTATTACCACTATTTTTCCTTTACTACAAAGCTAATAAAATGAGTATCAAACTACATTAAAGCCTCCTTTAGATACATGTAGGTCATGCAACAAAATGACATTGTAGGGGGTATATTATCATACCTGATGAATTATTAATCTTTTAACTTTACCAGTGACTAGGCCCTTCATCATCATCATTTTCCCCTAAGCTCTTTGTGAGGAAAGATACCATCCATTCTAGTCCACACTCCACCTTTTAACTTGTCACCTATTTGAGGAAGTTGACAACCTTCGTCACCTTGTTCTTCCTACAAGTTACCCTAGCTAACCACATAATCATATTAAACAACCTCCAAACTGTGTGGATAGAGCCTATAAAGGAAGACGTCAAACCAGTCACCTATAAGTCCTACCCAAAAACTACATGCATAAGGATTTTTTTCAAATTTCTGAGAACGAGCTTTTTCACCAATAACTTTACCATTTCCTTCCTTGCGTCAATTTCTTCCCCCAAATCTAGCATTACAACAATAGACATTGAAGAGCTATCCAAATTAACCCTATAATGATGCTTTGCAATGAGGGATTCTTCACCAAGAACCCATTGTATTACATATAGAAAAACTTGTCCCTTAGTTTTAAATGTTTTCTTCAAACAAATTTTGGAGATATAGCCCCAAAAGGTCATTTGTTGATCTGGGCTTGTCAATTTCACATTAGTATCCATACTTGGAAGTAGTTGGTGGACCTAGATAATGTGTATCATAAATGAACTACACTAGATTGATATAACCAAATCATTGAATATCATAGCAATAAAATGAGGCTCCATTTGGCTTGTATCAAGCTATAATGATTATATCGAACATGATCCCAACTTTCAACTTAATGATTGCCCTATCTTATGGGGGAGGCTACTGTGTGTTTTTGGGCTTCATATGATGATTAACATTTAAAATTTTGAAAAGATCTATCCATTCCTCTAGGTTGCCACTAACCTTCTTATCCTCCTTAAACTCCACTACAAGATTGGAAAGATAATTTTTTGTGATATTTTCCTCCCTATAGGTATAGTTAATAGTGTAGGAATTTAAGGAATCTAACAACTTACACTCTTGATGAGGGATGCCATTTATCTTCCCATTAACAAATTTAAAACTATTATCCACATTTATAATAATCATATACTTTCCCTCAATATCAATATATTTTAATCCATACTATTGGCAAATGAGAAGCCCAAGGATAAGTGCCTATGCATTAACTTCATTATTAGTTCCATCTAGTAAACTATGGGTTGCTACAACAATCAAATTTCCTTCATGGCCTCTAAACATACATCAAACCCCAAATATGCTAAGGTTACCTTTCTATGTGCCATTGAAGTTTAATTTCACCCTTCCTTTAGAAGGAAGTCTCCAATGGTTACCTCTCTTTGATAGGATTTGGAAGGAACTCTAGAAGCCCCACAAATAGGGGAAATATCTTAATATAGTTATCTATTAGTAAATGGTATACTTTTTACAAAGTTGGACTCAATTCCTAGTCTTTCACTTTTTTCTATTTACATCTATTCTCATATATTCTATCTTATTTATCCCTATATGCACTTATTTATATACACCACCATTTATTACACATACACGTGTACTTACTCAAAATATATTCATCTATCACCATGATATTACCATTTTCTTGTCCTAGGTCAATCCCACAATGTGTGAAAGTGATCTTGCATGATGCAAAATTGATTTGTAAATTTAAAAGTTTAACTTCATATTTTCTCAATACTTCATATTTGTTGTGAATTCACTTGATACACTTTAAACACAATTAGTTGCTACTTATTAGTAATTAAAAGCATTTAATGTTAATTTACTATCATCTAATAGTATGTAACATACCTTAAAATGTAGCTAGAATTTTTTACTTTCTTTAAAATAATACTTACAAATTATCACATTCTATGTATAAATTAGATGAAAGTAATCAATAGATAGAATTGTTTTAATTCCAAAATCTCCCAAGTACATAAATAGTATGTAACCAAGAATAGTACATCCTCTAATGGTATCCCAAGGAATCAAACCTTTTTGGAATCTCCAATATCAGTAAATGTAAACTCATGAATAGAAGATACCACACTTAGATTAACCATTACTTTCACACAAAATATACAATTTTATAAATGAAAAGGGTATGAGTGGTAATTGTAATGAACATAGGAGTTATATTGAGGATGAGTTATTTTCAACCAAAGCTCACCCCTTCATAATAAAATGTCACTTTACTACAATAAGACCCAAATATTGTATATTTGTGGCATTGTTCTCTTAGAGGAAGTTGGTGGAATGGATGTAGAATTAGGAATTTTTCTAGAATGCCCAAATTACTTGTGCACAAGAAAATTCAATTATTTTTGATGCATGAGAATCTAAGGGGATTGAGCAATCTTGCATCATCAAAAATATTTTCATTTCTATTCTTTGATTTTGTTTGATTTTCAATAAGTTGTACGTACACCCTTTGGCACTAAATTCAACATAATTGAGATTTTTACTTAATTACTTGTTTTGTTGGAATTTGATTGCTATTTATGTCAATATCATGAAGGGGTCTAAGGTTTTGGGGGCCACTGATTTTAAATTTCAAATTATTTTTATAAATTTAGCACCCAAAAATTGTTAAGGGTAAATTTAAAAAATATGAAAAAAGAAAAAATGCAATACCCAAGTCTTGGTTGTCACAAATACATGCCTCATGAGTTCCTTGGGAGTTTTGGAAGGCCCTTTCTTGTTGTATGGTCATTTTGGGCACTTGATTGAGGAGTGGAGAAAAAGTTATAAGTTTTTGGTGAAGTATGCAACACAGTTCCAATGCCTAGAAATGGGTTTTTTAGAGGTATTGGTAGAAAAAATATAGTAAGAAATGTTGCAATCATTTGATGGAAATGGCATGGAAAGAAAAACATGTGGGAGCAGCTGAAAAAGTTGTAGTTGAAAGAAACAAAGAAAAGCAGAGAAGCATAAAGAAATAATAGAGGAAGAAAGAGGATAAAATAGTCATTGTGGATCATAAAATTAATGATAATTTTAAATATTTTGTTTTATCTAAAGGTGCTTTGTTTGAAGGAGTTAGGAAAGACATATAAAATGGTGAAAAGAAGAATAATATAGCATCAACAAAAGAGGTATCATTTAATGATGTTAAATATGATTAATATGCAAGAGAAGTAGATGAAATTGTAGAAGAAGACAATATCATCATGCAAGAGAATAAATAAGATTATGAGGAAAAATATAAAGTAGTAGTTGATATATGTCTTGTTGAAGGCATAAAAGTGAAGAAAAAGGAAGTTGTAACAATAAAATATGGGTATATCTCATTCTTAAGAGTTTTGCAAAGATAATAAATTAGTGTCAATTTCCATGTAGGAAACATAAGGGAGAATGTTAAAAAAAGTGATTGTGAAGTTGATCAATGATTAGTCCTTGGAAGGACATAAATTTGTTAAAGAAAAAGGAAAAGTTGAGTGCAAGGGAGGAGGTAGAAAAAGAAAAGAACAAGATTGTAGCAAACAATGAAGAAGAAAAGGTTGGGGCATCAATTTAGAGAAACAAGAGATTACACAGATACTGAATCATTTTTCTAAGACTTTTGAAATTGAATTTGAGGTTAAGTTATTTGAAAATGATAGCATTATTATGTGAAATAATAGAGAAATTGTAACAGATTTTAGTACATTAAAGTACTTGGAAACAATTAAAAATTTTGGACAACAATGTGAGGAAGACTATTCGGGAAAGATGGAAAATGAGAAAAGTAAAGGAGCAAAAAAAATAAAGAAGAAGATGACTTACTAATTGCATGTTGTTGTTGTTGTAAATGAGTGGGACAGAAGGTGAAACAAGAGTTGGAAAAAAAAAGTGAGGTAAAGTTTAACATTTCAAAATTATTTGATAATAAATATGAAATTGATTCACAAGAAAATAAAATTGTAAACATGAATGGATATGAGATACTAAAAGGGATGTTATAGTAGTAGAAAAAGATGAGAAAACAAACATGATAATTTTTCAAAATTTATTGATGTGGATGTTAAAGCTGATTTGTATTTTGATGAAATGGTGAAATAAAGTGAAAAGGGAGAGATGATCAAGTACCAAAATAAGAGAATATATGGTATAGAACAGCAAGGTATGACTCTTTTTGTTAACATACATGAAGAAGAGAGTGAAGAGGAAACTTGTGACGAAGGTGAGTAGATAAAATTCATTTGTTTCTATGAGATTGATAGTGTTGATTTGTATGCAAGCGTTGGAGATGATGAAGTGAAATGTGAAGATGAGTTGTTGATTAATTTAAATTGCAACAAGATAAAATTTATGTGAAGAAGAAAGAGAGAAAAGATGAAGTAAGGAAGAGACAAGAAGTTTTAGAGCAAGGTAAAGAAGAAGAAAAGTAAAGTAGAAAAGGAAGAATGGTGGATGAAGAACAAGCAACAAATCTTCAAATATTTATGAGTTTCTAACTCATGTTTAACATTTGTTCTCACCTTGGGCGCCTGATGCAAGAGAATCTAAGGGGATTGACTAATCTTGCATTACCAAAAATATTTTTTATTTCTAATCTTTGATTTTGTTCATTTTCAATAAGTTGTAGGTACACCTTTTGGCACTGAATTCAACAAAATTTAGATTTTTACTTAATTATTTACTTTTCTAGAATTTTATTTCTATTGATGTTAATATCATGAAGGGATCTAAGGTTTTGGGGGCCACTGATGTTAAATTTTAAAATCTTTTTATAAATTTAGCATCCAAAAATTTTAAAGGGTGAATTTAAAAAATGTGAAAATTGGAAAAGAAACATAATGCAACACCCAAGTCTTGGTTGTTACAAATACACACCTCATGGGTTCCTTGGGAGTTTTTGAAGGCCCTCTCTTTCTACACAACCATTTTGGGCACTAGATTGAGGAATGGAGAAAAAGTTATAAGTTGTTGGTGAAGTACACAATATAATTCCAATGCCTAGAAATGGGCTTTCTAGAGGTTTTGGTTTGAATTTTAACATATTTTTGCTGGTAGAAAAATATAGTGAGAATGTATTTCTATAGATGAATATGGGATCTTTCATTATACAATTTTTCAAAAGAAAAGACTTTAATCTGTAGGTTCAATTTTTTTTTCAAAAGTGGTATGTCACAAGGTTTTGTATACATTTTTAGAAGTTTAATAGAATTAAATAAATATCATTTTGGTTTTATTCTATTTCTTTTAAGTGTTAAATTTATTTGAAAAAGATGATGGTTTTGTTTAGTGGCTCTAAATATTAACACTTTGGTTTAGAGTCTTGATATTCAACTTGCGTTAAATTTTGGAGATTCTACTAAAAAAATTTCACTAGGGTTATCTTCAACCTCTTTCCCTACTAACGGTAAATCTAAAAGAACATTAATATTTAGGTTTTTAACTTGTAATAAGCCAATTCCACTTAAGAGAATAAGGTTCTAGCTACCTATACTTCTTGTTGACAAAATCACCTCATTGTTGGTTGACAATTGATTAAGTGATACTTGATAATGTTATATGTGTACAACATAACATGCATATAGAAAAATCATTCATTATCATTCTAAAAGGAAGTGGATTTTAGTACAACATCAAATTTACTTTTCATCTTAATCTTTTGGGCTAAGTAACTTGATCTCTTCCACATATTTTTCTAAATTAGCAATGAAATTTTCCTGAACCTAAATACAAAATCACATATATATATATATATATATATATATATATATATATATATATATATATTTTTTCAAAATATATAAAAAAAGTTGATGCATAATGTAATTGAGAAGGTGATTGACGGGGAAGGATGGTTGTAATGCTAGGGTATTAAAATGTGCAACTACCACCGTTGAAAGAATGGGTTTTAGTGTCGGATTTATTTTTGGATATAGCATCGTAAGTTCTCTCCCTAGAAAACTCACTATTATAAAATAATGATGACAACATCTATCTTCCCATGGACCACAAAAAACTATCCCTTGCTTCCATTTCATTTCCATCAAAATTCTATTGTTGTATTTCATTTTTTCCATAAAAAGTCTATTCTAAGAGTTAGTGGCATAGGTTATAGAATGCATGTAGCCATTCTTAATGCATCTCTGATATTATGAGTCGATTTGATAGGACAGAGGAGAGTAATTCTCTGGAAGGGTTATAGAAAGTAAAATGAGGCAAGGAAATGGCCTGGAAAGGACAAACGGGGGAAATTGGCTGGAAGGACAGACAGGGGAAAGTTATAGATACACAGTACGAAAGAAGAAAATATTATGCGGAGTGAAATATTCAATTCCAATGTATCTCTCCCGTCATGCCTGTCTTGCACGTTGATACCAATTCATATATTAATATAATACAATAGCCCGGCCACGTCCATGAAAGGACAGCAATATACAATCACTTTAAATGAGCCATGCTCTGAAGGTTCCGACTTCGACTCATTCAAAGAACTCGGCTTTACCAATTTATTATATTCATTGGAATAAAAAGCAATATTTATTTTAATAAAATATCTTAATAAGTTTATATTTTGGTAAATGGTATATTTTAATAAAGTTGGATTCAATTCTTAATTTCTCTTCATTACGGACTCAAAAACCATAATTTGGCTTCCTCATGCCTCTAGATATCCTAAATAACTTTTGATAGTTTATATAGAAATATAACCCAAATGAAGGGAAATGTGACTACATTAATACATAAACATATATTTTAAAAACAAAATTGTGTATTAATTTTTATTGTTAGTATTTATTGTATCATTGTTGAGTACATTTGAAAGTTATCATCAATATTAATAAATTAAAATAATTTTGCAGTTGATTCTTTTTTATAAAATCATAAAATAATCTATTAACTTATCATATCATGAAATTTCTGTAAACTAATAATAAGGTAAAAAAAATCCAATCAAATGATTGATATAAACTTTTATAATCTAATTAACCAAACACTGCATAAAATTACTCTTAAAATATAAATCTATAACTTTCATATCCAAATTATAAATACTTATAATTTTCAATCATTTAAAAGAACCTTTAAATAATATTACTAATTTATAATAAACCTTAATTACCTCTAAATTTAAAATAATCTATCATTTGCTTCCACTTCATTTCCATTCATTTTTTTCCATAAAAAGTCTATAGAGGTTTAGTGGTATAGGCTAGAGAATGTAAGTAGGCATTCTCAATGTATCTCTCACATTATGAGTCGATTTGATAGCATAGTGAAATGGGGAAAAATGTATGTAATAGTGATAATGTTCTAAAAAAATGATAGGGGAAATTTCTTGGAAGGGTGATAGAAAGAGAGATGAAGGAAATTGTGTGGAAGAGTAATAGAACAATAGTACGAAGGGTGGAGAAACTACACAAAGTGGAATTAGCAATTTCCAATGTATCTTTGCTATCATGCCCATTTTGCAGGTTGATAAAAAGATAATGTTTCTGTACCTTTCATGTATTAATATAATACAATAATCGAACCAAGTCCATGAAAGGACAACAAAATACAAGTGCACAAGTTAGCTTAAAAAAAATTGATTTTTTTTCAAAAGAGCCCTCTGTTTGAAGTTTTCAACTTTGACTCATTCAAAGAACTCACCTTTACCAACTAATTTTATTCATTGCAATAGATAACCAATAATTGATTTAATAAAATATCTTAATATATAATTATATATGGTAAATGGTGTATTGTTTATAAAGTTGGACTAATTCTTAATTTTTACTTTTCTTTATTTACATTTATTTTTATATAATGTATTTTATCTATCTTTATATGTATTTATTTATATGCATTCATCATTTATAACACATGTACATGTACTTAATCCTACATATTCATTTATCATTTTGATATTAGCATTTTTTTTCTAGTCAAACCCACAATGTATGGAAGTGATCTTGCAAGATGTAGAATTGATTTGTAAATTCAAAATTTGTCGATATTTTATATTTCTTATGAATTCACTTGGCATACTTTTCATACAATTAGTTCCTTATTTTTAGTGAGAAATTTTTTTTTTATGTGAATTCATCATCATTTGATTCATATCCATAAACCCTATAAATTAAAGAGAATAATCCTTTTAGAAACACATTGTTTGAAGCACTAAAATGAATCTAATGTGAAACTCATTGAGAACACTTGAAGTTTTGAATATTTTCATTGAAATCTTTCACTATCACAAGCACATGTCTAATCAAGATGATCAACCTAAGTGAATTTGGACCTTGCAATTTAACTATTTCTTATAGATATTTATAAATATCCCTAATCCTTGACAATTAGCAAAGGGTAGAGATTGTGGAAAAAATAGTTACATTTATTTACTATTGGTAGGTTCATTCTTGTATACTATAAATCACTTCTACATGACAATGTAACAATGTAACAGGACAACACTGTTGAAAATGATCTTGATAAAATTAAAGGATCCATGAAAAAATTTGCTAATCAGAACTACAGAATTGCCAAACATAACTCTTTAATCTTCAAAGCCATGATCGAAAGATTGGAGAAAACCCAAAAAAGAGCGTTGATTGTCGACCTTGATAAGGAGAAAGACCAGGATGAGGAAGTGGGGATCTCCAGGCGCACTAGATCAAGTATGAAAAGAAAAGCCCTGACTACCCCAAATATGACTCATATTTTCATGGAGGGGGTCCAGGATATGGTGGACCTAGAAGAGATTGCTTATGAGCTTATGAAGTCTATGGATTAGCTATGGCTAGGCCCAGTTTTGTCTGTCTGTTGGCCATCTGTTGGCTTTTTTGAGGCTTTTTGTGGCTGTCTATTTTAGTTGGTTTTTATCTCTCTGACAACCTTTTTGTCTTTCGGACCTCTATTTTGCTCTTTGCTTGTTATGTTACTTTGTGGTTTTGGGTCCCTATAAAACCCATTTATCCCTTTTATCAAAAACATATCCCAAATTATAGCTGATTTTTTTTCTTGCTTTAAAATAATAATTACAAATATATCTCATACTATGCATGAAATAGACACAAGTAATCAATAGAGGGAATTGTACATAAATAGTACAACCAAGAATACTACATCATGTAATATTTTAGAATAAAAATGGTTGGGTAGTACAACCCTTAATAATTATTATATCAAGTAAAAATAAACCAATAAGCCAGACCACCCAATAAACAAAGCGGTCTTCTCAAACTATAATATATACAGATAATATTTAGCTTTAATTTGCAAGTTAATTCCTCCAATCTCCAATTATTTATGTAAAAGGAATTGAAATTACACATTCAAAGAATTCAATCTTCCTAATCAACTTCATAACAATGAAATAATCAACCATTAATTCAAAAATATGGAGTACAAACAAAAGACTAATATTCTTTTAGTTCATTTATCTTTTATACACACAAATACAAATAACTTATCCAAGGTGAACCGTTTTCACAATAAATATTACCACATCATTAAAATAATCACTGAATTATATCAATCCTACCAACTATTTACAATACCTCACAAAAAGTCAACTAAGGCACTTAGAAAGTACACAAGACACAAAAATATAAGGCCTATACAAGAAAATTGTGACTTACTTATAATTTAATAATACATACTTAACCATACTAAGATTCACTAACAATTAAATCTTAAATTATATCCAACAAGATTACTCCTCACATCTCATATTATGGGAGCACTCATCATTTGGTATCATTTATCCCAACAAATAATCTAATGCTCAACATGAAATAACATGCATCCCATATTACATATGCACTATCATCTTGACACAATCCTTTTATTTTGACATGTAGAACCAAGCTACAAAAATAAGAAATACAAAAACACAAAATACACAATACCCCAAGCTAACACACCTAGGAAAAAAATTGACAAAATATATTTTTTGGATTAGGCCTTAGTACATGGAGTAGAAAAAAAACTATGTCTTTGTGTGAAGCAAATTATAGAGAAAAAAACTAGGAAAGGAAGAAATTTGGATACAAAGACTTTTATTTTAGCTTTATTTTCCATAAATTTCTATAACTACTTTGTATTATGAGAATCAAATTTCCATACAGGTTGCAAATAATATAATTTTCCATGGTAAAAAAGGCATAATGAGATTGATGTTCATTATATTCAAGATATTGTTTAAGAAACTATTGTCAATCTATAGTTTTGTCAAAGTGAAGAAAAAATAAGTAATATATTTACTAAAAGTATGACTAAAGCTAAAATTTTGATATTACAAGGAATACTCGATATTAAGGTATGTGTAGGATCATGAGGGACCAAAAAGTGGCAATATGATGGGTATGTGTAGGGTATGTAGCTAACGACTTTTTTTAAACCCAAAATTGATGAAATGAATTTTTTTTTAAAAGAGATTCTCAACTTTCCACCAATATAAATTATGATTTACTTTGAATTTAATAAATAATTATTATTCATTTTCTATTTGAATTACGAATAATGTCCTTATTGATAGGCTAATTGAAAAACGTCTATAACTTTCAAATGGTATCACATTTTTTGAATTCGAAATATGTGTCACATTCTATACTTCACATACTATAGGATTAAAAAAAATAGAATTTCATAAAGTTTTGACCAAGTTAAGGTGGTCAAATATACGATTTTTTATATTTTTAAAAAGTTGTAATGTAAAAATCATAATTAATTGTTTCTGTTTTAAAAAAAAAATGCATCACATCTAGAAATGAGTCATTTATTTATATCTAAAATATTATAAAAAATATTATCATTTTATTGTGGTTAGGGTGGTTAGGCAGACACACGCTTCTTATTTTTCCTAAAATTTAAGTACTACTATATTAAAATTTCAAATTTTCACCAAATAGATTTTTTTAAAAAAAAAAAACCTAGTAATTTAGAAACTACATTCAATTTTCTATAGATTCTATTCTTACGTATTTTTGAAATAATATAGATAACTTATTCAAATTTTTACGTCAAGTTGCCTAACTCTAATTTTTATAAATTTTTTGCCACTTAAGGACCTGCTTTTTCCATAATGATCCTGCACATACCCATTATAGATATGAAAATTAAGGGGGATAGCATTACAATTCTCTCCTCTCCTTTGTATCTATGTTGTATTGTTCTAGTGAATCTTGAGGGGGGATTTTAAGGAAAAATAATACTATCTAAGAAAGAAATTAATATTTTTCTAGTCTTTTAATAAAACTAAAAACTTCCACAAAGTTGTCTAGAAAGGAATATTCTAGATTATTGGAATAAAAATAAGAATGAAGAATCCTCCAAAAAGCTATAGGTTTCCATATTTTAGAAAATCTCAAGTATAAATATGATATTGTTCATTGCAAAGAACACTAACAATATAGTGGACCATTGTATGGAATGTAATACAAGCTAGATCAACAAAGTTATTTTCTTGAACTAGATAACTCTATTTTATGCTCTATTTTTTTCATGTTTGTTGTTGTTCCATTTTATTGTTGTTCTTTAATTATTTTATAAATATTTATTGTATCATTAATAATAATGAAATTAAAATAACTTTGTAGTTGTTTCTTATTAAAAAATATTTAAAAAATAATAATTTATCATATTAAAGAAATTCTTGAAAACTAATAGCACTTAAAGATACAATCAAATAAATGATAGACATAATTTTTAATAACCAAAATAATTATATATTGAATAAAATATCACTGAAAATATAAATATATAATATTTTAATAACAGAATCATAAATACTTATACCTATCAATCATTTGATAATATTTTTAAATACTATTTACTAATTTATAATAAATCTATATTACTTCTTAAATTAAACAATTTAAATTTCAAAACTACTCAGCTACAAAATGTCAGCTACAAAATGTGACCTATTTTAACCAGTCGACACTTGATCTATCCACAATGCTGTTGTTGTAGGCCACCTATATGGTGCTGAGTTCAAACCCCCTAAAAAAAGAGAGAGAAAGTTGCCTATTTTGTTTCCTAGCTAAAATAAAAGAGGAATACTGCCAGATTCATACAGCATTGATGGTACCATACGCTTTAATATCGAGTTCCAATAATCCGTTCTTTCTTAGGGAGTTTAAACCATAAATTATTGACAACCGACAGAAAATGGGCATCATCAATCCTTTGGGAAAATTCGAATGCATGATGGAATAAAAGTATTAGGTGAGATGAAACCCTAAATTGAAGAAGCAACGCAATGGCTTGTCTGATGATGGCAACCTATATCTACCCATGAACGAAAAATTAAAATTCCAACAAAAAGACAGAGGGGGAAATTTCCTGGAAGGGCGATGGAAAGACAGTGGGGGAAAATTGCGTAGAAGAGTTGTAAGCAGTATGAAAAGAAATGAAATATTAAATCGCCATGGTATCACGATGCTTTAATTCCCCTTCATTTCCATCAAAAATATATTTACCTGTCATCACGTACGTTGGTATTTAAATGGCCGTCTATTATACCGTATGTTTTTCTTCCATAGAAAGACAAGAAGGAAATTGTGTGGAAGAGTGATAGAACGACAGTAGGAAAAGAGTTGGAACCATGAAACACAATGGAATCACAATGCTTTGCTTACAATTCATCTCCAGAAATTTCGAGCAAGATTCACAGAAAGACAGTATGAAATGGACAGGCCACATAAATGGTCAAATAGTAGGAAAAGTAAAACGCAATAGCTCGTCGCATAAGATTGGAAATTTCCATCTAGGATCAAATATCAGGATGCTTCCGCTTGATATCCTTTGTTGATATTCAAAATAATTTAATGTGAATTCATTAAAATATGATTGAATAATCCTATGCACTAAAGAGACTAGTCTTTTTAGGATCACTTTGTTCAAAGCATTAAAAGGAATCTAATTTACAATATATTTAGGATATTTACATATTCGATTGTGTCATTGAAATCCTTCATTGTTACAAATATATGTCTAGTCAAGATAATCAATTTAGAAGAATATGGATCTTACATTCTAATTATTTTTTAGAGATAATTGTAAATATCACCCATCCTTGACAATTAGCAAAGAGTAGAGATCATAGTGAAATCGTCACATGTATTCATTATTAGTGCGTTCATTCTTATAAGTTATAAACCACTTTGCATGAAAACATACCTCAAATTGTAGCTAGAATTTATTTCTTTCTTTAAATTAATAATTACAAATATATATCATATTATGTATGAAATGGACACAAGTAATCAATAGAATTAGTTTTATTAATTTTGAAATATCCCAAGTATATAAATAGTACAACCAAGAATAATGCATCGTCTAATATTTTATAAAACCTCTTGTCATCTATTTTCTCCTCCTTGATTTTTATGGTAGTCATAATCTCTATCCTTCTTCACCACATCTAAAACATGTTCCATTGAATTTGCCTCTTCTAGGTCCTCTTCCTCTTTGATATCCATCATTTTGGTCTTAAGAGGGGTGGGTATTTTTACCCCTATTATTGTGACTAGTGCCTACATCTTCATTCTTCTTTTACTCGTCTTATTTTCCACAACCTCCATAAGATCTTCCACTAGTTTTTCCTCCATGGCCTCTTCCTCTTTACTTTCTCTCAAATCTCTTATTCAATTTTCTTCTAACTTCATTGTAAATTAGTATGTATCTTCAATAGTTTTCAATCTAACCACACTTAGTTCTTCTTGATAATGGGTTTCAATCCATTCATATACCTAGCTACCTTTTCTTTATTGGCCTTTATGTGACCTTCTCTAATGATAACTTTGTAAAATTATTTGGTGTACTCTTTGATTGTTCTATTCATCTATCTCAAATTTTGTATCTTCTCTAGGATTTCCAACTCATAATCTATTGGAATAAATTGTACCTTTAGTTTATCCACCATTCTATCCCATCTAGTTATCTTTTATTTTCCTCTTTGTTTTCTCTCTAACTGCACCTCCTTCTATTGAATTCCAGTATGACCTTTGATCTTGGTCTTGGTAAATCTATCCCTCTTAGAATCTTCTATTTCTTCATATTAAAAATACTCTTCCATATAATTAATTCAATCTATTAGTTCTTTCAGATTGAGACTACCTAAATATGTGAAGATATCAATCTTTGGCCTTTTCCAAATTTTTAATGGCCTTCAATATCTTGACTTGATCTAGTTCTTCTTCTCCATCATTTTCTTAAACTTGTGCATCATCTTCATCTTCAATTTGATCTCTCCTTCTCAATTCAAATCCTCTTCTCAGCTTTTCTTGGATTGTATTAATATGCCCCTACAAAGCGCTGAGTCCTTCCTCTATGATTACAACATTTCTTCCACCATGGTTCTTTTGTGGATGCTTCTTAAATTTATCCTCTTTCACTTTCTATGAAACATATTAGTGCAAATTTATCTCAAATCAGTAATTCCACTTTCACCTTGAACAAGAAACCTCAAGGTCCTAATACAAACTACCTCACTTTTCAATGATCTATCTACACACTCAGGAATAATGCAATTTGATACCACCTAGAATTGAGGTTAGCTCACACTACACACAACACAAAATTTACACATTAAAATTTATATTCTTTTATTAAAAAATAACACTAATTATATTACAAAAAATGGAAATAAATAGATGATGAAATCCTTAATAAGCTGTGACATATTACAACTTCCTTTCCTTTACTTTGGGAGTCTCTACCTCTCTACCACTTCTAATATGATATTGATTTTTCCTTCCCTCCTTTCTCATGACTTACCACTCTGCTACATTTTAAAATGTTAGCAAATATCATAAATGGCCTTAGGCACCTCCAAGAATGTTTTGGGAATCAGATCAACTTTTAGGAGGCATAACATTTGATTTAGGCATCTAATTCAGCCCATTTTTAATTATTTTATTGGAATTCTCTACATCCTTGAAATTTAATTTATCCAATTTTGTTCATTTTTAGGGCCCCAAAACTTAGTTTTTAAGAATTTTTCAAGAATTTTAAAAACTTAAATATTTAACATATCTTCAAATTTAGACCTAATATTGATTCAAAACTCACCCACAATGTTCATTTTTAATTCTATATCCTTGGGAAAATTTTCAAGTCCCTATGTGCTCAAATTTAAACTTACTAAAGGTAGAGGCCCTACTAAATTTATCTCTTTTAAAAAAAATTAAAGGTTCAAACCAATCATCATTTTTATAAAGGAAATAAGCTTCATAGGTATTTTCCAAACCAAATGTAAATCAAAATAAAATATTTTTGGGTGATGCAATATTTTTTAAATACACCTATAGATGATCCTATATTAAACATCCAAGGTAATTTGAGAAGTGACCTTGCCAAATCTTGAATGTTTGAGGAATACCAATATGGTTAACCTTTTCTTTGCACAACCATAATGAATCTTCAATAGGCTTTCCTTTTCATTTAACCATGTATTCCTCATACTATCTATTTCTTGTGATCCTTCCCACATGGCTATCTAAGATCTCTTATATTTCTTCCCTCACTAGAATAGGTGTAGGGATATGCCACAATCCTTCTACTTTTCCATCTTTAGTATGTTCTTCATGATACTCTATTAAATAAAAAATATTGAAAATGGGTAAAATATTAATCCCACTTGGTAGTTCTCCTTTATAGGGATTCCTTGATGCATGCTTCTTCAAAATCTTAAAAGGTTCAAATTGCTTCTTCAACTAACTATATGTTCCTATATAGGGAACTTTTCCTTCCTGAAGTGAACCATAACCTCTTCCCTAACTTTTAATTATTTGAATCTCCTTCTTTAATATTCTTTCTCCTTATACTAATTATTCATTTTTATAATATGTTTCCTTATCTCTTCATGTAGGTCCTTAATATTCTCTATAAAATATTTTGCATCTATACTTATCTTCTCTTCCATATCTATCTTCCTCAAATTTGAAATATTTCTTAAACTACTCACATTTACTGAATTGTAATAAGAAAACTCAACTTATGGTAAAATTAAATCCCATCCCTTTGGATTTCTCATACCAAAAATATTAATAATTTTCTCAAAAAAAGTGGCACTTATATTTGACCATTAGTTTGTGAATGGTGTGTAAAACTAAACTTTATATTTTTCTCCAACTTCTTCCACAATGTCCTCCAAAAGTAACCAATTTTTTTTGAGTCTCTATCAAAAACTATATTTATGGTTGAAATAATTCTTATCATGGTAATTCAATGATTTGATTTTATGATGGGATCCCTCATAATAACTATTATGGCCCATTATATGTTCATGGTATTTTAAATGGTCATTCAAATGATGATACTCTCATTGATCCTATAAATTTGTTTAATATATGCATTCAATCATTCTTATATAATAATCACCTTATTCAATATAGTTATACAAATTCAAGGGTTTCTTTCAACATGACTAATGACCTATGTATTGATACTTTGGATTTTATTGTTTTACCATTACAAGTGGTTAACAAATAAATGCATGTCTTTTGTCATGTTATTCTTGTTCCAAATAAATTTATCATGTAAATGTGTGGTATTTCTCTAGAACAATTAAGAGAAACTACATCTACAATGCATTAATGTGTAAAATATGTTCATGAGGATACGATAGTAGAAGTGAAAAGAGATTCATATGAGAACGCTAAGGAACTATTTAGTGCCAATTTTTTTTAATCACTTTTATCATTTTCATTTAGATGATCTAAATTAGTGGAATAATATAAAATTATGATGGAACAAATGAGTCATTATTTTTTACCTCCAATGCCTAAAGTATGTCAAGAAACCAAAGAGTTAAAGCCTAAAGAATTAAAAATTGTATATCAATTGTGAGCCTCTTTATGCTACAAGAGATTCTTATATTCCATGTGTGCTTACAAAAATTATATATATAAAGAGTTATGAATGATAGAGCTAAATAATATTTAAAGGATGCTTCTACTATATGAGCTCCAAATAAATAATAACATGTTAATAAAACATAGATTACACATATGGAAACACCATCAAACCAGCAATATGTATGGATTAAAAATAAAAATTAGTAATGTTATCTCAAACTTACCTCATATGATGTTAAACACCATTTATTTTAAGATAGGAATATTGGGAATACATGGGGTGAGGATGATTTATTAGTGTAAGATTACATCCATATCATTGGTTGAGACTTTGAACATTTATGCTCCATTTATATATCTATTTATCTATATTTCTTTATTTTCATGTTCTTAGTTAGTGTGTGGGTAATATAAAGACACATTTAGTGTGTAGCATGTTGAAAAAAGTAAATTTGAACATATATTGTGGTTCATTGTCACTTCATTTCCTATTATATGTATTTATTTATCATGTCAGTGATCTTTACTAGCAAATACTCACCAGTTTGAAAATAACTCATATCAACCAATTATACTATGGTGAATATAATACAACTATAGAGGACCCAAATAACCTTGATTTTATTACCTACTAGTCAATTGCATGTCAACTCATTTATATTTTATTTTGGAGCCATGTTTTAATTTATAAAAATATTCACCAATAGCATTAAAATTTTACAATTTATCAAGAATATTTTTTTCCAATATAATTATAAATTCATCCTAACCATAAGGTCATAATTTCCTTTAAAATAATAGCGTATGTTGAATTAATATTTTACATATTTTTTATGGTCTCCATTTAGATTGACTCAATTCTTGAATAATCATATCCTTTAGAGAATTTTACTTTAAATTCCTTTCTTTGGTTTCTTTTATACTTAGTGCTCTCTTGCTACCTTGAGTTATATTTTTATTGAACCACAAATAACTACAATCATTAGCAATTCAAGAAAAGGAAATTTATAATTTCTTTATTATTTTCTAATATAAGAATCCTCCTATTTATTTATTTGTTTTCTAATTTGGTTTCATTGTTATAAATTATATTGAGTATTGAGAAATATAGGCCCAAAGGATATATTATATGATTTATTTAATTGATTTTTTATGATTGTTAAATGATATAATTTTGATACTAATAACTATTATTGTTTTGTCTTTGACAATGATTCATGATTAAATACAATGATATTTTTATAATTTCCAATTCATGGGAGATGTTAACTAAGAGCCAATTTCTTGCAATAAATAAAGGGCACTCATAAAAATATAAAAAATATAGCATCATACTTTCCAATGTGTGTCATTAAATCAACTTACTACATCAAAATGTGTACATATTATAATGAGAAAGGGAATAACTCATAAGAATAATATTAAGTTACATAAAAATGCTAGAGATATAGTTTCACAAGGGTCCCAAGGTAGCAATAATTATAATACTAATAAAACCGCCTAAACAAGTGAATAAAAATTGGTATCTTGCACAAAAGGGAAAAGGAAATCCAAATAAAAACGGGTTGAATAAATGGGATTTTTCAAGATATTTTTAGATTAATTTGGTTTCAAAGTACCCATTTATTGAACTAGTCAAGAATGAAAATAAATATGAATATCTCATAGATTGTAGGTAAATTTTATGAAGAGTAAATCATAGATGGAAAGGAAAAATTAGTAATAAGATGGAAAATAAAGGAATAATGTCTTTATATTAATAGTTCTAAATAATATGATGATTGTATTCAAAAAAAGGTTGAATCTTGTTGTATGTGGAGGTATAATTGAATCCCAATTTAGAAAGATGATGGGAGGAGCATAAATGTAAAAAATTTGTTCAATTGAGTGTTTTATTTTATATTTAGTGTAGAGGGTTTCCTATTATAGACTACCTAGAATATAGTAGTTATTATCTGGGGAAAAAATCCACTCTAAAAGTTCATTTTATTATCCTCATTGGAAAAGTGCAACCTCACTGGCAAAACAAAACCTCACTAGCAAAAGGCAACCTCACTAGAAAAATAAAGCCTCACTGGAACAAGGTCAATTTATGTCTCACTGACATGACCTTACATCATTTTTATTAATTTTGAAAAGAGTAAAAGATAGAGGATCTCTTTGTTCACTGCAATTCATGAAAAATTTTAATCCTAATGCAGTTTATGTCCTATAGGTTTCATTGTATTGGAAACCTAAAAGACACAAAAACATTATCCCACACTATGTTTTTGTTCAAAAAAATTATTGAACGTTGTCCTTTTGTTCATAGTATTTAAAAACACAATTACAATCTAGCTATGAACAACATTCTAAAAAAATCATTTCATAGGGTTTTGAGAGAAACCACTTTATACATTATACCCAACTCAAATAAGCCTACAAACTTGAACATTCAACTATCTCAATCTAACCATATTTTGAGCACATGCAATTTCTATATATAGCAATGCAATTTGGAAAACTTCAATAAATTCATACCTTGGTCTTTGACAAAATACAACTAAAACAGCCTACAAATATTAACTATACAAACCACTGAATCCTCCAACTTTCAATGTAATCTTCATAAGTTTGTTATTCTCTAAGCTTCAAGACATGTCATTCATTCTACAAGCTTCAAACCCTAACTTTAATGTTGCATACAATAAACTTTTGACCTTCATTATACCTGACATACACTATTCTTTTGCAAATCATACAAATTTCACTTGTTGAATTGGTAATCCTAGAAGGGGTCAATAAATACATGTTCATAAACACCCTTCAACCCTTTCATAAGCACCCTTAACTTGCTAGTGTAGGTCGCTCCCCAAAATAAACTTTATTTGATACTTTAGAATTTATAAATATTTACAAAGATTTCAAAAGTCCTTGAAGGTATAAAAATGCCCCTAGTCACCATACACATTAGACAAGGTTAAAGCAAGTTTTTGTAACAACAGATATTTTCCAAGAAGAACATCAAGGTAGAGTGATAATGTGCCAACACTACATTAACAATGACCTGAACCATGGAGGATACCTTTGTATCATATTAATTACAAACCAAAGTAGTGGTAATTGTATGACTGACATCAATGCCAAACAATGCCAAAGATGACATATCTTGCCCTTTGGAATTGATGTCAACAACCAAACCTTTGTTGCTCCCCCTTTGAAGATAAATGTAATAATTGAAACCTCATGCACTGCACTAAGCAAATGTACTGAACTGAAATCACATGCACTACACTAAACTAATAAAATCAAATGCAATGTATCATAACAACACTACATTAAAATGACAAAGAAACACTATAAAGGAAGTAAATGTTAAAGGAAATCATTGTAAATGCACACTATAGTGATAAATGCAATTATAAATGTAAATGCAATGAATCATTGGGTCCTCTCCCTATTTGACAACAATGCCAAAGGAACAAAAACACTTAAATTTCCCCAAAATATAGAAGAAACAATGAACAAGGTAAATATCCATAAGTAATAGAGTCAATGGAAACAAATACACATGATATTACTATACTCCCAGACCATCCTTCTCACTATTTGCATAAGAGCATTACATTGTCAATATGTGGAATAGAGATGATGAACAAAACCAAATAGATCACCATGTATCAAAGCAAAGAATGAGCAATATAGACTTGCCTCTCAAGATAAATATAGCACCATCAATAAGTGAAGTAACTGTCAAAACAAGAGTAAACCATTATATTGATATAACTCTTATTGTCACTAAACAATGAACAACTTTCAAGAAAGAAATATTGCACCAATCATGAACTAGTCATATGGAATCAATAATAAGCATAAATCACCATTGAAAACACTTGGAAAGAGATAATTTTTATTAAAAAAAATATTGATAACAATTATTTCCTAGCCAACACTGTCAAGACACTAAGCGCTATTAGAGCAAAGTAAATAGTCCACACTGATTAGCAAGTATAACACTACCATGATACCAACAATACCAGGGAGAGTTGCAAAAGTAACACAAAGCAAATAACACTAGTATTAAGCATCATGACTTGAAAACATCCATTATATCTTCATGGTGTAAGATATCATAGGTAACCACAAATTGGAACATTGAAGGCATGCAACAATTTGTCATTACTGCAATATATATGCATCAGAAAACACACAATGAATGTATCAAGACTGTCATATATAAGCTCAAGACACTGAGTTAAGTGTTGTTTTGTATGTTGAATATCTAAACATAAAAAAATGGATGGAATGACAACAAAATGAACCATTCATGAGCCAAGGATGAGAAAACTAAGCTTTGAAGCTCCCCCTACAATACTGTATAGTATTCAGCAAGCACATTGTTGATATGGAATTTCAATGCATACTTCAATTCATTATTTCATCAATGAAAAACAACATTTAACACTAGCCAATATCAATAGTGCATTTTGTACCTTAAAAGTATGCCAAAGCATGATGATTACAAAAAAAAAACACCAAAATATCAATCAATTGTCATAGCACCTATGCAACAGTTGCAACAATAAGAACATTCAGATCATCAAGCCATCATATTGTTCTTTTTCAAGCATCATAAGAAGGAAGTCGCATATATGCAAAGAAAAGTAATACAATTATCACATTGTCACCACTAGACCAAGGTAAATATGCAAGAAAATAATGTATGAGCAACATGAATTCACTGTAATCCCAGATTTAGTGTCACTGTCCCATTCATTATGCATCAAGTTAGTGAGACAATCATTTCACTGTCACTCCACCATACAATATTCATTAGCATGTCACTGTCTCAACTAACAACTATCAACAAAGATTGAGAGCTAAAAATATTTGTTACCAAGCTATGATTAGTACTATTCCTTTTCAAAAAACACAATAGAAAATCATGTAATAAAGTCAACTCCATAATAATGAATAAACAATAAGGATTGACACAAGAATCATAATATGATTAAATAACCCAAGAATATACACAAGTGAGAGATAGATGTTTCAAAGAGTCTTTTCAATCTCTTAAATTCTCACTGTTGTTGGAATAACAAGGCATGAATTCTTACTGTGATATGAATATCATTGTGCTGGAATCAATTGAAAACACATGTCACTAATGCAATTGAGTATGAGGCATACCATTGTTGTAAAAAAAGAGAGAAAAAACCACTAGGCATATGCAAGATAACCTTCATAACATTGTCAAAAGAAGACTAGTTTCAAACCAACTATCCAAAGAGAACTAGACCTGCAACAAGTTATTGGAGGAGAAGGAATATAAATAGTATAGCATTTTTTTAAATGAGCTACCACCAAACCGCTATCTAGAAAAAAAGATTACTATCATAGACCAATTATATCACCCAATGTGATTCAAAAAAATATTACTATCTTAGACATACTTTTATCCTTACTTCCATCACACTAGACCACTAACAATATACTAGCACTGACAACACTACAAAGATAAGCCTTGTTCATACCAATATTTGGTAGCATACTTACTATCACAAGACATTGCACTTAATCTAAATTCTCTCCCTATGAAGACAATTTGAGGAAGATTCCACTATTATTTTCCAACCACTGTGCTTAAGCAAGAAAGAAGACAAAAAATATTGTGTTTTCAAGAACAAGATTGGCATATGAAAAAATAGTACTTTGTATAGACTTCATACAAGAACTTTGTATATCATTGCATCAAAACTATTGTCATTAATCATAGAAAGAAGAAAATATTGAGTGATCCAATGTACTACTCACCACCCCTACAAAAATACACTATCATGGAAACATGGCATTGATATAAGACTATCAAACACCACAACTATGTATCACTATTTATACTACTTCATAGCATCATGTCATTATGACTAGCTTCTACCTTTTTCATGGCTCTTGTACACTTGCAAAAGATATCTAAGTTGTCCTTTACCCTTAGACTTATGCTTTCTTTTTCCATTGTCTCATTTCTTTTATGCACAGACATTTAGAGATCTTTATTGATTATATTTTGAAATAAAAGTCACTGCTTTGACATATAGCAATGATCTAACATCATATGATTGTGAAACATCTACTACCTTGTGAGCAACATAGTCAATGAGAAGCATTGATAATTTTTTTTGAATACGATCACATGATAATAGAACATAGCTACCCATCTTGGACAAAGACAAAGAGAACTTTCTAAAAAAAAAAAACATCATGAACTTATCAAAGATTCATTACATGCCATCAATGCATCTGTCACTATGATGCCATGCAAAGCATCCTATTACTACCTTTTAAAGAATTAAACCACTATTAGCCTAGTAAGCAAGGATCAAGAAAAGATAAAAATGACCATAGACGTCTCATACTACTCAAACAATCATTAGACAAGACATTATCAAAAGAACAAGTTATTAGAATCAAGACAATGAGAGTAGTTAACTGATCTTTCATGAATTCATTGGCTTTTCTATTTACAACCTCTTGGTTGATATCTAAGGGGATAAATGATAAAAAAATAAACACCTCCACTAACTAAATTCTACTCTTTAAACTATTATAAATGTTTCTTGCACAACATGCACAAGATTAGGTTCATCCTTCTCTTTCACTTATTTCCTTCTCCAAACTTTCTTAATGCCTATCTTCTTATGGTGATTAACTTATTTAAAAAATTGAGTAGTATATCCAAACCTATGACATCTATAGAATATAATTTTGTTTCCTCTATTTAACCATTCAAATGAGTTCTTATTACATCCCATTTTCCTTGCATGCATCCAACAATCCATTTCACTATGACCAAACTTATAGCATGACAATAACCATAAAAGGTATTTTCAAACCTAGACATTTTTTGTTGTTCTATATAAAAATAACTTTTGAACAAGTGTGATTGTTGATTTGTGCAAGTTCAAATTCTTTTGTCTTCTTATCTTCAGCATTTGGAGTAGTAGAGTGATAATTTAAATCTATCTTCTTCCTTGGAGGTTTTTTGGCATTAGAACACTGTCCTTCTTCAAAGTCTAATCCAATAACATCCTTGTGATGTTTTTGTTCATTCAACTTCTCATATAAACACTCAGAACTCTTTTCAAATTGAAGTGTCTTGTGTAATTTTGAAGATTCTTTTTCTTGTTCCTTTCTCAAAGAAACTATCTCTAACTTATATCTTTCACAATTAACCTCTTTTTCCCTGAATTGATTCTTGACTTCCTCTTCTACTTTCTTAACTTCTACAACTTACACCTTCAAATCTATGATCAACTCTTTTACTTCTTGAAGGTCTAAAATATTTTTTCTTAGACACCTTTTCTTTATGGAGCTACAACTTTAAAATTTGACTCTCCAATCTAATTTTCTTAGTCTCTCCAAGAGCAAAAATTAGCTCACTTTCAATATCACTTTCACAATCCTCTTCATCATACTTCTGTTCAAAATTACTCTCAAATGAGTCTCTTTCTTTATCAACATTCTTAGCTAAAAAACCATCTTTTAACCTTGTATCTTCTTCAATTTGCAAGTCATTTCTTACAATTCTTTCCTCATCAACTTTAGTATTTGGTTTAGATGGTGCTTGATGTTTGGGATTCTACTAGGTTTTTCTTTTTCTTTGTTCTTTTTTTTTTTTTCCATGATAGGTACTCCACTACCAAGAACCCTTAAGTTGGTTAAAATTTGTGCAAGGGTCTGGCTCTGATACCACTTATTGGAGTACAAAAAACATTGAGAGGGGCAGTAAATCATTTTGTTCAAAAAAAATCAATTTATTTATTTCTCATAGACTTATGCACCTAGTTTTTTTGTTATAACTTAGAGTTTCAAATGTTGAAATTAAGCTAATCAGAGAGGAAAATCTTAATTCTTGATTAACATAGAAATTCAAGTTTTTAAAATACTAAATTTTTAAACATGAAGATCAATAGACCACAAATAATGTGAAACCATAACATAGTGATTTATGAGTGGAAAACCCTTTACAAGGAGAAACAACCACTTTGAAATTTCATTTTATTAGCCTCATAGGAAAAATGCAACCTCACTGGCAAAACATAACATCATTGGAAAGTGATAGCCTCACTCACAAAATATAGACTCACTGGCACAAGGTCAATTTATGTATCAATAACATGACCTTACATCATTTTTGTTAATTTTGAAAAGAATAAAAGATAGAGTATCTCTCTTTTTCATTGCAATTCATGACGACTTTCAATCATAATGTAGTTTATGTCATGTAGGTTTCATTGAATTGGAAACCTAAAAAACACAAAAGCATTATCCGGCACTATTTTTGTTTAAAAACATTATAGAACATTGTCCATTTGAACTTATAGTATTTAAAAACACAATTGAAATCCAGTTGTGAATAACATTCTTACAAATTCATTGCATAGGGTTTCGAGAGAAACCACTTTATACATTATACTCAACTCAAATAAGTCTACAAACTTGAACATTCAACTCTCTCAGTGTAACCATATTGTGAGCACAAGAAACTACTATATATAGCAATTAATAACCTGGAAAACATCAATAAAGTCATACTGTGGTCTTTGAAAGAATGCAACTAAAAAAACTTACAAATATTAACTACACAAACCACCAAATCCTCCAACTATCAATGAAATCTTCATAAGTTTTCTATTCTCCAAGCTTTCATACATGCCATTCATTCTACAAGGTTCAAACCCTAAATTTTCTACTGCATACAATAAACTTCTAGCCTTTTTTATATCTGACATACACTATTCTTTTTCAAATCATACAAAGTTCACTTGTTGAATTGGTAATCCTAGAAGGGGTCAATAAACACAATTTTCAAAAACACCCTTCAACCTTTTCATAACCACTCTCAACTTGCTAGTGAAGGTCACTCCCCAAAAACAACTTTATTTGATACTTTAGAATTTATAAATAATTATAAACATTTCAAAAGGCCTTGGAAGTATACAAATCCCCCTAGTCACCATGCACATTAGACAAGGTTAAAGCAAGTTTTACAACAATGAATGTTTTCCAAGAAGAACATCAAGGTAGAGTGATAATGTGCCAACACTACACAAACAATGACTTGAACTATGAAGGATAACTCTGTAATGTATTAATTGTAAACCAAAGTAGTGATAATTGTATGACTGACATCAATGACAAACAATGCCAAAGCTAACAAGAAGTTGGGTCCGCATTTGGTCAAAAAATGGAAGTGTGTCTTTTGAAAATCATGTTTTCTAAGAATTGAACTAAAATTTTGAAGCACTTATACATATAACCTTTTAAAAGTTCAATAATATGAAATGTAGTATTTTGAGTCTATTTTTCAAATATGTAGTTTATTATAATACCTAGATTATAAAAATTATTTTTGGAAAAGCTAGTACAAAAAATAATGTTTGGAAGACTTTTTTAGGGCCATACCAGGCACATGTCTAGCAAGCAAAAATTTGACTTGAATAAAAGTATTTTTTGGCTCATTTTGGGAAAAGATGTCTTTTATACTAAAGATTAATGAGGATATTTTTATTAAAAAAAAATCAAATATTATTTTATTAATTTTTAGTTGGCCCTAATTACTATTTCTTAAAACCCCTTGTGCTCGGAAAGCATAGTTTGGGCTAAACTAATCATTTATTATTATTATTTTTCTTTGTGTAAAAAATTGTGTGTAGATTGATGACATGCAATTTTTTAAAAGAAACTTAAAAATTTGAAAGTTATTAAAAAAATAAAAAAAACTAACATTGCAAGTTTCTAGACCCATTCCCTCATTAATTTATTTAAAAAATAGAAAAAAAATCCAATCATAAAATATTAAATATTTTAAAACTAAATATTGTCATCTATAATGGGTTTCAATTTTATTAAAAAATTGAGAAAAATGTTGTCAACCATATTGCCAAAGTTAGTTTTTCTCTTTCTATTTTCATGGAATTGTACTTGTAGGTCCAAGGCCAAGGGGTGGTTTTCCAAGCCTAAGACAAAAGCAAAGGCATGGATTTCAAATTTCAAATTTTATGAAACATGTATCCACTTTAAAACATGTACCCATTCTAAAAAGGAGTGGGAATATAATGTAATTAGAAATGAGTACATGTTTTAAAAATTTAGGTTTGGGAGCTTGAGCCTAAATGGGTACCCATTTTTATGAAGCATATGTCCATTCTTTAGATTTTTAAGGCTAAAACTTCCCCAAAGTGAACCCTTCTTGTACTTACCCATGTGTACACTATACAAAATCATGTTCACCAATCTCATCTACTCTTTGTTCATAAGATGAAGGGAAGGGTAACATTGAATAATTTATGTGAACTACTTAATAAATATTTGAATGAAAAGTAGAGGGTATGAATTACTACAAATTACCAAAGTGTTTGCATGTAGGGTAGATGGAGCTTCAAAATGTAAGGTCATAGTAATGTTCTTTGAATGAAAATCTAAAAACATTTTTCAGCATACATGATTATAATTTACTACATGGCCCACTCAATGAAATGAATATTTAAGATTATGAGCAATTTTTTTGGTAGTACATCAAAATTTGAGATCTAGTCTATGAGCTTGTAATAAAATAACTTACACAATAGAAAAATACAATATAAAATATGCTAGAAATACTTGATAACAATGTGTCACTTTGAGCTTGGTCTATGTTTTGGGCTTGCTCCTTTTTAGTGTCGAGGAAGGCTATGGTGTTGAGACTGTTAGAGAATTTTGGGTGGTTGAGAGGTTTCTCTTCCCCCTCGACGTTGATGCGGTTGATGGTGTGGGTGGCTATTGTGCCACATTTGTTTTTGCTCCTCCCATGGATGTCCTTGTGTGGGTGATCCTCTTGTTGTGTTTATGGCTGCCTCTCTTGGTGTGGATGAGTATGGGTTTCTTTGAGGAAGTTCAGGTGCTGATTGGGCCTCTCTTTGTTCCTATTTGGTGTAATAGGAAGGCTTGGTGGTCTTTATTGTTGGTCTATTTTTTCTTTGGCTTCCTCTTGGTTGTCCTTTTCTTTTTCTTGACACCCATTTGGTGGATTTTTTGGGGTTTTTTGTTCTTGGAATGTTTTGAGCTCTTCTTGGCCCCTTTTTGAGGTGTGGTGGTGTTTCCCACTAGTTGGTTGTTTGGGAGTTTTGGCTTATCTATGGCTTAACTGGTTGTTGGGGTTGCTTGGTGTGCCTTCCTTTGGCCCTTCTCCTGATTTCCATCTTGTTTGGGTTCCCCTGTTCCTCTTGGGGGTTGGGTGTTCTCAGTCACTCTAGGACTAAAACTTTGCATTTGGTAGACTTTAGGCTTGTGGTGTTTTCTATGGCCTTGTTTGCTTTGGTTGAACTTTCTACTATGGCCTTGTACTCTCAAGTGAATGTATTTGGATCCTCCTTGTTGAGGATGTTTTTTTTCCTCTTGCCTCCTAGGTGGCTAATGTTGTGGTTTGTGGTCTTTTCTAGGGCTGAGTTCTTCATGTTAGTTTTTTGATGGCTCAGTTGGTTTGGCCTTGTGTGAAGGCTCAAAAGTGGGTGAGCGATTGGCTTGTTGCTAGGTTATTTTCTATGGAAACCCAGTTGAGGTGTTTATATGGGTTTCTTCTCCTAGTCTACAATTTTCTAGTGCAGTGTTTACTGGAGGATGCTACAGTTGCGTGCTTGGCTAATAAGTTAGCTTTCTCCTTTGGTCCTATGGAGGTGGACATCCCTCAAATGTTCTTATTGTGGTGGATTTTTCTCCTATGGAGGTGAAGGCAAAGGGTGCTAGTGATTTGTGGCTATGGTGGTCTTGTTGCTAGTAGCATCCTCTCCAATAGAGGGGAGCCCATTCCTTTAGAGGTGTGTTTGGAGCTAGTTTCCTGTCACTAGAGTGTTTTGATGAAGGTATTGTTACTGGATTTTTCCATGGATTATTTGGGACCTTTGGCTTCTCTTGTTTTGCTTCAGGCCGGGTCCAACATTATGAACTAATTAGGGGTTTAATGGTGTGATACATTATTAATACATTATTAATTTGGGTATCTTTCTTGGATCTATGGTGTATTCCATGAGTGATTGGTTAGCTGATGCCTTGTAGATGTGGGCAGTTTCTTTGTATCTCTAAGGGTTTTTGGTCCTAGGTAAAACTAGGTTGTATTTGAGGTTTTAGGCCCTTGACTGTTTGTTTCATGTAGTGGATGTAGTCATGTTTATCTTTTAAAAGTTGTTGTGGTGTTGTTGTAGGTTTATGGTTTATTTTTTTGTATCCTTCCTTTCCTTGTATTGGGTATTGAGGCCCCATCAAAACTTGCTTTTACCTCTAATCAAAAACAATAAGTCACTTTGAGGGGGAAACCTCATAATCCATTTTAATGGAGATACCTCTAATAGTATTCAATAAGAAACAATGTTAAATATGATTATGTAA
>VDFB02193867.1:656683874-656853480 GCA_007258455.2 Sequoia sempervirens
GAAGAGAAGAATAAAGGTAAGGAAAAATAACTATAGGTGTAAAAGGAAGGGGATCTAGAAAAGATCTGTAAAAACCCTAAGTATGTGTAGAAGAATCATTCAAAATATCAGATCATTGGTGATAGAAGAAAAGGTGTATTGACAAGAAGAAAGGTTGCTATGATAGAAGAACAAGTAAAATTATGTTTACTTTCTAAATTTGAACCTAAAATGGTGATTGATGCATGGAAATATGAATATTGGATCAAGGATATGGAGAAAGAATTTATGCATATTGAGAAGAATCAGACTTGGGAACTTTTCCTAAGACCAGCAAACAAGAATGTGATTGGAACTAAGTGGGTATTCCAAAACAAGATGAGTGAGAGTGGAGAAGTGGTAAGAAACAAGGAAAGGCTTGTGTGTAAAGGTTACTCACAAGTAGAAGGAATAGAATTTGAGGTGTCATTTTCTCTGATGAAAAGGATTGAAGCTATGAGAATTTTTTTGTCTTTTGCAACACACAAATATTTCAAAGTATATCAGATGCATGTGAATTCTACATTCTCAAATGGTGAATTGGAAGAAGAATTTTGCATTGAAAAACTAGAAGGTTTCCAATTATCATATAATCTTGATATGGTTTGTAGATTTAAGAAGGAATTATATGGACTCATTCAAGCTCCTAGAGCTTGGTATGCAAGATTGGATAGGTACTTATTCAGCAAGGATTCAATAAAGGTATTGTAGAAAGTAATCATTATTCAAAGTTGAAAAAGATCAAATATTTATTATGGTTTTGTATGTTGATGACATAATCTTTGGAGGTGATGAAGCAATATGCAAGAGATTTGCAAAAAAGATGTAGAAAGAATTTGATATGTCTATGTTTAGGGAGATGAATTTCTTCCTTGCACTTCAAATCAATTAGACAAAGAAAGGGATATTCATCTCACAATCTAAGTATTTCAAGGAAATGTTGAAGAAGTTTAGGATGGAAGACTCTAAACTGGAATGTACTCCTATGGTTACTGGTTGCAAACTAAGCATGAATGATGAATCTTCTAATGCTGATTAGAGAAAATATAGATCAATGATTAGAGGACCATTGTATCTAAATGCTACTAGATCAGATATGATGCATGAAATTTTTCTTGTGGATAGATTTCAAGAAGATCCCAAAGAGTCAATGTGACAATAGTGAAGAGGATATTCAGATACTTGAAAGGAACTCCAAAACATGTTTTTTGGTTGTAGTGTAGGAAAAAGTATTCCTTTTCACACTTAATTTGGGAATAAATATTCAATAAAATAAACTAAATTATGCCTTAATTTAGTGTTTTAATATGTATTTTACATATTCACATTATTTTAGGACCTTTAATGAAAATGGACTCAATTGGGCCTTATTTGTGGTGTTGTAAGGTGTACCTTTACACTTTCATACTTATTTATGGCTTTAACTTAATTAATTGAGGTTAGTTTTGTTAATTGGCCCCTTTAATTCAAATCCAGCTTAATCAATTATAGTTTCTAAAGGGTAAAACCTGAAATTCATTAATGTCATGACATAACACTTAACATTGGAGAATGTGTGTCCTAGTTAGTGACTTAGGATCCATTCACCTAAGGACAAATGGGTCCTCACTTAGACCTACGACCTAAATTTCAAATATATTTTTGGTGGTATTTTAATGATTTCAAATGTATATTCAAATGTAATCTTGTGTCATTTGAATTTTAGGAATTAATGTTACCATATGTATAAATAAGAGGTCTTTTCACTTTGTTTCATCCTAAGACTTTCAAGCAAGCTAGAAATTTTGATGTGAGCATTCCTATAGAAAGTTTATGATATCAAGATAATTTTCAAGGCATTCAAAAGGTATATTGATTGAAGATTATTGCAGCAATCAAGATCCACTATCATGTCAAAGTATTCTTGCATCATGCATGTTATTTGAGCTAATATGTTGTAGAGTTCAAGATCCATTATGTTGTAGAGTTCAAGATCCATTCAAGCATCCAAAGGAAATATTTCAAGTCAAGTTTCATGATTCATATTCACATCCATTGAAGTCATATCATGCAAGTTGCAAATTCATATTCTAAGGTTCAAAAAAGGGTTTGGTGAGTTATGACATTGCATTTGTTCATTCATCATTCATTCATGCTATTTAATTTCATTACAAGGTTTAATTACCAAAATGGGGTTTAACCAAGGGAAACCCCCATTCACCAACAAAACAATATTTTCCCCTCTTGATGTGTGTTTGTAGATTTTAGGTGGAAAATATATTAAAGAGAAAATTTTCCAAGTTGTCAAAGTTGTCAAAGCTATCACCATTCTTGCAATTCCATGGAAACATACCTACATGATTTATTTCTAGCTTTTTGACTATGAGATTCAGGAATCTGGGACTACAAACATAGCAAAATAGAACCCATAAACCATTTTTAGGATCCCTAGCCAAAACCCATTCATCATAGGGAGAATGAGTCCTTAGTTTGCTTTGAAAAGGCACTTTTGGTGACTATTACACATCACTTTCCCATTCTCATAGCTACAATCTAATTTCTATTTCCATCATACTTGAGCTTGATCTTCTAGATGCACTTTGTAGATTGCAATTTGGAGTTATATTTATATTTATTAATAGTTACAATATTAATAGTGAGACATAGAAAAGGGAGACCCTTTAATGTTTGGGGGTATAAACACAATAGTTGATTAGGATCCTTTTTCCAAGTTACATTACAAGGTGGATCAAAAAGGTGATCATATTGACTATCAACCCAAAAAGTTGAACCAATCTGATTTGGATCCACTTTCTTAGGGCCTTGAAGATGGATGGGAAATGATTTAGAATGATTAACCTAATTGAGCTATATAACATGATGTGATAAAGGCAATAATCTAGAAATACACTGATTAAAATTGTAAATTATAGGTGGATCTCAAAACTATCAAATGACATGTACCTATCACCAAAAGTTGGATCTAGAATGTAAAGGACACAGTCGCCCAAGGGTGTAAGGGTCCTTGATAGGGGGTCTTAAAATTGATTCTAAAACCCTCTGATGTTGGATCTAACCTTTTGTTTCCAAATTTCAAACATGTTAGAATTTCTTCAATAAATTATGTAGGTGATTTTTCTTGGTTTAACAAGATATATGACAACAAATGCAACAGTGGAGAATTTTCCTTCAATCTTCTTTTAATCCTCTTCAAACCTATAACTTGCACATTCACAAAGAGGAAATTTTGGTCCATATAAGGGCTTGCCTTAGTCAAACCCTGTGTAATTTTTTCCACTTCCATAATGGCAATTCCAATAATAGGAATGATAATTGAAATGAAGGAATAATGAATAAACAAATGCTAAAACTCACCAACCTTTAATTGCTTCCTTGAAGGACTAAAGTCATGTACATTACCTCAAGGATCTTGGATCTTTCTTGATACATTTCCTTGAATGCTCGAATTCTTGGAGACCTACAAAAATGTTATGTTGAAAGTATAAAGTGTTGTCATTGATGTCAACTAGTTGGTGTTGTCATTGATGACAACTATTTGTAGAGGATGTTGGTTATTGACTATATATTTTGAGGATATTGAGAAAATTGTAGTAAAGAAGGTTTGTTGTTTGTGCATGTATAGTTGAGATGTTGAAGAAGTGACATGAGTACATGGATTTATCCTTATTTTTCTATGTCTAGAAGGGTGTTAGAGTGAATTAATGTGCTGAAATGATGTCTTTGGTACTTGGTCTCCAATTTCTTTTAGGAAAATTTGATAAATAGAGAAAAGAGTGTCTTGCAGGTATTCAATGTATGCTCTAGGATGTGCTTTGAACACTTTTCTTATTTATTGATTCTATGCTTGTGCAAATATGAGGTATTTTACATGGTTGTTGGTAGTTTCTATATCCAAAATTTGGGCTTTTGCATCATTGTATAGTGAGATATTTTCACCAGTGTGTGAACTAGATGTTTAGTAATGTTTTTTTTGGTCCAGGAGAAATGTATTTGCTCTATGATTCTTTGCTATTTGGATTCAGGTTGTGTAGATCTAGAAAGTTGTTTATAATACTTTTATCTTTCAGTGTTCAAATTTTCACTTCATTTGGCATAGTATAGTGTAAGTTTCATTTATCAATATGAAAAAAAGGGTTATTAGTTGTCCTAAATTGAAGTAGTTGTTGATACAAAGCTTGGTTGAAGTGTTTGATGAATCTTAAGTAATTCATGTATTTTTCTAGATTGATTTCAAGTGAATTATACTATTTGAAACTTTTGGCTTGATCTAAGGAAGTGTATACTTAATGTCTATGGTCTTTTGCGTGAGTTTTGGTTGACCTTGTTTTTAACACTACATGTGAGGCTTGTAGAAGAATTATGAAGTATGTTGAGATATATTTTTGTCCTAATTAAGAATTTATGTAGGTTACCTTTCATTCTTATCCATCACAGGAATTTTTGAGTGCCAACCTATTTTGAATTTTAATGTGTAACGGCTAGTGGTTGATATGGGAGAAAAAAATTTGAAGTAAAGGTTGATATAAATATGTATGGCATTGGTGCAAGAGGGAGGATGAAAGAGTAAAAATCAAGATATATGTGATATTGTTGTGAGTGAAGTGTAATGAGATGAAAATCTAGGAAAAACAATGTGAAATTCATGTTAGGGTTCCAAAGGCAATGAGCTAAAGGCATCTAATATCTTTCATGTGAGACTACAAAAGTGTGATAAATTGCGGTGGACTCCTTGTTGCATTGAGATGTGTTTCTTTGTGTAACATTCCTCTTCTATCTTCTTGTGTTCTTTATGTGGTAGTGAGCCCTAGCTGTGAGCCTTTTTGGATAGTGTGTCCTATTTTGGTAGTGATCCTCTATATTTAGTTTTGGAATTCTTTATATTGTGATCTAATCCTCATAATATTTTTTCCCTCATTGGTTTTTCCAGGTAAATTCAATATTCTTATGTGTATGGTTTACTACTTTCAATTTTTGTTTCTTCATTTAATAATTAAACACATTAGAAAAGTAAAATTTTAATGAATGCTTATAGATTTGACTTCCATTCAAGGTTTTAAAGGTTACAATTTCTACAACTAATTCACCTCCCCTCTCAGTTGTTTTTTTCAACATGTTATCCTTCACAAAATAATAGCATGAACACACATAGAATTTGACATGATGTTGTATCTTGAATTTTTGAAATAAAGCTTTGATAATGTTTCTCTTGACAATATTATTTTCTCTTTATGTTCACCTCTAGCTTGTTAGTTCTTGTTAGATTTCAAATGACAAAATAACTTAGTTATATACAATTTTTCTAATTTCCCCAAAATCAAATTCCAAACATCGAAAATTGAAATTTTAATTCTAAATGTTAAAATTCCACCAACAATATATTAAAAATTAGTCACCAGAAAGATAGGGGGACCCATATGCCCATGGTCATATGGGTCCTAGCCCTATCTTCTAGGACATTAAATGTTGGGATTATAACATTAATTGTTTGTATTTATTCAATGCTTGCAACTTTGTCAAAAAATGATAAAAATGGGCTTTGGAATGCATTATTTAGGAAATTAGGGATTTAATTAGGTCCAATAATTTAGGGGGGGAAAACATAGTGTGAAATTTCTAAGGGTGGAAATTATCTACACTACGTTTAGGCCCCACTTTAGTGAGAGTGTGAACTTATGCTCAAACTCACACTAAAGTAGAAAAAATATGTGTCAAGAGGGATTTGATTGTATAAATTTTGAAGAGATAGGATGACTAAGGATCAAGGAGGTTCATCAAGCCCCTAGGATATAAGATCCCATGGAAAACTAACATAAGCACAAAGGAACACATATATGTGTGAAATTTAGTAAGACAACATACACAAACATACATGTCAACATGAAATGATAAAAAAGAAGGTATGGACTAAGAAGTTGTATTATGATAGAACCCATACAAAAGGATTTAATGACACACAATAGAAAAGTCTGATATTTTCTAGGTGAATCATAAACTAGAAGGCGCATGAGCTAATGAGGACCTCTTTTCACTTGGTGAGTCCCCAAGGTAGGATGAGAAACACACTAGGTCTACTAGATGTACTCATAACAAGGTGGAAAAAATGAGAAACACACACTAGGTCTATAATGTGTACCCATAACAACTATACCAATATTTATACTCCTTGACAACCTTGATAAGGTGCTACAAGATGCAATAATAATTCTACACTAAATTCAACTCTCATAAACAAAGTGAAGTAGAGAAAATGTCAATGTCAATGTCAACACACCACTAAGTCCAACACATCACTAAGTCCAACCCTTGTGGAAAAAGTGAAGAAAAATAATGCCAATGTATGCCCCCACTTTAAAGAAATTGTAAAACACCATGCTATGAACAATTACTTTGAAGTAGAAAATGATAAATGACATGTAATAAAACATCCCAATATTTCTCATCATAAATGGAAGGTAGATAGCTAGCTAAAGGGACTACATCAAATGTCATACTAGGAGCATCTCTAGGTGCAACACATGTTGGGTCACTCCCATCAGGAGGACCATCATGCTTACCCGCATCTAAACCCATCTTCTTTGAAAATAAATGATTAAGCTGATTATACACCTCCACATCAATTTTAGAAATTTGATCATCATCATCATCTAAATTGATCACAATTAGAAGGTTTTATGATAATTATATTTGAATTCTCTTGTTTGATTTCTTTTTTTGGTTCTATTTCTTGTTTTGGTGAAATTTAGATTTCTTCTTGAGTTCTTTTCATGGGTGTTGGATTATCATGTACTATTTTGTTCTTTTCTTCCAATCGGAAAGCAATATCATAGCATCTAAGCCTTTTGATATGAGATTTACACAATCCATGGAGAATATTGCAAATCATTTCTAGATTTGACTGTGTAAGCTTTTTTTCATCAATGTCTTGGATCACACATAGTGATCCATCATCAGGATGAATAGTTGAAAAAAGATGATGATAATGATGGATCAACTCTTCATCCTAATGATGGATCACTTTGTGTGATCTGAAACATTGATGTAAAAAAACTTACACTTGATCAAATCCAAAAATAATTTGCAACATTATCTATGCCTACGCTCTTTAGCATTTATTTTTCTTATTGAATAATTTTCAAGTTGTGATGGGGTAGAAGCGGATCTATCAACAATTGGTTTCTTTTCTTCCCTTAATGGATGAATTGAAGGAACCACCAGGGGTTGGGAAAAATTGTCTCTTTAGGTCTATAAACTTATTTAATCTTTGGAGGTACAAAGGGAATCATCTTATTGTCTCTTAGTATTTTATAGGAGATGGGTGGAGGAACAACAATGTAAAGTAACTTGGTTACTTGTAATGGTTTTTTAGCTCAATCATAGGCTATTCTATGATGGGTTGGGGACAAGGAACAACCATGGACCTATCACACTTAGGAATATTACTAAGACATAACTCTACTATGCACTTTTCCTTGAACTTTTGGTATGACTTAAAAATTAAATCCTCACAAGGCTTTATAGGTTCCATAGGCTCTTAGGCCAAAATAAATCCAATAAAAAATTTCCATGGGAAGAAAATGGATTGAACCCACTATGATGCATTGTATATATCTCATTTTCAAAGAGGAACTTTATACACTTGTGAATAAATGATAGGATGACATTCATGGAGCATAGTCATGGGTAGCCTAGATTCACATGAAATTGGTCTAACAACAAGATGATGGAGAATGATACACCTAATTTTTTGGTCCAATTTTAATGGGAAGGGTGATGTAACCTATCATAGAGAAAGAAAGAAAATTATAAGTTTTAATCCATGATTTCAACTATTCATAAGTATCTTGATAAAGTTTTTGCACAAAAATAATTCCTTGGTGATCACATTATCTACACACACATGATCAATAAGTATTCCTTGTGTAGGTTTTCCATTGATAAGAATATCAATGTAGAGAGTACCATCAATCACATGTCTAATTGCATCATCATTTGTGAAAGAAATTTTGGGTAGCACGATGGTTTTTCCCTTACAAGGTTGTACATCTACAAAACCAACTATTATTTGTAGACCATCCTCATTATTATTGTAATCACTATTCATTTCATTAGGTGTGTCAATATTAATCTCATCATTCTTAACATCACAAGCTTGCACAAATTTGGTTGAATGGTTAGGCATGGGATTGGTAAAAATTTGAAAATTTTGGTTAGGTGAGTTGACTCACTTATTTCCTTAATCATTAACACTACCCAATTGAATGTGATTAGAATCAATGAGGTCTTGAACTTGGTGTTTAAGATGCATGCATCATTTTTTATCATGTCCATTTGTATGGTGATATATACAAAAGTCACTTGAATTAAAGATTGGGGGTAGAGGTTTGGTTGTATCCATAGGTTTAATTGGAGGCAATCAAATTAAATTCTTACTTAAAAGTTGCAATAGGATTGAATGGATAGAATCAAGTAGTGGTGTAAATTGTCTATATTTTTCCCTAAATTGGTATGAGGTTGAACTTATGGCAGCAACTTGAGGCTCAACATGATTTTTTTGGGATGGATTTATCTTTAGAAATTTCTTGTTTGGCTTCTTGAATGGTTGGTAATTATTTTGATGTACAAGATCTAATTTATTAGTATGAGATAATGAAGATGCTTCTTCATACTTACTAATCAAATTTTGATAGTCACAAAGAGTTGTACATAAATGTATAAAGGATGGAAATTTCATCAATAAGACTCTCTCTCTTATCTCCTTTTAAAAGTTATCAATTAACACTCTTTGGATACCACATCAGGAAGAGTTAGATTAATTTGTGATAATACCAACTGATAGTGGCTTATGAAATCTATAAATTTTTCACCTTTTCTTTATTTACATCCCATTAAATCAATTATGTTGATCTTAGGGCCAATGTTGACATAGAAATAGTTGATGAAAGCATCAAAAAGCTAATAAATGAATGAATTGAGTTATTGGGAAATAGAAAAAAACCATTCCAAGGCCATGTCTTTCAATGACCTGGGGAAAAGTTTAGCTAGGATCTTATCCTCAAAAATAAAGTCACTAAACATAGTTGTATGTGCTAATATGTGGTTACTAGGGTCCCATTTACCATTGTACTAGTCAAATTGAGGGATCTTTATGTTTTGTGGTATTTGTGCTTTCAATATCTCAAGTGAAAATGGGCTACTTTTAATAAATTGTTATGGTTTTCCACTTTGGTTTTGGTTCATTGTTGATATTTTTTGTTGAAGTGATGTCACATTTTGTAAAATTTGGTTTATGATAGAATCATTGTTTAACATGTTTTGGGAATGGGTTGAATATGGTTGAATGGTGTATATGTTTGGTGGGCTACTATGGTGCAAATTTATGATTGAATATGGGACTTGAGGTGTGACATGTGAATATCTAAAACCATAAGGATTTTTGGTGGAAAGAACCATTTTTGATGTGGTTCCAATGCTTTGTTGTATTGTTACAAAAATAGTTGTATTTGTGTATGTAGGAATAGAGGCTATAGTGGTAGGGAGGGAGACTTGACTTCCTCCTTGAATTTGAGTGTATCCCAAAGCCTAAGCACAACTATTCACTATAGGTATGTTGTCATCAACTATATTGGCTAGACTATGCACAACCTCTAATCCATGGTCATCATTAATAAACTTCCTTATATTATAAATTATAGGGATTGTTGTACCAACAAAGCATTCAATACTCACATGGTTTTGAAGTTTTTCTAAGTCCTTGTCCAATTTTCTTAGTTTTTCTTTAGGAACATGGTCAACCACAGTCTCAAAATTTATAAATATGGGTGCTTGTGAGGTTTTCATTGACATGGTAACATCATGAATATATTCCAAAATGGGTTGATTATTGAAAACACTAGTCATGAAAGAGTTGGAAGACTCATGATCCATAGCAAGTGTAAAGCCAATGGGTGATTCCATAAGTCTAGAACTATATCTCACTGAAGTATAGGAAATAGGACACTAGGTTGTGAAACTCATGCAAGTTTCACAACACCAAAGGTGAACCCAATAGGGACACAAAATTGCTAAATAAGCACAACAAACATTTAGAAATAGACAATAGACAATAGGAGAAAACAAGATACACAGTAACATAGATCTGTGAAAAAAAAAAATTGATAATGCACAATAGGACAGGGTTTCCCAAGGGTTCTTGAGTCCTACTCATGGGTTTTGAAATTTTAAATTATAATTGTTTAGTACTTTGTTTAATAATGTTGATTATACTTGCAAATAGTTCAAATAGTAAACAATTTTCCAAAATTTTCTTAATGTATCCCAATTTGATGCAAAATGCAAGTATAAAAGAGATGTTGATGGTGCTTGAACAAATTTGAATGTAATTTTTAGATCTAAGATATATAATTGACTAATTGCAAGATGCAAAGATCTAGAAATGATGATTTTGAATGTAAATTTAGACCTTAAATAATGCACTTTCTTTCACAAAATGAACTAAATACAAAATGCTTTAGAATATTTAGTTGTAAATTTCAAATAGAGATCTGCAAGTATAGAAAAACTAAGTAGACATAGTAAGACAAGTACCATAAAGACTGCTACTACACCTATACAAGGATGAGTCGCCCAAGGGTGTCTAGGTCCTTGTTCAGGGTTTTGAAAACTAAAAAAAATGAATTTTTAGACTATTGTTTAACATTGTTCCTATCCACAAATAGGTTTGATAGTGACATCTTTTCAAAAAAAAAATGAATGTAAAGGAAATACAACTAAATGAAAATTTTGGAATAAAATGACACATTTTTAATGCAACTTTGAAAAGAAAAACTGATCTAACTAACCGAAACACACCCTAATGCAAGATATTATGCAATATGGATGCAATTTTTTTAGATTTTTATGAATTTTTATAATGAAAATATGAAACCCTAAATGAGAAATACAAGAAAAGATGATGCAAAACCTAGATCTATGGTTTGAAAGACTACCAAATCATAAAGTTATGATGTCAAATGATAGTTTAACTAAAATGAAACATACAAAAAGTGGGCCCTTTAATGTTTAGGGGTATAAACTGTTGATCTTATAGCATCGGTCTTAACCCTTCTATAAAATTAATAATCAAATAAATATAGTTGTGGCTATATATTTATTTAAAGTTGACTTTGTGAAGAGGTGCTTCATTTAATAACAAATCATATTTTTTTTATTTATTGTGGCCAACTAAATAAATGATCACCACCCTTTATAGGTTACATCTCTTGAGCAAGGCCAACCTCTCTCATGAAGAGTCATGTCCTCATGTATATAAGAAAGGTGCCAACCTTTCATTCGATCATCCGATAATTATCAAGTGAAGTTCGCATAAATCTAAAAGAGTTCGATAGCTACAGCAAGTCAATATTATTGGAGTTCAATATTATTCTTGGTTATGTATTTACAAAAGTGTTGTGCTATGATCTTCATATCAGATTGGCCTTGTGATTGGCCTTGTTGTAAATCATATGTGCTTCTCTTTTATTCAATATATATGTGATATATTTTGTTGGGTTTTTCTCCCTCAAGAAGGAGGGTTTTCCCAGGATAAATTTTTTGTTATGTTGTTTATGTGCTATTCATTATTCTGTGTTTTTTTCTTATTCATTTTTTATCCTAAAAATCATCATGGAATTAGAGTGGGTCTAAGAAAATATCTTATCAGTTTTTTCCAAGCAATTCTTCCATCGATTAAGCATACCTTTGAAGCAGATTTGTTTCTTTATTGATATGTATGTTAAACAACGTTGAGCCTTTTTTGAATTGTCATTGCTCCAAAATTTAATGTTTCTTGGAGATGGGAGGAGTGAATAGTATATATTGAAAAATAATCTAAATTTATCTGAAGACAATCTGAAGGATTTAATGTGTCAAGAGTTAGAAGAAGAGGCATTCCAATCATAATAGTCTAAAAAAGGTTTGATAATAATCTTCTCAAACTTTTGAAGTGGTTGGGACACATATATGTGGAAAGAAGCTATTAATGGCTTATACAATTACCACAATGAATAAAATATTATTGACAAAAGTAGTCTCATTGAAAGTGTAGAAGTAGATGATAAGTTGACTTGTTAAGAAGGCCACGACATTTAATAATTCCCTGCCATGTGTTTGTTGTAATTTTGTGACCTATTGATCGATATACATCAAGTTTATATTGAAGGAGGTGCATCGAAGATAGGAGACAATAATTATGAATCATGGAAAATACTAAAGTATTCCTCTTTCCAAGAGATGTTGGCTTTAAAAAAGTTTGTATCACGGTCAAGCTTGCACCTCCTGGTTCTACATTTATTATTGGGTGCTTGATTCGAAGTTCAGAGCTAAAAGCTTCATAAGGAATTTCCATGTATGACAATAGTGTGAAGCGAATAAGTGGTTGTGTGTAGGATCATGATGGGCCAAAAAGTGGCAATATGATGGGTATGTGTAGGGTATGTGGTGACAACCTTTTTTTTTACCCAAAATTGATGAAATGAAAATGGTTTTAAAGGAGATTCTCTTTCCACCAATATAAATTATGCTTTACTTTGAATTTAATAAATAATTATTATTAATTTTCTATTTGAATTACAACTAAAGTTCTAATTAATAGGTTGATTAAAAACATCTATATCTTCCAAATATCACATTTTTGAATTTGAAACATGCATCACATTCTATGCTTAGCATACTATAGGATTAAAAAAAGAAAAAATGAATTTCATGAAGTTTTGACCAAGTTAAGGTGGTCGACATACAATTTTTATATTTTTAAAAGTTGTAATAAAAATTCATAATTAATTATTTACTTGGGAAAAATTACAAAAAATATGCATCACATCGAGACATGAGTCCTCTACTTATATCTAAAATATTATAAAAATATTATCATTTTATTGTGGTTAGTGGAACACCTACTTATTATTTTTTCGTAAAATTTAAGTACTACGCATTGAAATTTCAAATTTTCACCAAAATAGATTTTTTTAAAAAATAAAGCTAGTAGTTTAGAAACTACATTCAATTTTCTACAGATTCTATTCTTACATATTTTTGAAATAATATAGATAACTTATTCAAATTTTTATGTCAAGTTGCCTAACTCTGATTTTTTTGAATTTTTTGTGACTTAAGGGCCTGCTTTTTCCATGATGATCCTACACATACCCAAGTCAAGGAAGTCTTTCAAGAGTTCAGCTGGAGGAAGACTATGGCCAAGGAACATGAAGCCATCTTACCAACTACATCTAGATTTGTATGTATTGATTCCCAATATGGCTGATCAATTGAGGTGAAGCCATGAATTTGTTGGGAGAGAGTTTATAAGAAGGCACTCTATCAATATTTTTAAGAAAACCATCTTTCTGATGGATTGTTTACCAATTTGGGCAAGTAAGACAAAGGAAAAATATTTAGAAGGTGATTAGAATTTGTATGGGTAAGATTTATCATCCTCGGGTCCTACCACGGGAATGTCTATTGGTGTTGAAGATAAATAGAGATAGTTGAATGAGTTTGGTGAATTTCACTTAGTCGTCATTGGTTCTTCATTGCCATCTCTTATCACTACAATGAGGCATTCTGTATCTTTTATGATATTCATTATTGGTCGACATCTTGCAACCTTAACACAAAAAATAGTGTGGGTTGCTCACGTGATTATTTGGAAATGTATCAGGCTCCCTTGTGCTCTAGGCTCTATTCACTATAGACACTCTGAAGGCTTATTTTTATTGTCATCATATTAGATTGGGTTACCAAGGATGTTTGAAGCACTGGAATTCATTCTGGCTATTTGGCATCTATAATTAATATAATATCGTATATGATTATTGTTTGAAGTGGCTACATTTTATTAGGACAATTCATCTTTCAACCTCTATTATGGATAGGGTCGATATTTGGAGGCATTAAAGGTGGTGTATGAATATATTGAGATAGAGTGAATGATCATTTAGGAGAATCGATTGCAAAAAGAGAGTCTTTGGTTGTTGTTCACACATTCTGGAAATGTCTGAGTTTAATCAACTTATATCAATGAGTCAGGGGTCATTTCACACCAAGAAATTTTTTCCTTCTTGTTGGGTATGCTTCAGGTCTATTTGCATCTTAAGGAGACTAACAAAGGGAATCCAATGAATAAAATTTGGTATAGCAACTAAGCCATTCTAGGTGGGACACAACTAGAAAAGAAGTGCATCAATAAATTTGAATGGTCAAAGACTATATTCAAATTTACCCAGCCACTAGTTCAAATCCCAGTGTTGATGTACTATTGGATCACTGTTCATATTGTGACATGGGCTTGTGATCAAGCCGTGAACTTTTTGAAGGAAGGTTGTGGACTAATCTGAGCACAAAAGCAGAAAAATATATTGAGTATAGTGAGTATCATTTATCAAAATCAATAAAGAGATAACTTTTTTTGTTTGCACCTTTGTAATCACTCTTGTCTAGGTTGAAATTCAATTTGTTAAGTTGTGTAGTTCTAACATCAATTAGTTGGATCGTGTGATTAGTAAAGGTGTGAAGACTTTCTAAGTGTGACTTTGAAATGAAATGATAAATGAAATTTTGGTTTTGATTGGTTGGTCACATCGATACCATTTTCTATGTGCATGGATTGTGATGATGCCTTGAGAGGCTTGGTTCTATATTGAATATGATGGTTGCATAATGTGTCCAAGAAATCTAAGTTGAGCAGATTGTCTTTTGTTGCATTGTGTTTGCATTTCCTAGAGAAAAAAATTGAGTAAAGTTGAAAGAAAGGCATAATAGAATCAACATAGATAAGTTCTATGACTTCTTTAATTAATCTATCTAATGATATTTGCTACATGATTCATTTATATCAGGGGTAGTTTTTTTTATTTCATGAACTATTATTAATCTCTTTAAAATGTAGGTTGGATCGAGGATCAAAAGGATGATGGATTAATTATTAGATTTTGCATAAGGAATTCAAAGGAGGAAGAGCTAAAGGCATCTGATGAGGAAGCCATGTCAGTTGGAGAAATGAACATGGAGACATAGACTGCAGCCATGAGTCTAAGTTGGTGACAATTAACTGTAGACATCTCTTGAGGGCACAAGGTTAGGTCAACCTTGTATGGAGAGTTTGGATCAGTAAAGAAGATTGAAAAAGATGAAGATAATAAAAGAACCTAAATAGATTGTCATTGTGTTTAGCCACTTTGGAGAGGAGGAAATGACATTCAGACCGAATTAAATTCCAAGAATTCAAGACATGAGTTGAGAACATGTCCAGGAAAAGGACTAAGGTGTTGAGATTAGTCAATGAAGGGGATTTCACTTCTAGAGGATTTCTTTGCAATCTTTGAGGTAGGCATCAAGAGGGAGTTATATGACTCACTGAGAAGAAGTGAAGGTTGTAGTGTTGCAAGGCCAAGTGCTAAAGTCCTTGGAAAACCTCTTTTTTTGTAAAGATAGGAATTGCACAAGATAGTCAATCTGGATTTGACATTGGTAGCTCCACAAACCTATTCAAAATAGAGTGATATGGGATAAGGTTGAGAAGGACAATCCTGAACTCTTTGCAATTCCAAAGGTGTGCATTGGAAACCATTTCTCTAAGGAAAATGTTGTAGGAAATATTGGACGAAGAGGTCAAAAGGTAGATGCAAGTACTTGGAGCTTTAGAGAGAGTTACATCATCATGAAGGCTTGTTGTAATTCATTTTTCTCTAAGACAGATAAATTTGAGGTGTAAGCCCTTGTTAATGCATTTTTCTCTGAGATGGAGAAATTTGAGGTGTAAGCCCTTGTTAATGCATTTTTTCTCTGAGATGGAGAAATTTGAGGTGTAAGCCCTTATTAATGCATTTTTCTCTGAGATGGATAAATTTGAGGTGTAAGACCTTGTTAATGCATTTTTGTCTGAGATAGAGAAATTTGAGGTGAAATCCCTTGTCCATCGCTAAGACTAAAATGTGGTTCTTTCCACCCTCTGCGAATAGCCATGGTGGATGTCATGTCAAGAGACTCCATGAAAACATCACATTGAGAGACTATGTGATGATTCCTTTATGTTTATCCACCCTTTGGGAGTAGCCATGGTGGATGTCATGTTGAGAGACTCCATGATGACATCATGTTGAGTGACTCCATGATGGGAACTTGTGCACTTGTTCTTTCCATACATGGGTGTAGCCATGTTGGACATCATGTTGAGTGAATCCATGACGATATCACGTTGTGTGACTCTGTGATGAACTCTTATGTAAAAATGGGTGTAGCCATTGTGGGTGTCATGTTGAGAGACTTCATGACATAGGATACCTAGAAGGATTCATCCCTAGCTAAGAGGGAGTGTTGATGTTATATCATCATTCTTAATCCGTCTATCAAGTTAATAAAGCAAATAAATATAGTTGTGGCTATATATTTATTTAAAGCCAGCTTTGTGAAGAGGTGCTTCATTTAATAACAAATCATATTTTATTTATTTATTGTGGTTGACTAAATAAATGATTTCCCCTTTAGAAAAGGTTACTTCTCTTGAGTGAGGCTGACCTCTCTCATGAAGATTCAAGTCCTTATGTATATAAGCAAGGTGCCTACCTTTCATTCGATCATCCAATAATTATCAAGTTTGCATAAATCTGAAAGAGTTCGATAGCTACAATAGATCAATATTCTTGGAGTTCAATATTATTCTTGGTTGTGTATTTGCACAAGTGTGGTGCTATGATCTTCATATCAATTGGGCTTGTGATTGGCCTCATTGTAAAGCAGATGTGTTGCTCGTTTATTCAATATATATGTGATATATTTTGTTGGGTTTTTCTCCCTCAAGAATGAGGGTTTTCCTAGGATAAATTGTGTTTTGTTGTTCATGTGTTGTTCATTATTCTATGTTTTCTGCTAATTCATTTATAATCCTAAAAATCAACATAAACACAAAGTTTTCTTAAGATCCTTTTTCCAAGATACATTAGAAGGTGGATCGACAATGTGAGTAGATTGATTATCAACCCAAAAAGGTGAGACAATTAGACCTGGATCCACTTTCTTAGGGTCTTGAATATGGATTGGAAATGATTTAGAATGATTAACTTCATTGAGCTATATGATCTAATGTGATAAATTTAATAATATATAAATACATAGACTAAAACTATAAATTATAGGTGGATTTGGGAAGTGTCAGATGATGTGTATCTATCACCAAAAGTTGTATCTAGCATGTAGAGGAGGACACAATCACCCATGGGTGGATGAGTCCCTAATAGGGGGTCTTACAAATTATTCAACAATCCTTTGATGTTGGATCTCACCTTTTGTTTCTTGGTTTCAAACTTGGAAAAATGTCATCAATAAAATTTTTAGGTGATTTTCTATGGTTTGACAATATATATGACAACAATGCAACAATGGAGAATTTTCCTTCAATCTTCGTTTAATCCTCTTCAAACCTCTAACCTACATATTCACAAAGAGAGGAAATGTTGGGCCATTTAGGGGCTTGCCTCAATCAAACCCCATGTAAGTGTTTCCACTTCCACAATGGTAATATCAATGATAGGAATGATAATTTAAAGGAAGGAATGATGAATGAAAAAAACCTACAACTCACCACCCTTCAATGGCTTCTTTGAAGGATTGAATTCATGCACATAACCTCAAGGATCTTGCATCTTGCTTGATATATTTTCTTGAATGCTTGAATGCTTGGATACCTACAATAATGTTATCCTTCACTAAACAATAACATGAACACACATAGAATTTGACATTATGTTGGATATTGAATTGTTGTAATAAAGATCTAATAATGCTACTCTTGGCAATAGTATTTTCTCTTAATGTTCACCTCTAGCTTAATAGTTCTTGTTAGATTTCAAATGATAAAATAACTATGCATTTATATGAAATTGTTCTAGTTTCCCAAAAATCAAATTCAGAAAGCCAACAATTTAAATTTGAATTCTAAATGTTAAAATGTTGCCAACAACATATTAAAAATTGGCCTCAAACAAGATAGGGGGACCCATACACCCATGGTTGTATGGTTCCTACCCTTATTTGCATGATTCAAACCCTCACATGTGCAACCTACAATATATTAGCACAAAAACCAATCTTAGATAACTACTCATGTGTACTTTCTTTTATAGAAATAAGCTTTCATAAAACTAATAAGTGGTATTATATAAACCATGTGACTAATACCATGAGCTTACAAAACCATATCCCCTCTCATTTTCTTTATTTTACTAATTTTTCCTAATATTAAATATTTAATGTGGCTAAACACGTCATCTAGGATGCACCACAAACAAATATTTATTTTATATAATTAATATAATCAATTTTATATGAGGTGTACAACACCTATTCCTAAAATTTACCTCATGCATTGCCTCAATGTATACTAGAATAATAATGAACTCAATGAATATAATCATTGTCGATGTACCAATTACAAACCAAGGTGTGATTATTAGGATATTATATAATTAAATATCTTATATATTACCATTTTTAATTACATTTCGATTGTTATAATTTTATTTTTTATATAAATTATGTGTATAAATTGTAAGAGATGAAGATTAGCTCAATACCCAAGACCACCTACAAAAACAAAGAAAAAATTCTACAAGAGAGTATGCAATAATATGAGCTTGCTTGATATTAATACCTATCAAAAAGATGATTTATGAAGTATGATAAAAAAGTGTACAAATGACCCTCCTTATGTAGGAAAGGTGAGGAATAGGATTGAACATGATCATGACACATGCCTTAATACAATGACATGTGAAAACTAACTACCCAGGAAATGATCCATAGATAAGATAAGTTCCAGAAAAGCCAAGTAATACTTCTAGAAGGAAGCTTATATACTAAGTAAACTTAACATGTGAATAAGTCCCTGTAATGCCCATAATTTAAACTAGGGAAAAAATGCTACTAATTTTTTTTAAAAACATTATTACAAAATGCTAACCTTAATAAATAAACAAGTACATAGTTCATGAATTGCACATTTGAGTAATGTTTCTTTCACAACATCATCTTTGTCATAATGTTCAGGAGTAGGGTAAGGAAATGAAAATGGTTCCTATTTGTCTCCAAACATAAGGTCTACTAGCCTCTTAGCTACCAACTCACAATTTGATACCCACTCTCGCACGAAAGTTAATATCCTTGAAGGATTACGTTGGCATGGGTTCTCATGTGAAGAAAACATATAAATATCATCATCTTGATTTACCATTAATCCTAAGGATCAATTGACAAGACACTATTTAACTTGATGACCCTAACCCATTTTGTTGTCATCCTGACAATATTGTTGGAACCCACATAGAAAATTTTTACCACAAAATTTAATATACAAATAATTAAAATATTTATAATTTCCATGATAATTATTAATCTCCCATTTTAATTTGTTTTATGATAGTCCTCTATATATATATATATAAATAATTCATAGAAATAAATTCTTTTTAAATTTCTTTACATTAACATATTATTTATTTCCCTTAAAAGAAAAGGGAAGAAGAAAATGAATAAAGAGAGGTTTTACTCTCTATTTTAAAGAATCACTATTAAATACTAACCTTTACCTTTGTTTAAAATCTTATTTAATTGAATAGATTCTCATTAAGAGTATAAATATGGGGACATATTCCCCTCTCCTTTAAGGATAATTATATTAAGGTAGATCCTCACGATGGAATTTAAAAAAAAAAAAAAAAATTCTAAGAGTGAATTCTCACGAGGGAATGACACAAACACATGGAAAATCTACCGCCGAATGATGTTCATCAATGTTTTGATTTTGTTTTTAAGATATATGTACATAAGTGTTATTATGGGAGTCATGGGTTACATTAATAAGACAAAATTATGCATTCCTAGTTCAAAGAAAAAAATTTCTCAGTGGAATGATATTGGATCGAACACAAGGAATGAGTCAATTATATATTCATAACCTACGGTAAAGGAGAAATGTTGGCAGCTATGTGAAGATCATTGGGCGAAGTAGAAAGTTTGACTCAGTCAATGTCAAGATGAGTTACAACAGCTATAAAAGGGGTTTTCCCAGACATTAACAATAGCACGTAAGAGGTAAACTCAGCCAAGTGAATGGCATTAAAATATTTTATATAATAGATCAATTATCAGTTGAGATTTTCCCCGCTACCTATACGACACGATTGGTGGTGTCCAATGTGGAAAGTTTTTGATTAACTATGTTTTTCACCTCCATTTAAAAAAAAAAAAAATCCAAACCCTAAACACATTGCTCCCATACCATATTTCAATCTGTCTTCATGGCATATCTCCTATACCACTTCATAATCATGTACAAAAGAGAGGAGATTGTTCAGTGAATAGGAAACTGTATACTATTGTGCATGTCACCCGACTACTATAGAAAATGAATTGCAATATTAATAGCGATAGAGATGCTATTGGAGGGAAATATGACACAATTCAGAAGGCTGCAACAAACGTAGGACAGTTTAATCTTTTGTGAGTGAAGATGACGTCCTGAATGCCAAGGTAACCCAATCAATCTAGTTGCTTCATTCAAAGATAAAAGAGTGATTATTCAAGTAAATTTGACTGTATAAATTTTGTTTTGTTCAATATATCTACCCCCCTCGTTCTCTCTCAGTTGTAGAGAGAGTGCAACACGAAAACCACTAGCTTTATTGATCTAGTGATAACATTAATTGATAACATTAATTGGGAGTATGTATCATTGAACAATCCACTAGGCATGTGATCCAAAACTTAAATGGGAAATCAAGATATATTACTATTAGTGGAAACATTTAGATGGGCGAGTGATCAGAATAAAAAGTACGTTATTCCAATTTCTCCATCAAAAGTGATTCTATTTCCTACACAAGCCAAAGTCGTAGGGAGACTACTGACACCTCACCTAAAAATCAGGCGCCTACCGAGGCATGATAAGGGCACAGACTTTAAATGTAAATGTAGCCTACACCTAGTTGATTGCTTGTGAAATGAGTGACCATCTTCAAAGAAAGGTAACTCGTGACTAGCACATTGGTCAGATCCTACATATAACAGGCATAATTGAATTTCATGAGATTATCTACCTGTGATTTTAGTGAGGAGAACTGAACTTATAAATCACCCAACCACACAGCCACTTTATAACTTAGGTGCATTTTCACTATGAAGTCATCTACGGTAATGTCCTAATGATATGAGTTGAGTGGTAATTTTCAAGGAAATAGACAAGTAATGGCAACTATTGATTCCTTCCTAAGGTGCACTAAAAATTTGAAGAGAACACCAAGTATGGCGATGGCTAGTAGGAGGGGTGGAGTACTCACATGGGCAATAGTATTGAATCAGCGGCCCTCCTAACCATCACTGCCATGTTCTCCACCTCCCGTATGATTAACTATATGGGTAATACCTTCTCTTCTTCTTTTTTGAATAGAGTTTATTACCATGCTAAAATTATGTTTCAAAAACATTACAAAACCTACATCGGACTCGGTCCTTATATTCCCAGAGCACTCAATGAAATTAAATCACCAATTTATAAGAGTGGTTCAACAAAATAAAGACAAGCATAGTATTTTGATTCCTAGCAAGGGTTACAGCTCGCAAATGCTGATTAAGAGTATCAATTCATTTTATCCCTATTGCATTTTGCTTTCTTGGGTTAACTACATATCCCATCAATATAATGAAATATAGATAACTTGATGCTTCTAATATAAATATTCTTCTGCATGTATCTCCTATCCTAAAAAAATCAAATCATATTTTCCTTTCAATTAAAAATGCTTTTCTTTATCCCATAATAGATATGTCACAACTATTATCCTTAAGCATTCTAGTTCTATAGTTTAAAACTTGTTGATACGTTGCAATTCGATAGACTTAGCTACTGCATTGTGGATCAATTTGATAAAAATATATTTTCACATAGAATACACATTTGTATTTTCTTTACATATATACATTTATTTTTTTAGCATCAGGGAATGTTACCAAAAAATAATTTTCTAGCATATTTCTTTACCCATGGAATAAAAGAAAACTAGATTTATATCACACATGTTGCAAAAATATTTACAGGAATCAAACTTATAATAGTCTGCTAAATATGAACTAACAACTACATTTTTACAACCATATAAATATACAAGCTTTCTTTTGCATTCAAAAATACCATGTTATTTTAGTTCACTTTGTAAACATATATGCAATAGAAATGCACGATTCATATGTAGATGAAGTAAAACCATACACATTATTATCTTCTTTGTTTTTCTTTGATGAATCAATCAGGGAGCAACTAATTCCATGTCACAATATTTCACAATTCTCAACATTTTGTTTGAACAAACTAAACAATATGATCTATTCCCAATCGGTATACTTATTGCATTCTTCAACATGATAGAATACAGTCGCAACCACCTTTTATATATTAGTTTCTATTGTAATTACACACAAGATTTTCATAACAATAGTACTTAGTTTTCACCATAACAATCTACCACTTACATTGTTCATTAACTGAGTTCCAAATATTTTACACAATGAAAACATGAAGCTCAATTTAAACAAAACATATATTTCATTAATAGTAACCAAACATCTATTGGTTTACCAACAACCTACATGGTAATTGTATATGCATAAAATTGGTCATGTCTAATCCTGACATTTAATTAAATATTTTATTATTTAATTAATTTTTCTAAAGTCCTCTACATATGATTAAATTTAATTAATTTAATTATATTATTCATTCACTTTATTCTTTTGTCATGATTAAATAAATCAATTTATTTAATTATTTTGCATCCATATGTCTACTTAATTAATTAAATAAATACTCTTTATTTATTAATTATCACCGTTTTGAATTTAATTAAGTCTTTTGATTTAATTAAATTTAAATATTTATTTTCTCCTATTCAAATCTTTCCTCTAATTAATTAACTATTTTATTTAATTAATTTCATCCACATATCATTTCTTAACAATTTAATTAAATATCTTTCATATCTTTTCAAATCATAATTAAATATTTTATTTAATTAGAAAAATCTTCCATATCACCCATAAATAAGTAATTGAATTTAATAATTCATTATTTATCTTCAAAATCTTTCCAAAATCTCATAAAAATATGATTTTTACAATTCATCTTTATCATCTCATCTTATCTCTTATGCGAAAAAGGAAACAAATCCTACTTTCTATTTTCTTCTATCTTTCTCTCTAGTCTCATCCATCTTCGATCATTCAATCTACCAAGAATTTTCACAGCCATTTATCACCTTAGCCAATCAGAATCTTTTGAAAACTCTATAAATACCCTTGTGAATCCAAGCATTGGTTACAACACACGCACATTAGAACTTAATTAAATTCTAGCATTCTAGAATTCCAGCATTATTTTTAATCATCTTTAGCTTTCATAATCTCGTAATCTTTCACTTTAGCAATCATGTTTAGTATCAACATAATCATATCTGAGCATAGCATTGCTTGCATTCATATTCAATCTCGTTCTCTAGGAAGATCGTTGTTGAACCTAGCTTATAGATTTGAGAGCACGCTGGAATCAGAAAAAACACTGGAGATAGAGGACAATGGGATGTCTTTGAAGCATAAACGAAGTTTGCATTTCTTTCCTTTATTTTATGCTTTGATTTAAAGTTTCATTGGTGTGTTTGGTTTATTTAATCAACAATTATTATTTATTGCACACCCCAAAAATGGATCACACATTTTTGGCACCCACCATGGGGCCCTTGCCCTGTTTTTAACATTTACTTGTAGGTTTTTTGATAGGATCTCACGTTTTGGAATTCGGATTTTTAACAAAAAATTTGTTTTAGTGCATGCGTGTCTTTTTCCAACGCATCCAAGGTTTTTAATGACTCTTTTGTAGGTCTTTCGGTGCATTCAAAAATTGTTTCAACGTATTTAGGGAGCAAAACGATGGTTATAAGGAACAAAATGGTGCATATACTCAACTCATTTCATTAAAAATTTTCTTTTAGCGCATTTAAGAGTTCTTTTAACACATTTAGGGATTTCTGTAGCACTTTTATTGTCTGTTTTATCGCATTTTCTCTTTTTTTAGCACATATAAAGGATCTTTTAGCACTTGTTGTTTGTAACTAAACAAAGTTTTGAGTCTGACGCCTTCTCTAGACAGCTTTTTCTGGTCAAAAAGAAGCAACCCTAGGGTAGACATGGATTAAAATGAAGCAATCTAGGATAGTCACCACATAATGATTTTTGTAGTTAAAATGAATCGCATGCTTGTTGTTAAGAAACATCTTCACATAGATTAAATCATTGTCATTTGGACTCTAAAAAGAACTTTGGTTGCTTTGTCTGTGGCAATAGGTCTATGTTATCCCCTTAATTGGGTGATTAGAATACCAAACTTTCCTTTTCAATTTCATGCATTTTTTATGCTTTATTACATCCTTTAGAGGGCCTACTCTTGTGGGAAAAATTACTCACCCAAGAAGAACGACCCAAGTGGGTTCAAGCCAAAGCCAGGCTGTTCCACCCCACTATAAAATTTAAAGAAATCTAGGGAAACTCACTTTTTTCGGTAGTGTGCAAGAAAACCATCCCCAAAGCCTTTGTTTTAAAGGTTGGGAGGTCTCCTGAGGGAGTTTATTATTTTCGCACCAAACAAAAACCCTTACTAAGAACCTGGTGTAGTAGCCAACCGAAGTCAGTTTTTGAACATCCTAATAATCACAGTGCAAGGGGAGGGAAGAATCTTCCCCCAAGACACTCACCATATAACTGCCAAGGACCATTTGCTTAGGGGATCCAGTATCCACTTTCATCACTCTAAGTATGCACCTAGAAAAGACAAAAACACAGGCGCCCCTTCGGGGGTGACACGGTTGTGTGAGTCAATTTTTAAGATGTGGGTTGTGGTTATTATGATGACCTACTTGAGTACTAAGAGTGACTCTGCCTGAATTGACTATTATGTACAAAACCTATGAAAACACGTTTTGAAAAACATTTTTGAGAATACACTTGGTGTTTAGTATAGAGCTTAAAAACAACTATTTTCAGAGTGTTTATTGTGTCTTGAATCACATTAATTCAGAAAAAGGTTCATCCAAAATGAACATACAAAAATTCAGCTAAAAATTGTTCAAAATTGTTTAGAAAACTACTTTGAAAAACTATTTTAGCACATCTAGGGAATATCTTAGCACATATAAGGTCTATTCTAGTGCATTTGTTGGTTAAGTTGACACTTTTGGAGCCTATTTTAGTGCATAGACTACATATTTTGTAAATAGTTTCTATCACTATCAAAGCATTTTTCTGTAGTGCATATAGGACATAAAGTAGCACATCTGAGGTCTATTGTAGTGCATTTGACAATTTCTCTAGCACATATGCCTATTTTTGTAGTGCATACAGGGTATAGAGTAGTGCATTTGTCACTTTTCCAGAATTATTACTTTTTGAAAGATCTGAGTTTGTAACATCCTCAGTCCAGTAGCATATCAATATTTCTCTCATGCTTAGGGAGTGGAAATCAACCAAATTTGTTAGGAAGTCGATTGCCAATAGGATCTAGAAACCTAAGAAACATCTAGGTTACAAGAAAACCTTACAACAAAGGAAGTTTTTGTATAAAATTCAAAACGTCTTACTCCACTACTGTGAATTTCTCCATAGGTACCAAGATTTTACTAGGAGATTTACTGATGAATATGTTGTAAAGCCTTTATATCCATGAGCCTATTTTTTAGAGAAGAGCTCTGTCACAATGACACAATCATAATCAACCTCTCAAGTTAGAGTATCTACCACAACCTTCTATTGAATATCCAATACATCCCAATCAAATCCTTCAGTGATCTTAATTAGGCTATTTGTTATACTTATCATTCTTTGAAAACAAGGATCAAATCTTAAAGGTGCACCTTTCAAACAAATTTCTGATATCTTGATTCAACTTCCCCAATAGGATTCTAATATCCTTTATCATTGGAAGCCACAATAAAGGATTAGGAATTTCTTTGATCATATCATAGGATTTTTATCTTATTAGATCAAGACATCATCATTTTTGCACTTATCAAATTGTGATCTAAGTCTAGAGGAACATTTCAAAATCGTATGCCTATTCTTACAAGATCTCAATATAGTAAGCTAAAAGAGGATATTCAACAAGAATATCATACCCAAATAAATCAAGAAGAAGGTGAGAGTACCAATACTCTTTATAGTGTGAGTCATAATCCCCTTTTTAATGACAACATGAGTGAAAAAGAAAAAAATTCATTCCCTTTCAACAAGGATGTGAGAAAAACTCCTGTAGATAGTGATGATGAACGAGATGAAGAACATCTTAGAGAGGCCGAGCAAGATCCAAAATTTCACAAAGCCTTAGAAAATATTTTGGAGCATAACAAAGAAAAATATTTTCTATATCTAGTTGACAAAGGAGCTAAATTGCCTCATGATTTTGATACTAAGAACATAAAGAATAATCCTGATGAAACACCCTTGTCTGATCTTAGTTCCTTGACTCAACAAGTTAAAGCACTACAAGGACAAATTAAAGATCTACAAGGGGAATCCATAACAAAGACATATGCTCTTGATGACTTTTAACCGACGTCTCAACATGATCCCATTTCCCAAACATTGTGAAATCCCAAAGTTCGATCGTCACAATGGGAAATCGGATCTAATTGATCATATTAGGGACTTTTGAAATATGACTTTAGAGTTTTCCCATGAGGATACATACTTGATGTGTTTGTTTCCTAGGAGTCTTGGAGGCTAATCTATGGAATGGCTATCAAAAATCACACTGTCTATCAAGACATTTGAGGAATTGATTAACAAGTTCATATCACAATATTCCTACAACATAAAACATCAAGTAACCATGATTTATTTTTGCAAGGCTAAAAAAAACCTAGTGAATCCTTCATTACTTTTCTTTAGAGATGGAGAAGATTGTTCGCTAGATACCCGCGTCATGTTCCTAAAAAGGAAAAGATCACCACTTTCATAAATAGCTTGGATCAAGACATGAGTTATCATATTAATCTTCATTGTCCTCCCTCTTTTCAGAAATTGATTGAAAATGCTATCACAATTGAAAGTGCCTTAGTCTAGAGAGGGATAATCAAACTTGATAAGGACAATCCTAGCTCGTCAAATCACCACAATGATAAATCTAAGTTTTGGAATCACAAAAAAAAGTGGTGCATGATGGTGTTGTAGATGCAAATCATGTCTCGACCAAACCATTTGTTCTTAGTGCTTCAAGTTCTCCTCAGAACAATAACTATAACAATTCAACTTGATTACAAATCAGGGAAACAATCCTCCTCCTCTAAGGAATAACATGAATCAAACTTCTACTCCCAATCAAGGAAATGCCAACAGTCAAGGTTAACATGGAAACAATAACAACAATTCCTTAGGCAATGGCTCAAACACAAATCTGCAATGATCTTCATTCTTCTCTAACAGAAGAAATTTTACTCCATTGGGTCAATCCTTATAATCTGCATTCAAATAATTGGTGGCTAAAAATGTTCTTAATTTTCCACCTCAACACGATTTTGAACCCAGTATGAAACCTCCATCATGGAATGATGCATACTATTGTATTTATCATCGATGCAAGGGACATCACATGAATAATTGTCAAGCCCTAAAAAATAAAGTCCAAGACTTAATCGAGAATGGCACCATCACAATAGAAGGACACCAACAATCAAACAAAGACCACCAAGCATTTCGCAACCCTTTGCCCAAATATCAAAAGGGTGAGTCTTCTGGAAAAAGTGTGAATCATATCAATGATCATATAATCAATCATATCTACAATGATGATGAGCAGGTCAATGTTATAAAAGTTAAAGAAAAGATGGAATATAGAGAAGTTAACACAACAACAAGGGCACAAGCTAAAGTTGTCTTAAAGGGTGCTTCTTCAAAATTCACTGTGTCCTCGCTACAACATCAATATGACTTAGTCAATCAACTTCAAGAAACTCCTACTCAGATTTCTATCTTAGAACTCTTGAAGATTTCTCTAGTATACAAGGAAATTCTAGAAAAGGACCTTGTTGAAATAATGATATCCATTGATCTGGATGTGGATCAATTTCAAGCCATGGTGGGACACCTGTCCTCACCCACATGCCTCTCATTTTTTGAAAAATATGGTGTTTCCATGACTCATCCCCATAATTCATCACTATATTTAGAATTCATGGTCCACAAGTTTCATGTCAGACGCATCCTAATAGATGGAGGTGTTGGTTTGAATATATGTACCATGAAGTTAATTCAAGCTTTAGGATATTATGAGGACTCTATTGATCCCAAAAGAAAGATCACTATTAAAGCCTATGATGATGAGGAAAGAGCATCCAAGGGTTTAATCATGTTTCCAATCAGAGTGGGACCTATCATCAAGAATACTTTCTGTCAAGTATTAGATCATGAACTTGCATACATCTTGTTAGGTCATCCTTGGATTGACGAAATGCAAGTTTTCCTATCCACATATCATCAATGTATTAAGTTTCCTTATGATAGACAAGAGATCACAATACCAACTAATAATTTGAACAGTCAAACTTGTGTCAACATCAAAGTTATTCAAGATACTTTGGTTCCTAACAATTGAGAAGCTCCTGCTAATACTTCTCCCAAAGTTGATACACAAATCAGTCAGTTAACCAGAATCTTTGACAAGCAACTATGGTTCAAGGATAATGGAGTTGGGGAGTACTCTCTCTGTCTTGCTAATCTACCTACATCACCTCGGTCACATGGAAAACCTTCTATCACACAACAATAAATATCTATAGCATCAACATCAACACAACCACCAACAGAGCCAAGTACAAAGTTTAATGGATGATTTATCAAAGAAAAATTCCCTATGGAATATTTTGAGGATAGAGAAATTTAAGTTAGATCTATAAAGATGAAGATGAAAGAGTTCTCAATGTCAAACTACCAACCAATCGATATGGTAAAGGATATTCAATCATTCAAAAGATGGGCCATGATGGTAATGGTCCTATCAAAAAGAGAAAAGGAGTAGTTGAGCCTATTCACCTTCCAAGACTTGCTGCAAAAGATAAAACAGGACTAGGCTATGATACTAACTTGAAAGAAATAACATCCAAGTAGTTGCATGATATTGTACTTACATTGCAAGAAGTTTCTAATCCAAGAGAAGCCTGCCTGGTAGCAATTCAGAATTTCATGGATAATAAATCTGATATAGACTCTAGTGAATACAAGTGGGACACCATCTACAATGATGAATTTTGGAGGGACAAAAATTTTGATGTGGTACACAAGCACACCCCAACTCTAATCAAAGGTAAAGGGTCAGGGTCCCAACTGCAAGGATCCGAACTACAAGGAAACTATGATTCTAGTGATACTGAGTCACATTTAATCGAACAAGACTATCATGAGAATAGCACCATCATTGATCTACCTCATACCTCAGATCCTATAGACAACTCTATTATGACCATAACCATAGCTGATTTCATGTAGCCTAATGATCCACTACCTTTGATCCATCCTGGTCTCATTGACTGGGATTCATCTGGACCTATTGATCTACCTATGTTTCCAAGCAACAAATCTATCGTGAACTTCCTTTCCACAAATGACACAAATGATTGTTCCACTGGTGATTTTCTACATAGAATATTTAACGAGGAGAGTGTCAAGTCTCCTAGCTGCAAAAATAAAAGTCAAAAAGAAAGATCTAATGGTGAAAACTAGAATCTGGCAGTATTAGATCAAACAAAAGATAAAACAAAGAGTATCAGATGATGAAAACCTTTTTAAGGAACTAGATGATGGGATACTTAACACTCTCCCAGAGCATTATCATGAGTGATCACTTATTTTGATTCAGCCTACAAAAGTAGTTAATCTTGAAACTTCAAAAAAACCAAGGTTTCTACAGTTAGCTACATCAATGATAGATAAAGAAGTACCTGAGTTCATGGAATTTCTCAAAACAAATCAAGTCAACTTTGCCTCATCTTATGCAGACATGCTAGGGCTTGATCCTGATCATATAATGCATCACTTGTCTATCAAACCAAGAGTTAAACCTATGAAACAAAAACTCAGAAATATGCATGAGGTCATGTTGCACTAATAGTTAAAGAAGAACTCTAAAAACTCCTTGATGTGGGATTTATAAGATCAATTGACTATGCAAAATGGATCTCCAACATCGTTCCTATGTGCAAGCCCAACAAAAGTGTCAGAGTGTGCACAGATTTTAGAGACTTTAATAAAGCATGTCCTAAGGATGACTTCCCACTTCCAAGCATCGATACTATAGTGGATTTGATAGCTAGTCATGCCATGTATTCCCTAATGGATGGTTTTTTGGTTCCAACCAAATCAAGATTGCACCTAAATACCAAGACAAAATAGCTTTCACTTGTCCATGCGGAACTTACTATTGGAATGTCATGCCTTTCAGTCTAAAGAACACTGGGGCTACTTATCAAATAGCTATGACTACAATCTTTCATGACATGATGCACACATTCATGGAAGATTATGTAGATGATATTGTAAAATTCATACACAAGAGAAGGACATCTTGAAGTATTATCCAAAATCTTTGTGAGATTGGAAAAGTTCAAAGTTCACCTTAACCCCAAGAAATGTGTTTTTGGGGTCACATCTAGAAAACTCTTGGAATACATAGTATCAACAAAAGGAATTGAAGTAGATCCTTCCAAGGTACAAGCAATCATGGAAATTCCTCCACCAAGGAATATTAGTTAGTTGAGATCATTACAGGGACGACTTCAATCTATACAAAGGTTCATTGCACAACTGGTAGATAAGATTCTACCTTTCACATATCTATTGCATAAGAATGTTCCTTTCAAATGGGATGATAAGTGTGAAATGGCCTTTCAACAAATCAAACAGTACTTAAAACAAACCCACCAATTCTAGTACCACCAAATCCAAACAAACTTTTAATTTTATATATTGCCACAACAAAGACATCTTTGGGGGAATTATTAGCAAAAGAGGACTCTATAGGAAAGGAACGTGCAATTTATTATATCATCCAAACGCTAACAGGTCATGAACTCAACTACACTTTCATTGAGAAGGCTTGTCTTGCAGTAGTCTTTGCATCACAAAAGTTTCAACACTACATGTTAACTCATACAATCAATCTTGTTGCAAACATTGATCCACTCAAGTACCTATTGAGCAAAGCTACATTGACAGGAAGACTAGTGAAATGGGTCATGATCTTAAGTGAGTTTGACATCCATTATGTTGATCACAAAGCAATAAAAGGGCAAGTTATCGCTGATCAACTAACTAAAGCACCTCTACAAGTAGAGCATCCCATGCACATTGAATTTCTAGATGCTGATGTCTTCACTGTAGAATCAAAGCAACCTTGTTCTTTATACTTTGATGGTTCTTTCACTCAACATAGATCAGAGGCAGGCATACTCTTTGTCACCCCTCAAGGAAATACCATTCCTCGGTCGTATAGGCTAATATTTCCATGCACTAACAACATAGCCAAATATGAAGCTTTAATCACTAGGCTAAAGATTGCATTAGAATGGAGGATCACAAAATTACAAGTTTATGGTGACTCACAGTTAGTCATTAATCAGATCAATGATGATTATCAAATGTAAGATGACAAACTATTTCCATACAAGAAAATGGTTGATGACTTCTAGAAATACTTCATGGTATAAAGTTCATATAGATTCCATGACTTGATAACAAGGCAGTTGAAGCCATGGCCATGATTGCATCATTGCTACAACTCCCAGAAAATTAGACTCACTATGAATTTATGGCGGAACAATCATTTACACCTACCTATGACACACCTAAAAGCCAAATCATTTGCCACTTAGTAGGATCCAATTCACCTTGGTATAGAAAAATTTATTCCTACAAGATGACATTTTACCACCTAACTTATCTTGTAACCAAAAGCACAACTTTATCCGCCAATCCTTTTGCTATACTCTATCACCAACACTCTTTATCGCCGCAGTCTTGATGGTACTTTACTTCGATGTCTTGAATGTGATGAATCTGACAAGGCTTTACAAGAATTTCATGGTGGAATTTTTGGTACTCATTCAAGTGGACTGACCTTATCCAATAAATTGATTAGAATGGGATACTACTAGCCAACAATGGAGAGAGAATCATTCATCTTCATGAAAAAATGCTCTAAATGTCAAATAAATGGAAATCTCATCCATGCACCTGCACAAGAACTACAACCGTTCATGCCTACTTGACCATTCTCTCAATGGGGGTTAGATATAGTTGACAAGATTCATCCTTCATCATCGAACAAACACGGGTATGTGCAAGATCATGATGGGCTAAAAAGTGGCAATATTATGGGTATTTGTAGGGTATGTGGCAAATGACTTTTTTTAACCCAAAATTGATGAAACAAAAAAGGTTTTTAGATGAGATTCTCATCTTTTCACCAATATAAATTATGCTTTAATTTGAATTTAGTAAATAATTATTATTCATTTTCTATTAGAATTACGACTAAAGTCCTGATTGATAGGCTAATTGAAAAACATCTATAACTTTCAAACGGTATCACATTTTTTGAATCTCAAATATGCATCACATTTTATGCTTCACGTACTATAGGATTAAAAAAAGAAAAATTAAATTTCATGAAGTTTTGACCAAGTTAAGGTGGTCAGACATAGGAGTTTTTATATCTTTTAAAAGTTGTAATAAAAAATTCATAATTAATTATTTTCTTGGAAAAAATTACAAAAAAATATGCATCACATCTGGACATGAGTCCTCTACTTATATATAAAATCTTATAAAAAAATATTATCATTTTATTATGGTTAGGTGGTCGATAAACACCTACTTATTTTTTCCCTAAAATTTAATACTCTCGCATTGAAATTTCAAATTTCACCAAATAGATTTTATTTATTTTTAAATAAACCTAGTAGTTTAGAAACTACATTCAATTTTCTACAGATTCTATTCTTACATATTTTTGAAATAATATAGATAACTTATTCAATTTTTTACATCAAGTTGCCTAACACTGATTTTTCTAAATTTTTTGCCACTTAAGGGCCTATTTTTTCCATGATGATCCTATACATACCCACACAAGTTTATCATCACAGTGATAGAGTACTTTACCAAATTGATTGAGGCAATACCTCTGACTAAGGTTACCGACAAACAAATTTCATCATTCATACTCAACTATTTTATCTATCGGTATCGCATTCCCAACTCCATCATCATAGATAATGGATGACCATTCAAGAATCAGGATGTTGATGAACTTTGTGAGAGATTCTATATCCAACATAGGGGTATGTGCAGGATCATGACGGGCCAAAAAGTGGCAATATTATGGGTATTTGTAGGGTATGTGGTTGACAACTTTTTTTTACCCAAAATTGATGAAATGAAAATGGTTTTTAGAGGAAATTCTCAGCTTTCCACCAATATAAATTATGCTTTAATTTGAATTTAATAAATTATTATTATTTATTTTCTATTAGAATTACGATTAAAGTCTTGATTAATAGGTTGATTGAAAAACATCTATAACTTTCAAATGGTATCACATTTTTGAATCTGAAACATGTGTCACATTCTATGCTTCACATACTATAGGATTAAAAAAAGAAAAATTAAATTTCACGAAGTTTTGATTAAGTTAAGGTGGTTAGACATACAATTTAATATATTTTTAAAAAGTTGTAATAAAAAATTTATAATTAATTATTTACTAGGAACAAAATTACAAAAAATATGCATCACATCCAAACATGAGTCCTCTACTTATATATAAAATCTTATAAAAAAATATTATCATTTTATTATGGTTAGGGTGGTTAGACAAACACCTACTTCTTATTTTTCTCCCTGAAATTTAAGTACTACTTCATTGAAATTTCAAATTTTCACCAAATATATTTTATTTATTTTAAATAAACCTAGTAGTTTAGAAACTACATTCAATTTTCTATATATTCTATTCTTACATATTTTTTAAATAATATAGATAACTTATTCAAATTTTTACATCAAGTTGCCTAACACTGATTTTTCTAAATTTTTTGCCACTTAAGGGCCTGTTTTCTCCATGATGATCCTGTACATACCCATAGATATTCAACACCTTATTATCCACTAGGGAATGGCCAAGCAGAGGCCTCGAACAAAACAATACTAAATTTTTTGAAAAAGACTGTAAATGATGCAGGTAAAAATTGGCACATTCAACTTAATCTCGCATATTATGGGCCTACAAAACTAGCATCTGAATGTCAACATGAGAAACACTATTTTCTCTTGTCTATGGAGTAGAAGCCATTTTTCCACTCAAGGTCAAGATTCCATCACTAAGGGTATCCTTAAAGGGTCTCACAATAGATGACAAATACAAAGTTTCCAGACTACAAGAATTGGAACTCCTTGATGAGAAGAGATAATGAGTAGCTAATCATTTGAAAGAATATCAATAGATGATGTTTCACAGCTATAATCATAGAGTTAAGCCACGTACCTTTCAGGTTGGCGATCTTGTTTTGAAGAAAAACCCACAGAATCAACGAGACAGAGAGAAGAAAGGAAAGTTTGAACCAAATTGGCTAGGTCCTTACGTGGTCATAGTAGTATACGGTTCAAAAGCATACAAACTGTCAACACCAGAAGGGGACCTGTTTGACGAACCCATCAATAGCATGCACCTAAAAAAGTATTGTCTAAAATAGTTACCATCATCCATAAAAGTTCTGAAAAAATCACCAAAATAGTAGAAAATTTCCTAAAAAAATCACAAAAACAACAAGAAAAGTCTTGAAAAAAATCTATAAAAATAAAAAATGTCCTAAAAAAATCACAAAAATAGTAGAAAAAGCCTGAAAAAAACCTATAAAAATCAGAAAATTTCTTAAAAAAAACTATAAAAAAAAAATCAGAAATATCATCATAAGGTGAAAACTTGGCAACAGGCAGTTTATTGACTAGAAAAATACAAAAAAATCAAACATAAATTAGCAAAATACAATAAAAACAAATAGTGAAAATCTGGCAAATAGACGCTATTTGTAGCTCTCCATCTATTAGTTTATGTTCTGCACTTAGCTTCTCAGCCTTCATTTCATGCATCTTTCCATCATCTTAGGGCCATCACAGCATCATGTAGTCATCATTTTCCTAGAGCGATAGCATTTTACCATGGCTTGATCATTGTACATGTTCATTTCAGCAAGTTGTGTCAATACTGAGGGGAAACATTGATATATTGGGGGAAAACCAACTTTTAGGTTTTACCGAAACAGCTGGACAATGACATAAAATCCAATCATGCAAACAAACAATCAAATCACATGAACAACTATCCAATCATTGATCCATGTCACAGTCTTTAGCAGATTTCATATCATGACTCATATCTAGATGATCTAAAATCTGAATAATGCTTGGCATAGCAGTATTATATTTTGAACAATAGTCATTTAATTTTTTGATATCATATCTTTGGAGCAAACTCTATGTTGTATTGAACTAGAGTGGCAAGGAAAGAGGATGATTTTTCTTTGTCTGTTGTCTTGAGATTAACAATCAATTTGGTACAAATATGTTGTGAGACATGATTTCTACAGTGTATCATTGATGACAGTTCCACATTTGCATCAAAAAGTGGTTAATCTTTGTTTGTTTATACAAGAAATCTTCAGGCCATCTTGGTTCAATTATACCTTGATGCTTGTGTTCACTTGCTATATCAAAAATCATGAAAGTTGTACTCAGGTCATCATTGGTGCTAATTTCCCCTCTGATGCTTGTACATACTTCCAACATTTTAAAATTCTCTATGATTATTCAAGAAAGCTAATAAATGGCTCAACAAATGGTTGGTTTCATTTAGTTGCATTTCATTTAGATCATTGTACATATCTGGATATTGGATTTGCATCAGAATTTTAAAAGGTTGAACAAAAACATCAATAGTTGTCATGTCTCTTTAGACTAGTTGTGGAGGAAATTTGGACATTTGTTTCATTACATATTTTATTTCATCATCATTTTATTATTGTTATCATTTCATCCAGGTCATGTACATATCGTATAGTTTATAATTTCTCATTCATTTGCATATCATTTCAATCTTTTATCATTTAGTTATCCATCACTATGCATTATCATTTCATTTATCCTATCATATGATTTCATTGCATGCCATTGATCATTCTCATTTTATACCATTTTCATATCATTCATTTAAATCTTTTATCATTTCATATCATTCATTTATCCCTTAGGTATTTCATATCATTTCCATTTTTATATTATCTATCGCCTTCCTATCATTAAACATCTTACTTATCATTTCCATATCCATGCCATTTTCATTCTACATGGTTGCATCCCATTTACCATCTCCATTCTATCATTTCATTTTAGTTAATCCTTTCATTTTATCATTTTATTTCATGTTTTCAATTATTATTTCATCTCATAATCTATTTTTACTTATCATTTCATTACATCTTCATTATCATCATCATTTTATTACCTTTTTGACATCATTTCATTTCATATCGTTATCATTATCATTTCATCATTCATTTCATATTCACTTCATCACCATTTCACTACATTTCATTTCATATCATTATTTATATCGTTTATCATTTTACATTCATATCACATCTTTAATCATTTATCATTTTCATATCATATCGTTTGTCATTTTTCACATAGCATTTGACCCATATCACCTATCATTTCATATCATTTCTTATACATGTATATTGAATTTGACCCATAGACACAATCTCCATTTTTCATCACATCATTATTTCTTACATTTGAAAAATCCAAAAACAAAATTTTTGTACATACATTACATTTCCACATCAATTGAAAACACATTATAAGCATATCAAATATCCCATTGCATTTTTTTCATTAATCACATCATAGGTCAACCACCTGCATGACATCATTAGTATGCATCACAAATCATCATCATAAGCATATCATAAATCATCCCGCATATCATGTTAGTCATCAAATCATTAGCATGCATATCAAAATCCATAACCAATACATATCCATATCATCATCACATCAAGGAAACATATCATCAAAACTCATCGCCACTACATATCATCACTCATCAAAAATAAATACAAATGTCCAAAGTCCAATGCAACTAAATAGTATAGAGAGATACATGAGATATGATCAAAAACAATATACATGCTCCCACAAAATCAAATACATCAATAATCCAGTATCAATAACTCAAGGCTGGTTGGTGGACCCCACTAATGGCGCTGGTCTTGAGGATGATTGCCTACCACTAGTCCTTGAATCAAGATCTCGTCAAGGCCCCGTGATCCCTCTGCTTTGTGTCATCATCTGTGATTTGCTCCTAGTCCTGCTATGGGACCATGGGTAAGGCTCTTTGCACTTAGGAGGACACAACTCCTCATACCGCACCCAGTAGTACTTGACCTCCCTAGCCATCTCAAACCCCTCTATAATGGCCTCTCATAAAGATGCACTCTCAATAGTTCCCATAAGTCTTTGTGCCACACCCTCTGCCTTTGTTGCCCTCCATTTGAAGGAGTCCCTCTCTGCTATCAACTAGCCTACATGTGGGTTTGGGGTAGGAGGATGTACCTGTACCTATACTTGTGCGTATGCCTATGCCTATGCAAGTTGTGCCTATAACTGCATTGCAACACTCTGAGCCTAAGCCAACTAGCTCTGCCACTTCGCCTGTTGATCATACAGCATCTGCACCTAGGCTTGCGGAGTATCTATCTATGCTTATGACATAGAGGTGACCCTAATCACTGTCCTCCATCTAATACCAGTCCTTAGCCTCTGCATAATCTAGACACTACCCAAAACGTCTAGCCTCAATCTCATTGGCCTCTACTCACCACCTTTGCCATCTCTGTCATCATCCCCATCATCATCATCTGAACCCTCCTCATCTTCACTCTCCTTGTCATCTCCACTATCCACCTCCTCTCCTCCACCAACTACCTGCTCACCACCTACTACATCCTCCTGTCTCCTACCCTCTGGTTGTGCCACCAAAATGGGTGTTGGCTCATCTGGACATATGAGTCACGAAAATGGTTGTGTGTGAAAATAAACTGAGTACATACCTACATCAACAATATTTGGCCTATCATCCCATGCCTCAGGCTATAAAGTAGTATACTTTGTATATGCAACCTTACATGAAATACAAGGCCCCCATCCAGTCTCGTCTTTGCATCGCACATAGTGTGCAATTCCCTAAGGCATCCCTATGTGAATCCAAACTATCTCTCCACTCGCAATGCCAGAAACCTCTATGATGAATGGAGTGTGACCTATAAAAAAATGGGGTATACATATAAATGGCATCTCTACCTGATCCATATCCCAAGCCTCACAATCTATGTATGGCTTTCATATCACTGAATCCATGTCATCTAGACTCAATATCCAATAATCCAACTTTCCCAACTTGGGCTAGACAAGTGTAATAGAATATGCATACACATATGGCCTGCCTAGCGGCCTAACTCTCAAACATAGTGGTCTCATCACAGCAATATGCTCCCATTCCCAAATTTGGAGTAGTGTCACACCGCAGGACAAACTCGTTGAGCCTCTGTACACCACCTAGTGCAAGTCATGATATAAATGAGCCAATATGCAGCTCCCCCAAGCATATCTCTATGGTTGAGCTATCATCTACTCAATAATCCTTCCCACCTAACTGATAATCCCTTTGATCGGTGGTCCAAACAAAGGAAACCTCCAATAAATGCACCTAATACAATAGGTAAGGCCAGATGGCCCCTAAAATATTCCCATGGCACCCAATACCCTACTATCTACGCATCCCCAAACACTCTTCGTAGTGCGTCTATCCCACCTAGGTCCTTGTGATCATAGAACACAAGGATTCCTACCATTAGAATACCCAAGATCCTATATACATCCTCAAGGGTAATAGTGATCTGACCCATCAACAAATGGAAAGTGTTATGCTTTGAATTCCATCTCTCTGCTAGCGCGGACAATAGTCCCGTATTGACCTAAATAGGAGGCATAGACAGCAAAGGTACCAACCTACATACTACTATCAAATGGACATCTGCAAGTGTAAGCTCTGGTATCTGATCCCACCCCATAGGATGGTGCTCTCTAATCTAGAGGTTTTTGAAAAGATCCTATTTTTTATCATCACAAAGATAATCTATCAGACTCATATCAGTGACACATATCAGACTCGTATCATACTCATATCATGTGACCCAAATCAAATGTTCTATCTAAATAAATCATATCATGAAATCAATGCACAATCATTCTATCTAAATATCAAATCAATCTAATCTATCATCATTTACTATTTGTTTTTTCTTTTTCAGGGAAGCAAATTTATCAACAATCAACTCATTATCCTATTTGTAATTCATTCATGAATACAAATATGTTTTCACTCAAATCAATCACAACATTTTTTTTCTATCATAGAAAGAAAATTTATCAGAGGTCATATCAATAATTATACTTTTGGGAAGCAAAGTTATCAATTCATCATTTATCAGATTTTCTATCATTTCTATCCAAATCAACATGATGACAAGACAATTTATCTATCTATTGACTAAAGAAGCAATATACATCATCATTTTTCATCAACAAGGGAATTTTGTTTAAATTTCCTGGATGTGCTAATCTGCGGCCTCTATGCACTAAAACACTAAATGTGCTAAAGCTTTCCCCCGATGTGCTAAAACCTAGATGCACTATTATGTGCCCTGAAAGTGCTAAAATAATTCCCCTATGTGCCATTTCCCTATATGCGCTACATCACCAATTGAATGCATCATTTTATCTGCTTAAAGCGCTAAAACCCTAAAAGTGTTAATTTGTTCCCTACATGTGCTAAAGTACCCAATTCCTATTGGCATCCTATAAGCGCTATTTTGCGTATCATATGCACTAAACTAGCTTTTCCACACTAAAGCTATATTATTTCCTATATGCACTACGAAAATTTTTGAAAGCGCTAATCCATTCCCTAAAAGCGCTAAAACAGCCTTTAAAATCCTAAATCTGTGTGAAAATGTCAAAAAAATCAACTACAAATGAAAAAATTCAAAGGAAAGTGGGTTGAATCAACTCACTGGTGATCCATACGGAGCTAGTCTCTAGTATTGGCGGGCCTGCTTGAATCTATGCCTACGATAGGGGATCTCCATCTCACCAATTCACTGTCAAAGCAAATAGTTTCTAAATTCAAAAGGTGAAAATGACTTGCTCTTTTTTCCTCTTTTACCTTTTAAAGGTCAAATAAGGAGGCTTTTGTGGCATGTTATTTTTATTTTTATCTTTTTATCTGACTTTGACCTTATTTTTCAAACTAGGGCATCTTTCTACATCATTTTTTGAGAGCTAAATCACTGAATCAACATCGAGATCAAAATTTCATCATCAAATCAATTTTTTTAGAAATTATCAAAACTCATCATCAGTCATTTACCTTCCGAGGGGGCATCATCAATATCAACTACATATCAAATTCAAATCAAAAGGCATATCAGACATGCTTTTTCTTTCAATCAGGGGCAAAATCAAACACAACAAATTTCAAAAGCAGGAATATTTTCTTTGAAGCAATGTGTTTCACACATCACTTCAAAAAGGGGAAAATTTTATATGCATAAAATTGGTCATGTCTAATCCTGGCATTTAATTAAATATTTTATTATTTAATTAATCTTTCTAAAGTTCTCTACATATGATTAAATTTAATTAATTTAATTATATTATTCATTCACTTTATTTTTTTGTCATGATTAAACAAATCAATTTTATTTAATTATTTAGCATCCATATGTCTACTTAATTGATTAAATAAATACTCTTTATTTATTAATTATCACCTTTTTGAATTTAATTAAGTCTTTTGATTTAATTAAATTTAAATATTTCTTTTCACCTATTCAAATCTTTCCTCTAATTAATTAAATATTTCATTTAATTAATTTCATCCACATATCATTTCTTAACAATTTAATTAAATATCTTTATTTAATTAAATATCTTTCATATCTTTTCAAATCATAATTAAATATTTTATTTAATTATGAAATCATCCATTATTCTCCAAATCTTAATTAAATATTTTATTTAATTAGAAAAATCTTCCATATTACCCATAAATAAGTAATTGAATTTAATAATTCATTATTTATCTTCAAAATCTTTCCAAAATCTCATAAAAAGATGATTTTTACAATTCATCTTTATCATATCATCTTATCTCTTACACGAAAAAGGAAACAAATCATACTTTTTGTTTTCTTCTATCTTTCTCTCCAATCTCATCCATCTTCGATTGTTCTATCTGCCAAGAATTTTCACAGTCGTTGATCACCTCAGGTAATCAAAATCTTTCAAAAACTCTATAAATACCCCTACGAATCCAAGCATTGGTTACAACACACGTGCATTAGAACTTAATTACATTCTAGCATTCTAGCATTCTAGCATTGTTTTTAATCATCTTTAGCTTTCATAATCTTGTAATCTTTCACTTTAGTAATCATGTTTAGTATCAGCATAATCATATCTTAGCATAGCATTGTATACATTCATATTCGATCTCATTCTCTAGGAAGATCATTTGTTTAACCTACTAGAATCGTAGAACACTGGAGATAGAGGACAATGGGACGTCTTTGAAGCATAAACAAAGTTTGCATTGCTTTCCTTTATTTTATGCTTTGATTTAAAGTTTCATTTGTTTGGTTTCTTTAATCTACAATTATTATTTATTGCACACCCCAAAAATTGATCACACAGTAATAATTTTGTTTCTTTCTTTCTTTTTTGACAAATAAATTGAACACAGATACATATTTGCAGTAGGTTATATACTCTTTTTTTTCTATGGCCCTTTTTAAACTTTAACATTCAACCCAAAAAGGTATATTATTTTTTCATATCAACAATAACATTATCCACAAGAATTTCTTTAGCTCCTTTGAATTTGCAACTCTCATACTTAGCCCCAAGCTAAAAAATACACATAAATTTTCCTCTAGATGCCAATCGGGTGCTCGCCTCCCAACCTTTGGTTGGAAAACCAACCACCCACAAGCTACGAGGAAACCAAGGGAACCGAGTAAACACAAATACCATTCCAACAAGCCATAAAAACACACATGAAACATACAAAAAATTTCACTCCCTCCCAAGGGGTTTATCACATAACTTAAGGATTCATTACAAATCCAACATGGGGAATGAAGGGTGGACAATGCACTCCATATGGGGACTCAAAAGAGAAAAAAAACAATAAAACCATTATCATACTTTCATCTCTTCACATATATCTCTTCCGCCATAACTCTTTTTTCACGAAAGACCCATACCACCAAACCCATTTATACCATTTCATAATTTCCATATGGGTACTTATACCCTTTTAAGGAGGAACTAAAATCCCCATGGAGGTTCCTACTCCATAACATCCCCAATGAGGGATTCTCTACCCAAATTTTAGGTGAACCTATCCCTATACAACCCTTTTTCGCATAACATAATACACATTCAACAACACAAGAAAAAAAACACCAAAAGTATTTTAAAACAAACATACAATCCCATCTTTTTAAAAGCATAAAGAAACAAGAGTAGAATGGTAAACCTACCTCCAATACAAGATTAGGGAAAGATGGTTTGAGAATCCACACAACTCTTCTTCCTCCAATTTTTTGCTTCAATCTCCTCAAGCCCCAAACATTCAACCAAAATCAAGAATGCAAAAAGAATCCCATAACCCTTTTTTTGAGTTTGTTTTATAGGAACTCAAGTTTGAATTCCTTTGAATAGGAAGCTAAAATTAGTCAACCTACCATTAACTCTACTAGGCACACTCACCCATGTATTCTGACACATGTGTGAAAACTTGGAAGTCTTTCAAGGAAAATTGGAGAAGAGGGGATGGAAAGAGACTAGTCCCCATCCCACTTCCCAAAACCTTATTTTCGCCAAAAAAATTTAAGGCCTCAAAAAGAGTTCCCAATCTTGAGATTGATCCAAGATTTTGAGGTAAAAGGGTACCTAACCCATATGCACCTACCCTAGGGGCCTTAAACGCATAAAAACACTTAAAAAATATCACATTCCAATCCCCAAAAAGTTCCTTAAAGTTCAAATCCTAGTTTTTCCAATTGGATGGACAACTCACCTCCTAGGTGGACTGACATGGCAATAAAAATTAATTTACATTCACAATTTACATCACGAATAAAATACATTAGAGAACAAAACTATAGTCCCTCCAAGTTGACTATAGTTTGTTTTCACTAGTTAAATTACTTAAGGCTCCCAAGGGTCACCTCCAATTTCCATTGACCATGGAAAGTGTACCTGCGCACTTGATGCACATGTTAATCCATCCAAGTAAATAATATTCATATAAAAATCAAACCATTGCATTCACACTAGTTTCATAATTCAAATATATCATAAAGATCCAATAACATAATTGTAAAATCATTAGCCATTTCACACCACTTGTTTCACTAATTCATCATTAAATTTCTAGATTCAAATTAAAAAAAATTAATAATCAACATAAAATTATATCAATCATCATAGTCAGATTACTAAGCATGTAGCATAATCAAAATTAAATCATCATATGGACTCAAACATTTAAATATCCTATCATCAATGGTATCAATAGTTATAGACAATAACCAAGCTCAAAATAATCCAAGTACTAGATGTATCATAGGGGTGGGCCTCACAGTCCCCTAATTACCTAGTGGAATAAATTACTAGGTACAAGACTTTATTTGTTTCACTAACACCCCCATTAAGTGAAAATTAGGGAGAATATTATTGCATAAGTATGCAAAGATATGCAATGATGGATCTCGGCTACTAGACCATGTTAGGTACCCATGTACAAATGCAAATGGAATATCTTATAAATGGAGAAAGGATAAAACTCAATGGGAAAAAACTCCTCTCCAAAAGAGAGAAGAAAAAATCATGTGAGGAAGGATGGAGGACTCCATGATACCCCCAAGTACACCATCTATCACATATATACATTACAATCAATAGCCCCTCATAAGAGGGAAAGAGAGAGATGATGTAGCCCCCCACAATGTGTAATCACCTACAAAAATGGTAAGTGTTTGAACAAAAAACATAATCCAATGTCAACAAACAACTTGTCTCCCTTTTGGAAGAAATAAAACCAAATATAATTACATGAATGCTTCCCATTCTAGATAGGAATTGAAGGAAAGAAGCTTGAATATAGATTATTTTGATGATGTATTTGAAAGTATCTCATGTATATCCTTGTCCACTAAAGATGAAGATGCCACAATCAAATTAGGTACATGCCCAATCAATGAAGAAGGTGACAATTCAGGACTATGTGGAAACTAATGCTAAATAAGATCCAAAGAAAATTATGGTTTGACAATAATTGTGCAATGATTGTCATTATAGACACCTAATTATGGCCACTTACATTTGGTCAAATTTATCTTTTTTCATCTAAATATCCTCTTATTTGCATTAATTAATTAATATCTCTATTATTTAATCAACACCCCTAAAGTCCTCTAAATCCCCAAGGTATTTAGTTAAATAATTAAATACTTTACCCTTTTTCCCCTTTTCCTCAAAAAAATTAAATAAATAAGATATTTATTTAATTCATCACATGTTACATACTCCATCACTTTTGGGTATATGCAGGATCATGATGGGCCAAAAAGTGGCAATATTATGGGTATTTGTAGGGTATGTGGCTAACGACTTTTTTTTACCCAAAATTGATGAAATGAAAAGGGTTTTTAGAGGAGATTCTCAGCTTTCCACCAATATAAATTATACTATACTTTGAATTTAATAAATAATTATTGTTCATTTTCTATTAGAATTATGACTAAAGTCCTGATCGATAGACTCATTGAAAAGCATCTATAACTTTCAAACGGTATCACATTTTTTGAATTTGAAACATGCGTCACATTCTATGCTTCACATACTATAGGATTAAAAAAATAAAAAATAAATTTCATGAAGTTTTGACCAAGTTAAGGTGGTCAGACATACAAGTTTTTATATTTTTTAAAAATTGTAATAAAAAATTCATAATTAATTAATTATTTGCTTGGAAAAAAATTACAAAAAAATATGCATCACATCTGGACATGAGTCCTCTACTTATATATAAAATCTTATAAAAAATAATTATCATTTTATTATGGTGAGGGTGGTCAAACAGACACCTACTTCTTACTTTTTCCCTAAAATTTAAGTATTAGTGCATTGAAATTTCAAATTTTCACCAAACAGATTTTATTTATTCTTAAATAAACCTAGTAGTTTAGAAACTACATTCAATTTTCTACTGATTCTATTCTTACATATTTTTGAAATAATATAGATAACTTATTCAATTTTTTACATCAAGCTACCTAACACTGACTTTTCTGAATTTTTTGCCACTTAAGGGCCTATTTTTTCCATGATGATCCTACACATACCCTTTTTCTTAATCCTAATTTCATTATTAGAAGTGTGCACATGTCTAATCAATGATTAGGATGTGTCACATCCTCCAACTTTTGCAAGTTGCCTCCTAATATTCATTAGCCACCAAACGGTCCTCTAATAATTGATTAGATAGTCTAATCAACCCTTTTAGTCAACTCTCCCCATCCCCTAAGGAATTTTTAATTCATTTTTGTCTTCCCAAGGTTCTCCCATGTGTCACATCCTCCAAATTTTACAAGTTGGCTCCTAATCTTTATTAGCCACCTAACTATTCTCTAATCATTGATTAGTTAGTCTAATCAACCCCTTTGGCCAACTCTCCCCATCCCCCAAGGAATTTTTAATTCTATTTTGTCTTCCCAAGGTCACCTCATGGAATTTTTAATTACATTTACAAAGCCCATGTCCTTTCTAATATAATTTTGCATTCCATTAAATTATTCATCCAAGGTTTCTACGGAATATTAAATTTCTTTTATCGTCCTCATGCACATTAAAAATGAATTTTTAATTCCTTTAGTCAACTCTTTGATTTGAGCCATTGATCTCTTATCCTCTTTCAATCTCCACCATCCATTTAATCTTCATAGGTTAAATAGCTAACACTTAGCTATTTTGGTTTTCCTTCTAACCATTCTATCAAACTCTCTACCAAACTCTCTCATTCTCTAGCAACCCTAATCATTTATCAAGCTTTGACACCATCTCCATAGCCAAACCCTTGCATCCATAACCATTTTCATCTATCCTCTCATCCAAATCAAGCTACAACAAGTTTTTATGTCACTGAAATTGACATAGAGCACACATATCAAGCTATCAACAAGGCCAACCAACCAATCAACTTGGGCAAGGTAAAATGATTGCTTTCATCTTTATTTTGTTCAAGTCTAACTCAGCTTATCTTGAGGTGTTTCTTTTTGTTGTTCTTCCTTTTGCATTTCATTCATTTTGCATCATTTTAGGTTAGAAAACACAATGCACATATTTCTAGCACACTCGGTGGGACCCACAAATGGGTCTATTCTTTTTATGTGCTTTATTGTTTCAAGTTTTGCAAGTTCAAGTTACACATAGAGGTGATTTTGCTATTGAAACGGGCTATTCTACAGCAACAGAGGTGATTTTGCTATCAAAATAGGTGAGTCTCCTTAAATAGAGGTGAATCTGCATTTGCAGATTCGCCCATCTATCAAACAAGGGAAAATTTTCTATGTATTTCTCAGACAAGTGACCCCGCTTCTAACTTGGGCGAGTCTTCTTTTTGTAAACAGGTGAATCTACCTCTGAAATAGGTGATTTTGCTACTAATATGGGTGATTCTTCTCTCCAAAATAGGAAATTCTACTTCAAATAGAGGGAAACCTGAGGTAAAACTATGACCCAAATTCCTAATTTTAGTGTTCATTTGTTATTCTTTTCAAGTACTGACCCCCCTAGCTTGTCTTTTTGTGAGTTTGCTTCATTTTTCTAATGTTTGTGCAACTTTTTTCATTCGTCCAAGGCTAGAGGTTCCAACTACTAACTTTTTATTGTAAAACGATCAGTCCCAACACATTTAGTTTAATTTGCTTGTTATTTTCTATATTAGTTATGCACACGTAGAACTAATAAGAGGGTTAAATATAATTGTTTGTTGTGTTTGTATGTGGGTTCTTGAAGTATTCAATCCCATTGTTCCATTTGGTGATCTTAGGTGATGAGAAATCATAGTTCACTTTAGTCTATTTGTGTTACCTAGGAGGTGCTAGTACGTCTAAGCTCTCCCCTTGCACAATGTGCGAGCCTGGGGACCTGCCGAAAATGTCTAGTATCTTCTTTAGCGGGACCTGGTTGGGGATTTCATCACCCCAAGGGACAATCCCAACCACATGTATTGACGGGGTATATAAAGAGGGGAGAGCCAAAATTGTAACACAATCCAGTCATGTCGTGTCTAGTAGAGCATCAAAGCTAGGGTGGTACCTAGATAAGAAATGACAAGTTGGTCTGAGTTTCCAGTACCTCATTGGGGCTCCTGACTCATGCTTGTGATAGGCTAGTTTTCACGGTTGTGCCTCACATGCCATGTTTATATCAAGGAATCCCTAGATCACCTTGTTCATCCTTAATAGAGGCCAGTTTTTGCTAAACCCTTCTCACTAATTTTAGGATTGTGTTGTTTGAAGTGTCTTCTTTGTAGCATTTCTTTTCAGTTGAGTTAGCCTTTCCTTCTATCTATTGCTTGCTATGATTTTTTCCTTTTCCATAGTTAGCTATTTTCATCCATTCCAATCCAAGTTCGTTATTTTGGGAAAATTTTCCTCTGTCAATGGTGAATTTGTTTCTGTTTGGGGTGAACCTATTGTCCACAGGGGTGATCTTTCCTTTCATCTTATTCATTTCTCAATTGTTTCCCATAAAATATTCCCATTCTCCACAAAATAGGTGAAATTTCTTAATGTTTGGGTGAGTTTGCTACCATTTTGGGTGAATCTGATCCCTAAAGGAGTGATTTTATTGTCAATATGAGTCTGTCCATCCGTCTTGTCCTTCAACTTGTCAAATTTTCCCATTCTTTGAGAATAGCCAAATTTTCCACATACTTAGGTGAATTTACCATTAGTTTGGGAAAATTTTCTCCCTGAATAGACAATCTCGTCTTTCGTTCAAGTCCACGTCCATCCAAGTCCAAGTTTAGTTGATCATGTTCATCTGTTAGGGGAGTTTGTTTCTCTATCAAGGGTGTTTGTTCATCTATTAGGGGAGTTCATTATCCATCAAGGGAGTCTATTTATCCATTAGGTGAGTCTATTTGTCCATTTGTCAAGTTTTTTCATCTATTTTTTGAGTTTGTTTGTCTGCTAGGCGAGCCCAGTTTCCCATTAGGTGATCACATTTTCAAGCAAATCTATCCCCATCTATCCCATTCAAGAAATAGATGAGGTTGTTACCCCATTAGGAAATCCTAAAAGTCAAATCCACCTGTTTCCTTGGTTTGGATAAATCTACTTCCAATTTGGTTGAATCTACTTCCAGTTTGGGAAAATATGCATCTAGTTTATGTGAATCTGTCACTTCTTTGGGAAAATTTTCTTTTAGTTTTGGTGAATTTACTTCCAATTTAGGTGAATTTGTCACTGGTTTGGGTGAATCTACTTCTAGTTTGGGTGAATATACTTCTAGATTGGGAAAATTTACTTCTAGTTTAGGTGAATATGTCACTAGTTTGGGAAAATATGCTCCCTATTTAGGTGAATTTGTACCCTATTTAGGCGAATTTGTCACTGGTTTGGGAGAATATACTTCTAGTTTGGGAAAATATGCTTCTAGTTTGGGAAAATCTATCACTAGTTTGGGTGAATCTTCTCCCTATTTGGGTGAATCTATTCCCTTTTTAGATGAATTTGTCACTAGTTTTGGAAAATTTTCCTTACCATCCCTAAACAAGCTAATTCTCCTTCATAAATAAGTGAATTTACCCAAGAATGAACCTTCATCTATCTTCCTATCATCATTGTTCTCATCCATCGACACTTTTGAAAAATCATTGTTTCATCAACCAAATCACATAGGTACATCTTAGAACATCATTATATTCCATATCCATCATTGGTTCATCAGTCCCAATCACCTAGACTTCATTTTAGCGGTTTTGATTTTGATGTAGAAACTTTTGAATGTCATAACTTTTGACTTGACTGTTCTTTTGGGTTGAAATTTTATGGGTGGTTGTGTTATGAAGTGGCATGTGCATTTATAATTAACCTTGAGTCAGTTGGCCCCTATTGTAGCACATTTTCAAGGCTTGGAACTTTCATATTGACCCTCAAACTTACAATTTAGTGTTTTTTTGCAATTTAAAAAATAAATTGTTAATAACTCAAAACTCGTGTTTTGAATCTAGGATGTTAGAAATTCATCCTACCTTAGTTTTAGGAAGATTTTGAGAAAAAAATGGGACTTTCAAAGATATGCCTGTGAAATTACCTAAAATGGAAAAATTTGACAATTTTTGAAAACTTCCAAATCTGGAAAAATCCAATTGTCAACACATTATGTCATCTAGTTAAACCTCTAAACTTGGTTTAATATCAATCCCATCATATCCTCAAATCATCCTAATTTGAGCTTCAATCCAATTCTAATATGAGCTTTAACCCAATCCTATTCTGAGCTTTAAACCAATCCCAATTTGAGCTTAATCTAAATTTCAATCTATGCTATAGTCCATCTACATCCAAGATCTTTTTATATCGAAACAAATCTTAAGATTCCTTCTTCCATATTCTTCCAATCCATACTATTTATCTTTTCATCACCTTTTCTTTCCTTCCAATTTTCCATTCCCATCTTTTCAATCCGTATTCATCTAATCTAACATCATCAATCCATATCCTTCAACAATGCAACCAAAAATAGCAGTCAATGGGAATCTTAATTATGTTGAAAATGATAATGAGAGTCTTGTTGATCAAGAGGTATATGACATAGATCTCCTTGATGATATCATTTCTAGTCAGCTTTCCCTGAGCGCCATCCAAAATCTAATCACTCATCCAAGTTATCCCATCATGCCTTCATCCATGCCTAATAATGATCCTTATGCTACCTCTGAAAAAGGATATCTAGTATCTTCCCCATCTACATATTCATCATATTCTTCATCTACATATTTCTCTTATCCAACATCCACATCCTCCTATCCCAATCCATCATCCCAATATTCCTATCCTAATCCACTATCTCAATCTTCCCATCCTAATCTACCATCCCAATACTCCTACTAAAATCCCCCATCCATGTCCCACTATCCTAATCCTTCATACCAATCTAAACATCCTAATTAAACATCCACAACTTCTTATCTTATCCTACATCCCCTTCAACCTATCCTAATCCTACACCCTTGCCTTCCTATCCTAATCCACCATCCATGTCTTCCTAACCTAATCCACCACCACAATCTTCCCATCCTACTCTATTATCCCAATACCTCTACTACAATCCACCATCCCAATCTTCCCATTCAAATCTTGTATCCCAATACCTTTACTACAATCCACCACCCACATCCTCTTGTCCTAATCCACCATTCATATCCTCCTATGTCACTCCATCTTCCACTCCACCATGTCCTAACCTTCCATCTAATCTTGATCCCCCCACCAATCCTAATCCTCCATCTACTCTTAGTCCTCCATCCAAATGTGTTCCTCAAACTAATCCTATTCCACCAATCCATAATCCTTCATCCACTACTATCGTGCCATATAAACCTATAATATGCATGATTCTCACTCCAGAAGTCCTCCAAGGACTCATGACAAAGACTACATCCCCAACTCCACATCTTGAAGTCATGGAACCATGCTACCCCACTTCCCCATGTACAATCACTAGTGATGAGGCCCTTCTCCATCCCACACCTATCATCATTGTTACCACTCCTAGCACCAATCAAATAGTTGAAACCATCAAACCCATTGATTCCATTGAGCCCCTATCTCCTACTCTTAGATTCATTGAGCCCATAAAAGACACCCAAATCCAATCCACTCCTACTCCTTGATCCACCCAATCCATCGAAGACACACAAATCCAATCCACTCCTTCCACCCCTAGTATCACTGAAATCCATTCCCACGAACTTCATGAATCCTCCATCCTTCCATCTCCTCCACTTGAGGAGTCTCTCCAACACTCTGTCATCCTGCCATCCACACAATGTGAATATGCCAAGAGCTTGATCCAAAGCATACCAACATATCCCCTTCTCATCAAGATCTTACCATCCCATTTGGTCTGCCTCGAGATCACAGTCCTTCATCCACTTTAGCCCATGATCCCCTTGACACTCAAGATCCAACTACTCCATTCCATGAGCCCTTATCACACACTACCACAAATCCAAATCCTATCATTTCACCTAATCCCTCTCTTGATCCCTTACCACTCACTCCTCCTAATCAATATTTTATTACCCCATCATCTCTATCTCATGATCCTCCATCATCACCTAAGCCCACTGTAACAACCCTCTTCTAAATACTCAAGTAATCTCAAGAATTTACTAGAAGGTAAATCAAATTAGTAAATAAGAGAGAAATTTTATTTTTATTTTTTTCATTTGCATAAGCACAAGAATAAAGTATCACTTTTCGAGATAAAATTCAAACTTGAATTCACATGTAATCATAACTAGAATCAAGATAATTCCTTACAATATTCATTTATATCACATAAGATACACTTAACATAAATAATAGTTTTACCTCATAGGTTTTTACTATCATAAGCTAGAACATGGAGTTCACTGCATCTGAAATGTTGATCTCTATCTTCACAAGCCTCGGAGAGTCTACTGCTACAGAGGGAGAGCATCATCCGAGTGCTTTTCCTCCAACCACGGACTCAAGTGGTCCCGCGTGCACTTCCTAACTAGAAATGACCTGACCCTTCTCGAAGAGTATAGATATAAGGAACTGTCAAGTTTCTCCATCTTAGTCCTAGGGATGTGTCCTACAAAACTCAATCGACCATACAACTCTAGATCCCTTCTAGCTAAGTATGATCATTCTGATTGGTCATGCCATCTAGACACTCACCTCTGACTCATCTTGGAACTGTCTCATCCTATAGTTTACTTACTTATTTAGTACTCTAGACACAAACTAGTCTGTATAGAAAATCCATTTTAGCCAATCTGACTTAGAACTAATCCTTAATCTAGGATATTCATTCAATGTAAAATTTAGGTATTTCAAACCTTTTAAAAGTCCCTTATTGCATCCTTGCAATATCTAGTGTTTATGACTTCCTATCATTTTACTTTCAAGATTCAATTCCCAAAATCTTTATGCGTTAAATCGAGTTTCAACATTATTGTAGAATCTCTTAAGGTATTATAAAGACTTCCTACCTTGTTATATGGTTTCTCGACCTTTCATTGTCAATCAATATACATATATATATATATATACAATGTCATATCTGACATAAGCGTTACATATTTCCTATATCCTCCTTGTTTCAATACTAGGGTTTAGCTTCCCTAACCCAATACATGGAAATATCAAACATCCTTGTTCTCCAAAGATAATAGCATTAATGAAGCAAAACATAAGAACAATTTCTTCTAGTCTTACCTAGACGACTTAGCATTTCTCAAATTCACATTTCATATAACATGAATAAGCATGATATCCAAGGAACATTCTCATTGGTATATATGTATATATCTTAATCATTTTCGTTACTTCTCATACAATTAGTACTTCGACTAAGTTCAATCCTTCAACCTTAATAGGTTAGATTCGTAATAGATAATAAATTGCTTCCAACTTCCTTGTCTTCTCAATTTTATTCACATTCAAATAAGGATAGGGTATAAACTCATATGATTATCATCCTTTATATAAGTATGTCGCATATACCTATAATAACAATCTCAAGTACAATAGATATGTAGGTTGAGTTTCGGTCTCCCAAAATCTCCTTCTCGAAGTTGGTTACGACATTGATACCAAGTATTGGAATAACGAAATTCCTTTGTATACATAGTTCTAAAATAAGTTCAATAAACGCTACAAGATCAACATCATTACATTGTCAAGATCTCACTTTCTCTCTTGAGAACCATGACATAAGCAACCAATGATATCAAAGGCTATCTAGGGTTCCACATTCGTGGTTCACCCATTTCCTTAACATGCAATACAAAATTGACAAGAGGAATTCTATTTCCTACAAAGAAATCTTTCTCTATGTTGCAATCTCCTTACTTGAATATCATGATGATATTTTATAATCTAAAAAGTCCCTTGAGAGAACTAGCAAGATTTCATCTATAGAGCTACCCTGGTCTTTAACATAGACTAACGGATCTAATCCATTTTTCTTAGTTACCCATTACTATCTTAAAATCCAATTTCAATAATATAAGACAATACAACATAAGTATAATGCACTCTGTTTTCTCCAAACCTCTTAGGTGCTATATAATTCTTCATTACTCTAGGAATGTGAATATGTTATACAATAACCATTCCTTAACTGGCATCAATTGAATAATCCTAGAGGTTCTATTTACATATCAATAATTACAATCCTATTGATAATCCAATGTTCACTATCTTCATCTTAAATGAATTATGAACTCAAACAAGTGTTTCCTCGATACCCTGAATAATCTAAAAAATAGTTGTTAAATTCTTTAAGTGTTATCATATCTTCAATCTTGGATATCCCAAAAGAGGTCAATATCTCTCTATTGCTCTCGATGAATGGGTTTCTAGCAAAAGCTTGTCAACGTATCCATTCCTTATTCTTGTGTTTGGAAAGTAGAGCAATCCGAATATCTTTATTATTGCATAGACACTCTACTAAGATATTCATCTTTGGTTACTGTTAACCACACTAGATATAATTTGAACAATGACATAATGAATTTAAATATTAGTGTTGAATAGACTTTAAAGCTCAATCTGTATACATAAGAACTCCCAACCTTTTCATTTACTTCAAGACTTACGCTAGTCTTAGAGATGTCATAACTCCCAAAAATTCTATTGCCAAAGTGAAGCTTATGTTACCAAAGTTATGCTGAAACTTACAAGATAATAAGGTTGTCTCATACCTGAGCGATCTAGATATACTCATATGTTATAGTTTGATTCCCTTCTAGTCTGTGAAGACCTCCTTGTGATACGACACAGCAAAAAAATTTCTTCCCCACTGGCTCGAGCTTCCTCCTTTAGCATGTGCCCACTCCTATGAATGATATTTAGGGACTGCCATCAATACATACTGCCATGAATGCATGCTATATACAAAATGGATTAATTCCAGATGCTTTAGAAAACTCTCAAGTGAATGGAATTCCCCCCTGCCAGTGCAAAGCAACTTCTGCCACCTTTTCTAGCATCCCCCCTTCCTACGCTAAAAATGGGAGCTACAGATAAAAAGAACCCCCTCTCTTGTGTCCATCGTGGGATATATTCTCAAATGCTTGTCCTGCACATGTCTATATCCATTTCTTGATCTCATGTCAAAAGATTTTCCTTTCTTACCTCCTTTCTTTTATCCTCTTTCCGTTCTTTAAAGATAACTAAAGGCCTCTCCTAGTGGTCTACAACAACACTTTCGATGCATGGGTGACTCCACGAAGGATAACAACCAATCGATCCTCTTCATCCACCAAGAGTCAGTTCTTAATTACCATTTTATTTTTACTGGAACCATTCTTGATAAGCCCAATATCTCCACCATGTTGTGGATACAAAGGTAAGGTGTTTTCCTTAAAATGAGTTTAGCTCGCAACCAAAGAGTGGAGTAGTTGGTTATGTTGACCACTCTCCCATAATCCTCCATTTTCTCCTATTAGGTATAAAATATTCTTATAGATCATGTTAAACATGAAAAATACACATGTCAATAAAATATTGCATAAAAAATGCATACTAATGTCATTATTCATCATTCGACAAGATGTGTGAATGGGGTCGCTATACTCTCCCCCTCACAATCTTGCGGAACATCAAAAACAAACATATAAATAGGTTAATATATTGGTATTTTGACCAGGAAATACCTAAACTATAGCTAAACCACTAGCATATATATATATATATATTTATTTATTTATTTATTTATTTATTTATTTATTTATTTATTCTCTTTCGAGTATATCCATTCAAACACAAGAGAAATAATGACTATCAATTAATCCTTATCGACAGTCAAACTTTCCTTAGCATTAATCAACAACTGTCGAATAGAAATATTGACTTACACCCAAAGGTTGAGCACCACTTACATGACTCAACTAGGTTCACTAATTAACACCAACACAAGACTTAAGATGGCGATAACTTGTTTAGTCCTTGTATCTATACCCTTCTCTCCAATGATGCTCTCCCTCCCTTTCTTGGAGGGTGGAAACCTGATTCCTTAATGCAACATGCCATCACCAACTAAAGATTGTGTATTAATAATCATTTCATAATCCTCATGAAGTCATCACATCTTGACAACTTTTAAACACAAATATTTTAGTGAAATAAACATAACTCAAGAAAACATTGATTTCTCCATACATTTTTCCTAAACATCTAATCATTGAATCATGCGTAATAATCTACCAATTACTTCAAAAGTAAAAAGTAAAACAGAGTTAAAGTTAGGGATGTAACACCCACTATCCCCACACCACTTTTATATTCCCTCGATACACTCTCATTCATCCATGGTGGTTTCCTTGCAAAAGAAGAACACAACATATACACCACCCATCCTCTATGTATTAATCGACTCGCATCATTCTTCCAAAATAACAAGCATCCTACTATAGAGTGAATGCTCAAGAGCATGCACTATCAAGGAAAAGGTTTAGGCCTTCATGAGCAAGGTATTTTAGAGCCCATCCATGTAAAAGAAAATATATGTACACAAGGTCTTGGATATATCTCTCAAGACTCACAATCCAAAAAATTTGGTACACCCTTTATACATCCTCAACGAGCCTCCTCCAAAAGAATAATAGGATCTTCTCGTCACTCCACTAAACCATTTTCTGCCTCCATCATAAAGCCTCAAAACAACCATCCATATTTTTCCTTTGTCTTCTAAATCCATTTTGGGTCCTTACATCCCTCCATCCACCATCTCCCATTATTCATCTTCTCCATCTATTTTGGGTCCTTATATCCCTCCATCCACCATCACACATCCTCCAAGTACTAAGTCCATTTTGGACCCTTATACCCCACAATCTCCTCCTCCATCCCATCTTATCCATCCTTTTATCCACCTATCCATGTTAGCCATCATAAACATCCCACTCTCATGTTCCCTAATCAGGATCAACAAAGGCATGTACCTACACATCCTTCATCCACATATCATCCCCAAAATCCTACCTCCATCACTCCATTCATGCTTCCTCCATATCATCCATCTCCTTGAACCCATCCCATTTCTATTAAAAGCACTTTGGATGCTAAAGTAAAAATGCATAAATCTAAACATCCACATTAATCTAAAGCTCTCCATGTCCCCCTAAAAGGAAATTTTGAAGAAAATAAAAATCAAATCCAACATCCAAATCAAACCCACAAGCCACAAAGGCCCACCAAAGCAAAAACCAAAACTATGTGGATCCCAAAGAAAAAAGGTGCAATGCATTCAAATGAAAAATCTGTAACAATATCCAAAGATGCTAATCCAAATGCTAATCATACACACCCTCCATCTCCTAAATCTATTTTGGTTCCTTATGTCCCAAAATTCACTATCTCATCTCCTCTGTTATCCCCACATTCTCCATCCATTAATCCTCCTATCCTTTCACATCCACCACTATATGCGCATTGATGTTGGTCTTGGAAACATTCCCCATCACACATCCACATCATCATTCCATCCATACACTTTCCATTATCCCACATATCTCCCTCATCCCATTCATTTAATCCATCCTCTTACATAATCCATTTATCCTAATAAGGTTGTACCAACATCCAATAGTCATTTAACAATTGGGCTCTTATTACCTCGTATGGAACTTGATGCTTGATTCCATATATCCCCTTATCACATGTCTTCCAAATCCATTTATCTGCACCCCTTAGCTTATCCATCTTTATCCACATTCTATCTAAAAATTCAAAAAAAAAACAAAAAGTAAAAAGAAATAATTCGTCTAATGGTGAAAACTTGGAAAAAAAAATCTTGGATAAGTACCATGATAAAAACCTGGCAAATAGGCATCATGTTTAAATCCCCATCCATCTCTTCCCACACTTGGGGTAAGCTTCCTACTATGCATCCCCTTCACCCATCTCCTCCATCCCACCTATCTTACACGTCCTGCATGTCATATCCCATTTATCTCCAACCACTCCATCCTTCTTGTGATCTTGATAAAGATAGGGGAACCTATCTATGCATGCTTTGGACACCTCTTGGTATACATTCCCTTCATCCATACACTATTGTATTCCTTTTCCACATCCATCTACCTTCTTTTTCCACTCGTCATGCTACAATCAGCCTCCCTTCATTATCCAAGCATCCAATCTACATCCATCATATCCTCGTCCATTTATCTCCTTTATCTTCCAATCCACTTATCTTTCATCTCTCTTGCCTAAACACACATGGCATATCTAGAGTGGAGGAATCTACCACCTTTATGACATAGTCCTTGGAGACATCCTTCATCCATAATAGCATCCACTCCATATACCCATCCTTATCTTCCTATCCATCTAAACAATTGCTTCCATCTCCCCATCCTTATCTTCCTATCCATACAAACAATTCCTTTCATCTCCCCATCCTTATCCCTCTATCCATCCATCATAGCAATCCCTTCCATCTTCCAAATCCTTACCTTTCTATCTACACATCTAGTAACATTTTCTCCATCCAAATCTATATCCCTTTATCCATCCTTCCTAGATTTTTTCCATCTCCTTATCTTTATCTATCCAACCCTTCATCTTTATCCTCATCCCATCTCATAATCCCTTGTCATTGGTATCTAGCTATAGGCTTCCCTCCTTACAACCCAATTACTCTATCACATCATCATCACTCCCACTTCTTTCACACATCTTTCCAATCTCTTATCACTTCTCATCGCTCATCTCTCCATCATATCACCCTCCAAATTCATATTTTGATGTTTTGGATAACTATCTTATCCCTGAGATTCATGCAATCACCATCATCCTATCTTATCCACTAGGTCTATCTTGTCTCATCATATTGGTTCCATCTTTTTATCCACTTACCATGGTCATCTCATCATCCTTTATCCATGCTCAGTTGTTGACCTTTAGTCAAACTATGTTTCCCTTACAATTTCATGTAGGTAAGGTCGATCATTTAATCCACCCCCAGGGATTTTTTCCATCCTTGTCTTCCATCATTCAATTCCATTGTCCTCTTTCTTCTTTTATCCATGGTCTTTAATCAAACTACAAGGGCTCTGCACTTTCACGTAAGCAAGGCTAATCTTTGATCAGCCCCCAAGCCCCCTAAGTCTTTAGTGTGTGTTAGTCATGTTTCTTTTGTCTCGTGTCTTGTGTCGTTTCATCAAGTATGTCCCTATCTAGTTGGTTTTTAACAAGAAAGATCTACTGGTATCATGAGGTTCAATTAGTTTTGAGTATCCTACATCATTTCAATCACTTAGTTTAGTCTCCATATTTTGTCTTAATAGGATGTATCCTTCCTAATAGACCACATCAATCCCATCCATCCTCTTGATCCTGTGGAAAAGGACATTTGAAATTGATTGATATCTTTTGATGCTTTTGGATTTTTGTTTATCATTTGACCTCCCTATCACACCTCGTCATGGTCGCCTTGATTAATCATATCACGGTGTGCTTTTATTGGTAAATATAGGGGCATATCTTGATCTTTTGTTTGTTTTTGTCTTCTTGATTGTCCCATGTAGTACCCACCAAGATCCTTATAGTCTTATGTTATGCTAGGGCATCCTTTGTGCTTTTCATTATCCCAATGCTTGGCCTGACCAAAGTCATCATGACCTTGGGGTGTTGGGATAGCCTCCTTATTTGTTGTTTCAGTCCCATGTATGTGATACAGAGTCACCTTGGTTCTTCATACCCTAGTGCATAGTATCTCATGCTATATCAATTAGTGCTCATTACATGGTAGAAAAATTCATAATAATTAACCTACTTGATTTGGTTATTATCCATCCATCCTTCACCACTTTCCTCATCTTTATATCCTATCTATTTCCATCCCTTCACTTTATTAATCATCATCATTTCATCATATGTTCAATATTCTTAAAGTAATATAGATTAGTTATTCTAAGCATCTTTCCATCAATCCTTATCATTTCATCCTCTTTTCAATCTTCGTAGAATAATATAGATTGGTTATTCTAAGCACCCTCATCATATCATCATCTCTTCAATATTCTTAGAATAATATAGATTGGTTATTCTAAGCATCTTTTCCTCCATCATTTTCATTCTTTTCATCCATCTCATGTCTCAATCCAATCCTCATCCATTCAATCTAGCATAAATCATCTAATCCCATCCTTGGTCTTATTCCCAACCTTGCTACAAGCCTTGATCCAATTTTCATCATCATTGGGATGTATCCTTCCCTATCCTTTTGTGTTGTTTTGTGATGTATCCTTCCCTCATCAACAATACTCTCATAATCATCCTTGAGATGTATCATTCCCTATCCTCGGGTGTTGTTTAGAGATGTATCCTCCCCTCATCAACAACACTTTCATCATCACTCTCATCACCATCATTGGAATGTATCCTTCCCTATCCTTTTGTGTTGTTTTGGGATATATCGTTCCCTCCTCAACAACACTCCATCCATCATCAATCCATTTTGTCTTGAAGCTTGAATAGGGAAACATCATATTTTTCCTTGAATCTATTTGTTCTTCCCTCCTCCTCATCTTCACTTCCTAATCTCCTATTGCTTATCATCCTCTCTTATCCATCATTTTTCATCATATTCCTCATGTATACCCTCCTATCACCTCATTCATTTCAAGAGAACATATGTATTCTCTTGAATTTGCATGTCCTCTTGAGGGGGCATCCTCAATCCCTAATCTTCATCTTTCTTCCTAGTCACTCCTTTGATGACTAGGGAATCTTTCCCAATCTAATCATCTTCTTCCTAGTGCTATATTTCAATATTCTTTGAAATGATGCTACTTTGTAACACCATCTCAAAGAGGGGGAAAATGTACACACCTAAATTTGGCCACTTACATTTAGTCAAATTTATCATTTTTCAACTAAATATCCTATTATATGTAATAATTAATTAATATCACTATTATTTAATTAATACTTCTAAATTCCTCTAAATCACTAACGTATTTAGTTAAATAATTAAATACTTTACACCTTTTCCCCTTTTCCTGAAAAGAATTAAATAAATAAGATATTTATTTAATTCCTCACATGTCACATCCTCTATCACTTTTTCTTAATCCTAATTCACCTCCTCATTCCATCATTAGGGCTGTGCACATGTCTAATCTATGATTAGGATGTGTCACATCCTCCAACTTTTCCAAGTTGCCTCCTAATCTTCATTAGCCACCTAACGGTCCTCTAATCATTGATTAGCTAGTCTAATCAACCCATTTGGTCAACTCTCTCCATCCCCCAAGGAATTTTTAATTCCCTTTTCTCTTCCCAAGGTCCTCCCATGTGTCACATCCTCGAACTTTTGCAAGTTGTAGGATCTTAATATTCATTAGCCACCTAACTATCCTCCAATCATTGATTAGCTATACTAATCAACCCCTTTGGTCAACTCTCCCCATCCCCCAAGGAATTTTTAATTCATTTTTGTCTTCCCAAGGTCCTCTCATGGAATATTTAATTCCATTTACAATCCCCATGTCCTTTCCAATGGAATTTTAAATTCCATTTTATTCATCCAAGGTTTCTAAGGAATGTTAAATTCCTTTTATCATCCCCATGCACATTTAAAATGATTTTTTAATTCCTTTAGTCAACTCTTTGATCTGAGCCATTGATCTCTTGTCCTCTTTCAATCTCCACCGTCCATTTAATCTCCCTAGGTTAAATGGCTAACACTTAGCCATTTTGGCTCTCCTTCTAACCATTCTATCACACTCTCTATCAAGCTCTCTCATTCTCTAGAAATTCTAATCATTTATCAAGCTTTGACACCATCTCCATAGTCAAACCCTTTCATCCATAGCCATTTTCATCCATCCTTGCATCCAAATCAAGCTACAACAAGTTGTTATGCTGTCGACATTGACATAGAGCACACATATCAAGCTATCAACAAGGCCAACCAACCAATCGACTTGGGTATGGTAAAATCATTGCTTTCATCTTTATTTTGTTCATCTAACTCAACTTATCTTGAGGTGTTTCTTTGTGTTGTTCTTCCTTTTTCATTTCATTCATTTTGCATCATTTTAGGTTAGAAAACATGCTACAAATAGTCATCAAAGAGGGGAGATAACCCCTCAAATATTTCCTTTGGATCTAAAATATGACTCCACAAACAAGGATGTAATGTTTGATAAATAGGAATATAAATCAAAAAGAAAATGAGATGTTGGTTGTAATGAATCATCAAACATGCTCAATGAATCACCAACATAAGTTGAATGGTCCTACTAAATAGGAATGATGGAAGCCTCAATCAATGACTCTACATAATGAATCACTAAAGATGAAGGTACATCAAATGTCTCTGATGGAGAAGAAGGAGCATTTGAAGAAACCTCGTCAACCTCTTCAGAAGATTCCAAGTATTCCAAATATTCAAACTCCTACATAGTAGCATGATCATAGGGTATCATGTCTAAGAAATGAAGAGACACAATAAATCTAAAATGGGATCATCTGGGAATGGCCGAGTATCGAGATCTCCATGTATCTCCCAAAATTTAGTCCAAAGAGTATGAGGAAACTCAAAATTATCAATAGCGTTCAAAGTGGCATCATAAATATGCATTGTAATAACTCCTAAGATATGATCCCTTTTGCAATTCCAATAAAATTTCTTACTATCAATACCAAGAGGGGGAAAAAGATCATACAAGTGTGGCAACAAATGAAGCCATCAGAGATTTTTTTTGATGCCATCTCTTCATTCTTTATAATTTCCCCTTTTCAACATAATTGGAGAGGGATGAAATGAAAACCCCATGATTAACTATGATAGATTTCCATGATTACAAATACATTGACCTTCAATACCAATTAGAAACTCCCAAATATGATGTATAATTGAAACTGAAGCCTTCCAATACAAATAAATCTTCTCCAAATTGTATTATGTCCAAGTTATCAAGTAAATGCCTCAAATTGCAAAAACTCAATAGAATGTACCTAAGGTTGAATCTAACTTCAAATAGTAATAAAATATTACAAGAATAAAATATGATAATAATTCCTACACCGCTGGAAATTTATCATAATCATCTTTCCAAAGATATCTTTTTTTTTTTAATTTGATACCTATGTTAAAAGTTATGGAAATTTTAAGAAAACTTCCTAATTAAGACATGACAGAGCTTTCATGGTGGTCATTTGGCTGTCAAATTTAAGATAGTCGCTTAAAAATTTTGAAAAATCAACAAAAATAAATTTACTTCAAAATATGAAGTATTTTTTGTTGAACACCCACAATACTAAGAGGGGGAGTGAATCAGTATTCTATTAAACCATTTATTCATAATCCAACCAATTATCAAAACATATTTAACTACAACTATGAATGAGTACATGAAGGAAATCACAGCACAACACATGAACACCAATATTTTTATGTGGAAAAGACAAAGGAGGGAAAAACCATGATGAGGATTAACTCACAATATATTATAATTGGTTATAAGGTATTACTTGGCTCATTACCAACACTCGCTATCCTAAAAGTAGATAATAGACAAATATTGATACATAGCCAAGCTATGAACTAATGTGAGATGCACCTTCCTTGTGTTGAATTTAGTTCCAATGAAGTTCTAGAAATTTTAAATACTACACTTCTCTATAATCGTTCAGCATACACAGCATTTATGGCCTTATTCTAATTTCACACATATAAATTTGCAAGTTCGCACACATAAAATCTTGCACACACACCATACTCTTTTTCTTCATCAGTTTGCAACTCAATACTATTTCATAGATATACCCTATTACATTTGTATACATTAATTAGGTTGGCCTAATTAGATGTATCCCCATTTCAATTCAAAAACACTTTGTCGACTTCATACATAGAAATAAGCTTCTTCACGCTCAAAACAAACATACAACACTTGAATTAAGGTTAGCATGGATCTAAAATAGATCCCCTTAACATCTGCAATACATATTAATCTTCATAGCAAGACTTCAAGCATTAGGTCGGCAAAGGATTAGAATTTACCACAAAATAAGCCAATCCATCCAACATAGATCATCCATATTATTGTATAAGAAATTTCCATCTAAAATATGTGTAGTGATGAAACCTATAGATCATCTCCCAAAATTGTAGAGTTTCAAATTGGACACTGAAGGAATGTGGACCAGATAACACTTATCAACTTGTATTGTATAAGCTAGAATATAGTTTGTTGAACTTCTATCACTTGTAGCTTTCATCCTAATTAACCAAAATTGTTGAAATCTAGAACATAGATGTATTGAGTAGTCCAAAAAAAAATATTGTAACCACATAAGCTGATCTTAAAATATGAGTGAATCCAAACTAAATTACCAAATCAAGGTGTCATAAAACTAGTTTACTAGATCAGAAAAAATTATCTACAAACATTATTGGCATCAATTACAACACATCAAGGGGTTGCTTCTTCATTCTTTCAATAATATCCCCCTTTGTCATTGATGGAAACATGTGCTAAAAATGAATTTGAACAATTCAATTTCAAGTAAAAACTTCTCCCCCAAACACAATATTTAAACTTCTCTAGACTTCTCCCAAAACTACAACTTCTCTAGACATCTCCAACATAGTTTTAGCACCAAAATGTCTAACCTTCTCCCCCTTTGACATCAAGGAAAAAGGTTGTACCAATGAGACACGTGACCAAAAAGGAAACCAAAATGACTAGCTCCCCCTTAGGGAGTTATCCCCAGAATTACATCTAATCTTATGTACAGGAAAGAAAAACTAAAAGCAACTAAAAAGAAGATATACAAGGTGAAATATGTTCACCCAAAGGAGAAATCACCTTCAAGTTCCTTGAGAATATCTTCCCAAGAATATTTCTCTTCATCCCAACTCTTCTTAGTTGTAACAAGTTCCTTATGCATTGGTTCCAACTCAACCAAGCTTTCCTCTCCCTCTTCTAGAGTAGTCAGATAAGGATTTATCTTTTCAAGTTTTCATCTTGAGTGAGAGAACATTCTATAGGATTTTCTTGCACTTTCCTAGCTCTCCAAGTTGACTAAATTACCTTATAGCATCCTCTTTCTATCTTTACATGGTGAAGAACTTTTTTTGTAAGTCTGAAATTGCAATCCAAGAGGCATAGTTTCTATCTTTTGTGAGGTCATAGGCTCTAGAGGCATTGGTTATCAATGACTCTATTGAGTCCATTAGATCCTTAATGGCACCTTAAGTAGCACTCGACCATCTCATGCAATGCAAGAATGGTGTTTGAGCCTCATCTTCACATTCCTTCACTTCTTCGAAGTATTTCATAACCTTGTTATGTATTGTTGCACATCTTCTCTAAATTTCAAGCAATATTTTCTTAATAATCCTTGACTCAACTTCTTTTGCATCCTACTCCTTTAGGATATAAGTATATTCCCTAAATGAATCAACCATAAACTTCAAATTCTCAAGAAGTTTTAGAGAATCATTAATAGTGGTACTAGGAGTTTCATCCTATAAAACTTTGACGGCATCATTGATTAGCCTAGTACCCTTATGATGAGTTTCTATGATTTTTTTCTCCCAAAGGTAATTAAAGTGTCTCCAATCTCCATTCCCTAAATAGTGCAATTTTATTTAGATCAACATAGTCTTGTTGTGACAGGAGCTGAACCAATTGGGGAGGAATGACTAGTTGAATCCTCATTTATCTTTTCAAATGACCCTTGAGAGCGTTGCCAGAGGATTCTCCAAGTGACTTTGTTGGATCTGTGGTCTTCTGGGATTCTTCTTCATTTCTTTCAACTATAGATTCTTCTTTTTCCTCTTCTTTCTCTTCTTCTTCTTTTTCAAAGTCGTTTTTCTTTTTCCTATATTTCTTTTCATCCTCCTTTCTATCTTCATCATCCTTCTTATCATTATTCTTTTCATATTTACCTTCTTCCTCTTCTCCATCTTAATTTTCTTTACCTTCATTTTTTTATCCTTATTATATTTGTCTTATTGACCTTCAACATTATTATTGACATCATTCCTATTCTAATCTTCATTATTTTCTTTGTTTGTGTTCTTAGTGTCTTCTAGAGGAGAAAATGTCTCTAGAGGGGAATGTGTATTATCAATCATACTCCCTAGGACATCCAAATATGGAGTCTCATTTGTAGAATAAGAATTTAACTCTTCTGTTGCTACTTCTTGAAAAATGGGTAAATTAGATATGGGAGTAATATTTTCCTCTTCAACAATAACTTTATCTTTACCAAGCTCCTTGAATTGAGCTATATCAGATGCAGGACCAACAATCATCCCATATTACAATGCAATGTATCTCACTCTGTCAAAAGTTTCTTGTTTCAAATTTTATCTGATGTCCTTCTCTCTGGTCATGAGAATAGTAACCCTTTGTGTATGCTCCTAGCAGTGTGTCCTTATCATCCTCAAGTAAAGAGTATCCAATCTTGTTCAAAGCATCAGTTTGATCATTTTTTTTCTTAGATATCTTTATGCCTTATTTTCATGAGGGCTTGCCATACAACATCAATTACCTTTTCCTTCATTTTTTCCATACTTTCATCCATAATGATCATATACTAAACAAAAGCATCTATAATAGTTTTTGATCTTCTCCAACAACTTCATCATATAATTTGGAAATGGTTTTAAAATAAGCCACCATGTTCTAAGATATTGTTAACCAAGGATTCCAATTTTATATGTGGATGAGCTCTTACCAGAGGAATCTTAGGCTTCTTCTTCACAGCCTTTGATGTGCCTTCATCTATTTTTTTCCTCTTTCCTCTTGTGCATATGAATTTTGAAAGCTTCTTTCTCCTTTTCTATCTCCTCTTCAAAAAAATCCACAATATTGACTCTAGCCCTCTTTGATTCAGTACTAGCCTCTTTTGAGGCTTCTTCACTACTAGTGGAAACACTAATTTTTCTTTTTATTTTCAATTCTTCTTCTTCCTCTAAACTGAGTTTAATTTCTTCTTCAACAACATAACTTATGTTTCAATTTTTGGATGATTTATGTTTCTTTCTTCTTTCAAAGGTATATTCTTCCTCTTTGAGGTATGAGTGCTAGGTCTAGAGGGTGTAGGTACATCAATTTTAGTCAGAGCATTGGGCTCCACCTTCTTCCCTTTAACGTCAGTTGTGGTAGTAGGTTTTGGCTTTGCATAGGTAGGGGTAAAAGTTCATCTTCCTGATCTATGTGGTCTAGAGGACTCAACAATAGTCTCAACTTCTTTAGCTTTTCTCTCTACTACAACTTCCCTCAATCTGTCAAAATTTTCTTTTGAGAAGTCATACATTCCAAAGAGTTGTTGAACTTGTTTTTTCACCCTTTTAGTTCTAGAAGGTATTGAAGTATCTAGGTATACTTTAGTAAATTTCTCCTCTTATGTGACATTTCTAGGTAGAGAGGGGTCCTCAATTTTTCTTAATAGTATTTCAATGCATCTCTCAGCCTCTTTCTCATCAATTTCATATCCCAGAGGTTTAATCCATATTGTTATGGGCTCTACTACCTCCACAATAACCTATCTCAATTTTTCATATCTCTGATCTTTTTCACCATGGTGGAAATGTGTCAGATGTTGCAAAAAGTACTAATTATGTTCAATAAAAAGTTATCAGGAGGCATTTTTTACATTCTTCATCTCATGGGGCTAAACCATAAAACCTAGCATGTTGGGGTAGGAGGATTAATACTATTAAAGGTTTCATTTTTGTACCCATGCATCTTGATCCTTCTAAGCTAAATTAGACCAACAAAATTTCTTACTTGAAACAATGTTACCTTCAATTACTAACCCTTGAAGGTCCACAAGCACAACTTAAAGAGGGAGTTTGTTTTTTTAGGAGAGTTTGAATTCAAAAAGAATGGGTCCAATTTAAGGTTTTTGGTCACCATAGGTCTCTTTTCATGATATTTTTCAGTCCTTTATGGTGATGGGATCATCTTCAAACTTTGATGGGAGGTATCTAAGAGGTTTATGCTTATTCTAACACCTTAATATTCAATTTCCATCTTTAGAAGGGTATTACAATATTGATATTCATGATTTTTCCAATTGCAATGCCTTAAAATCATGGTTTTAGGATAGTTTCATGTGTAAATACACCTTCAATGAGAGAAAGGATCATTAGAAAAGGTTATTTTGTCCTCAAAGATCATCTTCCTTCAAGCATGTAAGTGCATACATTTCTCTAAAAATAGACAAAGATGAAAATGGTAATGGACACTAACTTCATGTGATATTTTCAAAATGAGAGAAGAGGACAAAGTTTTTAAAAACATGAATATGAAAAATTCCTCAAAGGAGAAATCATGAGTATCCAAATCAAGGATAGTTAAGTAACATCTAAACAAAAAACTTTATGTAAGAGAGTGACAATCCCTATAAGCAAGTAGTCTATGCTTTATTTCCCATCAAGGACACTATAATGTACATGGACTTGTAGCATGGGGTAGAAGACAATCATATGAACACCTAAAATCCCAGAAGAAAAACAAAATTGTTCATATGGCATTGGGATCATTCACATAGAATAATCAGTGAAATGATGTAAATGATGATAAATAATGTAACTCACAAAAAATGCATAACCAATGATAATGGGTATTAGTATGGTATAGAAACTACATCTTTGAGTCAAACCCAAAATTGATAGCATCATTCCAAGAATGAAAAAGTAAACTAAGATTGTAGGGAAATAAAATACTATAGTCCAAATGGTAGTAGTCCAAGAAGAAGAAAATATCCTAAGGGAGAAGTCACAAAGATAGTGAACATAGCCCTTGGCATAAATTATTGAAGCATGCCTAAGGAATGGTGATATTTTTTTATGATATCAATGGTAATGATAGCCCTAAGTTTTTTGCATGAGTAAGACACAATCATGATTTGTAGGACTTATGAAAAACACCAAGCAACACTATCATTGATAGTACATATTCATGTCATTAAAAATAAGAGGATAGTCATCATAGAAGGTAGATAGTGATGAGTGTGTGACATCATTTCAGATGAAAATGAATCCCTAGAAAATGATAGTGACAAAACTATAACAATAGACAGTTGAATTCATAAAATCCAAGGCATAGTTGTTATGTTGCCAAAGGGTAGATCTAAAGCTATCAAAGATAGTAGTTTCATGTCAGAGATTAAAAATGGGTATAATGTAACTCTAGATGCATATGTGGTAGCCTTATTTAATTTAGTGAATGGAAAATTTCTTAAAAAATTATGATAGTCCTTCAAGACATGAAAAACATGGTGATAAAAGTAGATCATAAGTTTATTGCATAGTTATTGCATAATTATTAGAAGAAATGAAGGGCATATCACTATAGAATATATTGTTTTGAAGACAGTGACAATGGTATTCACAGTTACATTTTCATTCAAGAAGTAAATAATAATGGAGACATGAGGCAGTGTTTGAAGACCTCCTAAAATTCTAGTGAAAGGATGACAGTTCAAGTGGAAAATAATAGTAGAAAATCATCAAAGAAGAAGATGATAGTGACATGAAGAACAATAGGATAGTCATTTGAGATCTTATTAATCCCATGAACCAAAGGATAGTACTACACAGCTATAGTATAATATGTTTTTCAAAGGGAAGGGTTCTCATGAAGAATGGATATCCCATACCCCTAGAAAGCATTTGACTATTTCAAAATCTCATCCACATTCCTTTTAAACATATTTGAGGAAAATTATGAATGATTAATTACAATTCTTACATTAATTACATAGTAAAAGTGAACCTTATTCAATTAATCATTTACAGTACAAATATGGATAAAATTAACCATTTATAGTTACAACAATTCATTATTCATTTATTCAATTAATCATTTATAATGAAAATATGGACACCATTGGTAAAAAAGCTATAGTAACCAAAAATCCATATAAGCATACATCATTATTTATCAATAAAATATAACATATATACAATAAATTCATATAGACTTAAACTTGTAAATCCAAATGGAAATGCAATGTCACATATATGACTTCCACCTAATAAAATAAAAATTATAGTCATTAATATGTAGAAATTGAATTATAGAATTACATATAACAAAATAGTAATTTACCACATACAAATAACTACTATGTTCATCCACAACAAGGGCATGATCATGATCTGTAGTTACAAAGCACCGTGGAAACCATCCATATAACAATTAAACTACAAATGAATATCATTTAATTTTTCAATAATAAATAATAAAACAAAAAAAATAATGTGAAAGTTACTAATCTACCTCATACCTTTGTCAAAGGCATCAAACTTGCTACTATTGCAGCAACACCATGCTTCATTTTCATATGAATATCAGGAGGAGTGTCTATTTGCATCGTCTAAAAATGAAACAACATTATTCAATTACCATTGAAACTACTTAACGTTGTTTTAATTTTTTTTATTTTTAAATTTAAAATTATCTACATTACCTAAGGGAAATTTCAATGAGCACCTTGACTACCATGTTCTTCTGTAGAAGACCACCTTGACTACCATGTGTTTATGTTGAAGACCCAGCTTTAACCTATTCAGTATCCAAAGTGAGTTATAATAATATCATTCATATAAGGTTCAACTATTCACATGTTATATTTATAATTCTTTATTAGTTACATACATTTGCACTCAACACTATTGTGTAATAAGGAGGTGTAGGACAATGCAAGTAGGGTAAACACTATGACCATGGATTTTCATTATAATCATTCTACTAATTTAGATAGTATTACATTTTAAAATAAAATTTAATAAAATAAATTAATTGAAGATGTTGGCATTTACTTGACTATCAAAGCTAAATGTATCACTTGATAGATCTTATGGCATGATAATCTAATCCACTGTAGATGTATCCTAGGTACATGCATCTTAACTATCCTCAAGATCATATACATAGAGAAATGCATAAGACCAACATATATGAGGTGGAACTCGATGAATCATCTACATCACCTTGTACTAGAGGCCTAGTATGTTGTATCAGGCTCTAAGTGAGCAAGCTAATTGACTCTAAGGTATCCACCTCAACACCCTCCTTCATAATGGAAGGGATAGTCATACGATCATACACTGGTCTATCCAGTGGTATTGGTGCCTAATTTGGGTCAAGTTGTGTCCCCACTCTATCATGTGTGGAACTCCCACATGTCAAATTAATTTAGGATTACATTGAGTAAAAACTCATAATAAAGTTTCCTCAAATTATTGTGGTAGATCATTGTTATTGCATGGAGGATGGTCAAAAAAATCCACCACCTATCCCAAAAATTGTTCTTTATCCCTTGGTGGTGGCCCCAACAGATAGTGAACCTCTTTCATACATCATGTTAAGCATCGATTGGTTCATGGGTCGATGAAGAGTGCATGCAGATTAGATTCAAAAAATAACTTATTTATATGATAATTTATCTACATAGAATTATTTGTGTTGTTTCCTCTTGTTCGACTAACTATTTATTTGTGTAGTAATTTATTCTACATAAGACACAATGGATTATAGTGATTGATCAGGGGTGGCCTTATGGGAGTTTGTTCCTACATGATCTTTCAACCTTGTAATTAACTCCTCAAGTTCTTTTCTATTATTTTCAATTTTCCCTAATATTTTTTTGGTGTGTTCCTAGAAGATGAAGAGGAATTGTAGGAGGTGTTTAAGGGTTTTCATGAAGAGGTAAATTAGGATTTTGAGAATTTGGGGGTGAATTAGGTCTATTCAAGATCATGGGGGGCCAAATAGTGGTGATGCAAAAAAAAATGTGACATGAGGAAGTGAAAATCATGGAAATCATGTTTGAATTTTTGGTTGGGTTGGTAAAAAGTACATTTTACTAAGGTAAAGATCGAAGAAAAATAGATATCTATTATTAGAGGATATTTGCTTCTTAAAAATTTGATATTCGTTAATAACAGATGTCCAATATATCAAATAATGGATATCAGTTATTTGAATTCATTAATGGATATCTGTTATTAACATTGGATATATGTTATTGGAAACTTACACTTTTTTGATATTGAGTACATACATATAATATAATAATATAATATACTATTATATATTGTATAATATTATATATTATATAATATATTATTATATATTATATAATACTATATTAAGATATTATATATTAATATAATACTATTATTAATGTACCCCAATGTATAGCAAGGCACAAAATATGCTAATATAACTATTACTGGAGTGGTTGAGGGTGAGGGTGTTGGGTGGGAAAGGGTGCAGGAACAACCATTTGATTTATGCAAAAGGTGATGGAGGGGGTGACGATGAGGACCTGGATGGAGGTGATGGGATTATTGAGTGGCATTATGGTCTTTCTACTATGGATACTAGAGCCATTTTGGGAGGTTGTGGATTCTTTGCATAGTTCTTGTTGGCTCACAAGATGATTTCAAGGTTATTTTTCTTACTATGTTTTACCTCTACCTTGGCTTAGTGGATTGTATTGAGGTGTTGGTCATGTTGGAGTTGTTGGTTGTGTTGGTAGTGGATAAACCCTTTGTTCCCAGTTCTTTGGGTCTCATGGGTCTTGTAGTTGTTGAGGATGATGGGTTGTCTTTTTTGGAGCACAATGAGGGTCACAACCTTCTGCAACAAGATCCTAGGTGTTTCAAGAGCATTTTTGGAAGGCTATGGTGGAGTGTTATGCTCTCTTTGACTTTTCATAGGACTGCAGGCTTCCACACCTTTGATTTTAGGGATCTTTTGTTGATCTTGTACCTTGTTTGGTCTTTTATGCATATGTTTGTGTAAGGTTTTGGTTTTTGTTCTCTCAAGTTGCTCAAGGGTGATTCTATGGTCACTATTGTAGTGTTCTTCTTGCTAGTTGGGTATCTTTCAAACTCTTATTTGTCTACCTAGATTTCTTTGTTTCTTTGTTTGTTTTGTGCTCCCTTTCTCTAGTTTGGAGCTATTGTGTCCCCTTCTTAGAGGGTGTTGTTTGTTAGTTGGTGCCCCTTTTGGTTCTCTATGCTTATTTCTCTTGTGGGGTTGTCCTTTTTTGGTTTTTTTTCTAGGATATTGCCTAATTGTGTTCTTTTAGCTAGGTGGTTTTCAAGCTTTTATCCCAAATCCTAGATGGTGATGGTTTCTTTGGTTGTGTTTCCTACTCATGGTATTTTTTTCCTTTTCTCTTGGTGGAAGGTTTCTTGTTGGTCACAGTATTTCTTTCCCCATGCCATTGTTTATTGGTTGATGGATAGGTTACTTTTCAAGCTTCTATTGAATACCCATATAATTTTAAGTATAAAAGGTTTAAGGTGGCTCTGTGGTAGTTATTTGGGTTTCCTTTCTTGGTCCACAGTATGTTCCTAATGTAGTGTTTTCCTAAGGATTCTATGGTCACCTATTTGGATATTGTGTTGGCTTTCTCCTTAGATTCTATGGAGGCAGTTTCCTATCCTTTTGAGGTGGAGATGGGAGAAGGTTCTTGGTTTCCTCAGTTGTTGTTCCTATGGAGGTGGACACTTCTCCTATAAAGGTGGAGGTTGAGGGAGCTGGATATTTTCATTTTAGCCTATAATGGATTAGTTGGTCATGACATCCTCTTCAATAGAGGGGATATCTCTCCTTTAGAGGTCGAGATTGAGCTAGTTACTTGGTACCAGTTGAGATTATGTTGTTGGGAAGCTAATTTCTTGCAATTTTTTGTTGTGTATCAAAAATCTCCTATTGAGATGGGGTGTTTGGACTTAGTCATTTTTTTTAGTAATAGGGTCTGGTTGATGTTTTACACCATTTTGTTCTATATTCTTCTGGGCTCAAATTTAGATGTTTTGAGTGGTCAGTTTGTTGATGCCTGGTTGATTTAGGGGGTGCTCAATTTTATCTAAGGGTTTAAGGTCCATGTCAAAACATATTTGTAAAAGGGTTTAAGGCCCCTTCAAAACCTATTTTGAGCAACTTGTATAGTCTTTTCTTTCTCTTTATGGTTATCGTTGTTTAGGCTACTATTGGTCTATATTTTTTAATTTAGGTAGCTCTCTCTTTGCTCGGGTTTCAAGTCCTTGTAAAACCTATTTGTATTGGGCTTTGGGGCCCCATCAAAACTTGTTTTACCCGTAATCAAAATATATAAAAAATATCATTAATTTCATATTAATATATGATTAATATACTAATATATCAATAATATATTAATATATGATTAATGTATTAATAATATATTAATATATGCTTAATATATTAATATATGATTAACATATTAATATATCAATAATATATTATTATATCATGTCATATATTAAAACATTAAACTGCTCTAAATAACATATATCCCTTTTTAGGATCTTAAAAATAGATATCCATTTTTTCTCATAATAAATTAAATATATATATATATATATATCATTAATATATGAATATTATTAATATCTCATATTAATATGTTTTTTATTAGTGAGCAACAAGTTTTGCGATGACTAGAAACCCCTTACAAATAGGTTTTGAAGGGACCTGAAACCCCATGCAAACAAAGGATAGCTGCAATAAGATAAGATCACAGACCATCACAACCCAACATTAGCAGTCTACCTTAAGATAAGTGTGGACACATAAAATATACCGATTGACATTGTGCATCTGATCTCGACTACTAACATTGTTTCTTCCTGAATCATTCCTCAGTCTAATCATTTAATCAGGTCTCCTTATCTTATTAAATTCATCAACATTCCTCTCTTAATTGAATAAATCATTTTATCTGATTAAGTCAATTTCTCCTGTTAATTAAATCAATCCATCTAATCTAATTATCCCTATTTGATTAAATAATCAGCTTATTTGATTAAATCTCTAAAGTCTATCTATTAAATTAAATAAATTAAAACTTTATTTGATTTAATCTAACACCATCTCCTTTAATTAAATAAATCAAAATATTTATTTAATTAGTCCCTTATCATATTCCTCTCTTATTTGATTTAAGTAAATCCATAAATTGGAATCAAATAAGTGGGTATGTGCAAGATCATCGTGCAAAAAACAGGCCCTTAAGTGGCAAAAAATTCAAAAAAATCAATGTTAGGCAACTTGACGTAAATATTTGAATAAGTTATCTATATTATTTCAAAAAAATGTAAGAATAGAATTTGTAGAAAATTGAATGTAGTTTCTAAAATACTTGGTTTATTTAAAAATAAATAAAATCTATTTGGTGAAAATTTGAAATTTCAATGCAGTAGTACTTAAATTTCAGGGAAAAAATAAGAAGTAGGTGTCTGTCTGACCACCCTAACCATAATAAAATGATAAAAAATTTAAGATATTATATATAAGTAGAGGACTCATGTCCAGATGTGATGCATATTTTTTGTAATTTTTTCCAAGTAAATAATTAATTATGAATTTTTATTACAACTTTTAGAAAATATAAAACCGGTTCTGACCACCTTAACTTGGTCAAAAATTTATGAAATTTAATTTTTTTTTTTTAATCCTATATTATATGAAGGCATAGAATGTAACGCATGTTTTGGATTCAAAAAATGTGATACCGCTTGAAAGTTATAGATGTTTTTCAATCAGCCTATCAATCAGGACTTTAGTCGTAATTCTAATAGAAAAATGAATAATAATTATTTATTAAACTCAAATTAAATCATAATTTATATTTTTGGAAAGCTAAGAATCTCCTCTTAAAACCCTTTCTTTTCATTAATTTTGGGTGAAAAAATTCATCACCACATACCCCCATAATATTGCCACTTTTTACACTCATGATCCCGCACATACCAAGTCATATCATCTAACCCCTCTCATTAAATTGATTAACCCTTTAAATTAACTTAATCTCATCTCATGTCCCATCCTCTAGATAATGCAAGTTGCACATTAAAATAGATTTAATTCATTTATTAAATCTCTATTTTCCTCACATGGCATCTTTTGGAATATTCTCTCAATTTGAATTCAAAAATTCCAAGTCAACATGTACATCCAACAAGGCAATAAATTCATCTTACATGTCCTTTGCCTTGAGCCAAGTGGCATTTATTGCATTTTCCCTTCCCTCTTACATGTCATTTCAACAAATTTGAAATTCAAATTTGTGCATTTATTGGCACAAACCCCAAATCTTGCACATCCTTCACCCATTCATAGCTTGACAAGTGGCATCATGCCATTGGATGAATGTTAGTTCCACATTGCTCAAATTTGGACATTCATCCATCTTGGCATTCTATAAATAAAGAGCTCACATCTTTGTTTGATCATCCACAATCTAGGCAAAGTTACCATGCTCAAATATCTCTTGAAATTCATCCATTATCATTGAGTCATAGTTAGGTTTTTGCATATTTTAGCTTGGAGCATTCTTCAACACCATCAAAGTGGATCAATCATCTTCAACATATCAAGCTTACATCTTAGGGATTGGGAAAGGGCCAATTTTCACATCAAATTGGAACCAATTCCCCCATGGGATCATGTGTTTGCTATTCTAATTAGGATTTAATCTTTGTTTTGTCATTTTCCTTATGTTCTTGGTTATTTTCTGTCCTAATTTGAATATTGTAAATGGATTTCATGGGGAATCTTTGTTTTGGCTTGCAATTCCTTGTTTAACTTGTTTACTCATGTTGTTTTGCAGGTGCTACGAAAAGGGTTCAAACATTTGGCACTAGAAGGAGGGCGTGAAATCATTCTTTCTCATCTTTTTCTAAAAATTTTGCATTTTTGTTCATACACAAGAAATTCTAATGTTGGGAGCTCAGCATCGCTATTTTGGTGTTTTTGTCTCTTCAGCATCGCTATATAGCACTGCTTAAAATTAAAACTGCGATGCTGGACTCATCCCGCCAAGAAAATTCAAATTTTTAACTATGTCGCTGGACTCGTTGAGCTGCAGGAACTTTAAACTCCTATGCTGGACATAAACTATGACGCTGGGAGAAAAGTGTGATGCAGTTGACCTCTTTGTCCCAACACAAAGTGATGCTGACTGGCGAGCAGCACTGTGAGGGCACCGCTGTGAGACCAAACTGCGATGCAATCACGAGTTGCGATGCTGGAAGATAGTAAAAAGGGAAAATTCAATTTTAGCATGTACTTTTGATTTATGATTAATTTTTCCTCTGTTTTCTACTTTTTAGTTTCTATTTTTTTTAGAATCTGACTGGTTTTTCCTCTTTGTAGGTTGGAAATCGAGATCAAGAGAAGGAGAAGCATGAGAAGGATGTTCATCAAATCCAAAGTGTTTTTAAACACTATAGTGTTTGCTTAACACTTTTTTACAAAATTGTTATCTTTTTCTTCCTTAGGATACTAGTTTTCATTTGGGTCTAAAAAAGAACCTTTCTATTTCTTGCAAAGGGCTAAAATGAACAATAGGATCAACAACTTACTAGATTTTGTTTATTGGATTAACAATTGAACAAAGTGTTTATCTTTTGTCATTTGGTGCTTAAAATGAACTCACATTTTTCTTTGAGGATTTAAAAAGGACAAGTGCAACTTTGTTTGTTGTGAAGGCTTACTTAAACTAAAGGCATTGAAAAAGGATGTATGTGTTTCTCTCACGCTTTATAGCAACCTTGAGAATCAAAATGCCTTTTTCATGACTTTAGGGTGAGATAAAGCAATCACCTCCACACTTCGATTTGGGTTTAAAAGTTGAACATCTTGTGCGAGTGTGAGTGGGGGCATTATTGCATATATTCTCTCTCTTTGTTGCCTACAAAGATTGATTGAATTACGAATATTGTTCTTCATTCGCTTTTGTTTATCCTAAAGGGCCTGCCTTGGGGAAAAAGTACTCACCCAAGGGAACAACTCAACCGGTAACACTCTAAAGCCAAGAGTATTTCCAACTAGTATATAAATGTGGATATTGGAGTAAACACCAATATCACGCCATTGATTCTGACAAGATGGGTCTGAAAGGGGACTCTTGCCATATGGGTCAATCTCCACGAACTGAAAGTCCTTACTAAAACCCATGTGCTAGAATTTTCCAAAATCCTTTAATCTATTTGTTTGTACAAGAACGGTCATTTTGAAGCCGCCCCACACTTTTATGGTCTTCTAGTAGAAATGGAAAGCATGCCATGGGAGTTTCATGGGTGTTGGTGCTTGGCTGCCCCATATAAGTGAGTGTTGTGGAGGGGAGCTAGTGGGGTCAAGAATCTAACCATTCGCTAGAGATAAGCATAGTTGGACTTTTCCAATTGGGAATCCAAAAAATATTTTCCTACACATCCATGGGATTGTACTTATTCTTGGGTTACAAAATGCATTGCTTGATCAAAAATGTCTCAAAAACAAACACTTAACATCATCCAAACTTCAAACCCTTTTGGAGACAAATACCATTGACCCAATCTATATGTTATTGCTTTCCCTTGGGATTCACGTCCTTAGAGGTTTCTAAACATTAGATTATATCTCAATTTGTCTCCTTAAGTAAACAATAGGGAAACCCTTGTCTTAAGTTCATTAAATTTCCACATAAAATATCTTGTGGGGTTGGAAGAATTTAAGACATTGGACACCTTAGTTTGAAAACTTAATCAAAGAAAGTGTTTTTGGTAAAATAAAGACATTATGCAAAGCTAAACAAAAAGAACTTTCATGTGTGATTGAAGCCCCACAATTTGCAAAAATCCAAATCCCAAAACAAAACTCATTTGGTCCAAAATTTGAAAATGCTTGTTCAAAAGAAATCATTCTTTGGTTAGAAAGGTCTTCAAGAAGCATTTGCATGTTCTTCAATACCTAGGTCTAGGAAAACAAAGTGTTTTTTTTAGGTTCGTCTTAGGGTCAAAGAAAATCAAAATCTTTTTCATTCATCCTTCAAAACATCAAAGAAAAAATCATCTTATAAATCACCTTCTAGAAAATCTTGAAACCATCCTTGCTACTAGGCTTTTTGGCAAAATCCAAATCATCAAAACCTTTGAGATTAAAATCCTTGAAAACATCATCAAAATCACCTTTGGCCAATTGTGTGTAGATGCATCCTTTTGCATATACTTAGTCAAAGATTATCAAAATCATCTTGTTTGGCTTAGTACATGGAGATGAATCCTTCCCCATATGCTTAGTGAAACTATCATCTTGCTTGGATAGGTGTGGATAGATGCATCCTTCTTCGTACACATATTCAAACTATCACCTTTTGATCAAATCTATCCCTTAGATAATCATCCAACATCTTAGGGTCTTTTTTTTCAAAATAAAAAGCAATCAAAATCAAAATCAAGGACAAATCCCAAATCCAAAAACAAATCAAAATAAAAATCCAAAACATAACCGAAAAATCCTAAAAGGCCTAGTATCTCCAAGATTTATCAAAAGATCATAACATTCACCTCATCCATCTCTTACATCATCATATCACCTTTTGATCTTCAAAGATATCCTAAAATTTTCTACTTTGGGAATAAACTAGGAATCAATCCAAAGAATCAAGAGATTCATCTCTCATTCTTAAAATATTGATCTTTGTCTTATGGTTCAAACTAGATCTCAATACAAGAAAAGCATGGAAGCCAAAAAAGAAACACCTACTTCAAGCGATCTTAGCCAAATGAATGTTGAAATAACTCCCGCTGAATCAAGCAATCCTTTGACTCTCTCACAAAATCCACAAGAAGAAGCTCGAGGAGAAGATCTCCCCTTTGGAATGTCTTGTGACGAAATAACTGAAATGCTTCAAAATTCAAAAAACCATAAGATTGTCGATATCATGATGAAGCTTAAGCCTTCATTATACATGCTTGAACTAGCAAAGCAAGGGGCCAAATTTTCTTTAGATTTTGACATGAGCACCATAGTGGAAACATCTTTTTCCATCTCATCCATCGTTCCCATCTCATCTACACCCCCATCTCAAAACATCACTCAAAACATTTTGCAAATCATGACATCTTTTGCTCCAACCCAATCAAATGTTAACAAAGTAAATGCATTCCTCAATGCTCTTCAAGCACACCCTCTTGTTAATAATCAAAACTTGGACGCAAATACCATCTTGGAACAAAACATACCCAAAAACCCATTACATAAGAATGTTCCTCTCACTTTCCATCATGATCCATCGTCATCATTTTTTCACACTACACCTCAAACTTCTCTCCTCACAAATCCATAAGAAGAGGGAGATATGTTTGGACCAGGGGGCATATTCGACACCACAACATTTTCACAAGGACTCACATCCCTCACCTTTCCACCTCTTCCACCATTGCCATTATCATCGACACCACTCCTTGGTTTAGGACTTCCCCCCTTACCAAGTATCGATCATATTAACATCCCAACCATCAATCAAAGCATTATGCCAAACACTCACAAATTATTACAATAGATGACAAATGCACAAACAATTACAACCACAACACCATCTACCACATTCACCACTACCAAACGCCATTCTGAATCCACACCACCCCCACCAACACCAAATTCCACCACATCAAGTCAATATAACATAGCATTGCAATCTGCTTTTCAAAGGGGATACCAACAAGTGCAAAAACAAAAGTTGTCCAACAAACCGCCCAAGTTGCGCAAGTTGCCCAAGTAGCACAAGTTGCATTACAAGCACAACAAACCCAAGCATTATTGCAACAACAACAACAGCAAGCTGCCCAAGCCGCTCAAGCATTGGAAGCACTACAAGAACAAAAGGTTGCTCAAGCACAAACCCTATTATAGCAACAAGCGGCACAAGCACAACTTCTTACACAAATACAAGCAGTGCAATTGCAAGCATATCAACAAGCAATTAAGTAATATCAAGAACAACAAGAAGTAGCAAAATTAGCAACCCAACAACAAGCGTTGTGGGAACAACAACAAGCCCAACAACAAGCGTTGTTGGAACAACAACAAGCACAACAGAAAGCACAAATCCTAGCATAGAAACAGCAAGATCAACAAGTGTTTTTCATACAAAAGCAGGTCGAAGCCTACCTCGCTCGGTAAAACATACAGATACCATCAAACACCACAACAACCAATTCACCCACTCAACTGAAAATCGAAACTCCTCAAAACATTTTCATCCCACCCCTTGATCCGTAAAGCGATGTGATAGCACAAATCAGGTTGCTCTCACAACAAGTGCTCAATCTTCAATCAGGGTGAACAATGAAGAAACAAAGCAACTTGTGTCCATATCCATTTGATAGGAACCTAGTAATGAAACCATTCCCCAAGGGATTCGAGATCCCCAAATTTGATAAATATCGAGGGACGGGAAACCCAAAAGATCACATCAGGGAATTCTAGGTTCATTACATGGAAGTCACATATGACGATACTGATATGATGCGGCTATTCACTAGGAGTCTGGCAGGCCATGCTATGGAATGGTTCTCTCATCTACCATCAGGAATTAGAACATTTCAGGAAATTATAGATGCATTCATTAAAAACTACGTATGTAACATTGCAATGGATGTTAGTTTAGAAGAACTCTTAGCTCTAAAGTGAGGAAAGAATGAATCATTCAATTCCTTCTTACAACGATGGTGATCAAAGGCCAATCAAAGCAAGTGGACCATGCTAGAAGAACAACAATTTTGTACCATCATTTCCAACCTTGACAGTCTCTTGGCATTTCATCTCAAGGTCCAAGAATCACCACGTATGATCAATTAATCCCTAAAGTGCTCAGCATCAAATGAGCCCTCATGACTCAACCCACAGGACCATCATCATACCCTGAACAAAACAACTGCCCACCATCCAATTACAATGATAAACCTCTCACATGGGCAAGAAACAAAAACGTTACTAATGATGGTGTCGTTGATCCCAAGGTGGTCATTAGTGGTCCTAGCCAAAATACAACCACACCACAAATCCAATCACAACACCAAAACACCCATCACATACCATACCAACCAAACAACAATCCAACCATCAATAATCTCAGTGACCAAACAGGACTACCCCAACACAAGAGTTATCCAAAATGAAAGTACACTACTTTGGGGAACCACTTGAGGACATCATGAAAAAGCTCATAGATGAAAAACTCATCAAAGCACCTACATTTGAGAATTACCAAGAACCTGACATCAAACCTCCTTGGTATAATGAGAATCAACTTTGTGAATTCCATAAATTAAAAGGCCATACCAAAAATAGTTGTATGAGACTCAAAAACATCATCCAAGATCTCATTGATAAGAAAATCATAAATGTGGAACAACCTAAATGAAACCAGGATCTTAAGATATACACAAATCTGATGCCAAATCATGGCAACAAAGGGAATCAAAAAGATAAGGGGAAAGTCACCCACTCAAACGTAAATCATGTGTATGAAACAGTCATTGCCTCCCTAGATGAAAATTGCATGGTCATTACTATCAAGGGTGCCTATGTTGAAGATATTGGAGTTAACACAAGAGGCGGCAAAGTAACTATCGCAAGATCATCCTAGCCAAACAAAACCCCTGCATACAGATCTGCTCCTAATGGTTACAATGTGCTAGACCAACTCAAGAGAATTCCAGTGGAAATCTCCATCATGGAGTTGTTAAAAATCTCATTGTCCCATAGATAAATCCTTGAAGAAGCCTTGGCCTCATCCACTATCCCTGCAGACCTTGATGTAGAGCAATTCCAAGCTATGGTCAGAAACATCATTATGCCTAATCTTCTTACATTCTCCGACCAAGATTTCCCTGCCCAACCATCTCATAACTGTGCACTTCACTTGGAATCCATAGTACATAAGAGCAAAATCAAAAGAGTCTTGGTGGATGGAGGTGCGGGTTTGAATATTTGTTCTCTCAGCCTCATCAAGCAGTTGAAAATATCAGAAGATTATATTGACAAAGGGAAAGGCATCACGATAAGGGCATATGATGATCAAGAAAGAGTGTCTCAAGGTACAATCAAACTCCCAATTCAAATGGGACCAGCTCTCATGGAAACCACTTGTCAAGTTTTGGACCTTGACTTGCCATATAACATCCTCCTAGGACGTCCATGGATTCATGCGATGAAAGCAATAGCATCAACCTTCCACCAATGTTTGAAATTTACACATAACGGACAAGAAGTTACCATTCACAGAGATCTTGAACCTTTTTCATACTGCAAAAATCTTGAATCAAAATATTACAAAATCCCCCAAGTACCAAAAAATGATGAGGGCCCATCCAAATCATACATTGATCCCGCCACCCTCACATCCACTTCTAAGACAGAGACACCCGCCATTCCTACCATCTCTTATATCAAGCTCATCATCCAGGAGGATGGTTGTGGAAGCTATAGGCTCCCTAACAATGCTTTTGTGATAGGAGAGTTACCACAATCTCCTAGATCATGAGGATTCCCACAAAAAAATCAAGCTTCTACATCACAAACCTCTCCTAAAGATTATCCTGAATTCAAAAGCTAGGGAGATCTGGGCCAAGAGGTAATTGAGACAGATCCATCGCATATGCTATATCAAGATGAGAGACCAATAGCTAATTTACCAATGGATGAAAGAAGCAAAGGTCTCCAAATGATGCTCGCAATGGGTTACGATAGAAATCAAAGACTAGGACAAAACAAAAATGACCTTATAATACCTATCATGCCAGAGACATGACCAATAACAAACATTGGCCTTGGATGTACCCCTCTATGTATAACCATACGTGGCCGAAGTCCTCTGGTTAGAGTGGTTAATAAACCCCATCAGCCAACAACAATAGAATTATGATTACCAGTATCTATAGGCCATCTCCTAGACAACTATACCTTTGACATAACCAATGTTTGTAGCAGTAGTGATGAAAAAGATACCATGACCAATCTACCTAGGTTATTTGAGGATACCACCCTTTGCACGATCAATACCTTATCTTTTGAGCCAAACAACCAAGACCATGAAATCCGCTTGGTATATCACCAAATCATCGATTATGACCAACAAGGACCACTAGTTCTTGATACATTCAAAAATGATGAATCACCCTCATAATTCATGGGATTGAGGGATAACATTCTAGATGGAGATTAGAAAACAGGGTTTATAATGGATTTGGACACACAGGCTTATTACGGAGAAACGATTGAATCCTTCAGTTGCAAAAGCGATAAATTAAGAATAATGTCCACGTCCTTGAGTGAAAACCACATCGTGGCACTCTCTGACGAGAAAAAAGTAAAAATAAAGGACACATTCAATGGTGAAAACCTCCCTAAGGCACCTGAGGATGGGGGATTCAATCTTCCTCTAAGAGCTATTCATCAAGAAAAGTTAGCAGTTTTGACTGAAAAATGCAATCATATCAACCTAGGAACAAAGGAGACTCTGCATATCACATTCTATATGGAATCACTATTATCAGAAGAGTAAGAACTCCTAGCAGCATTCCTAAGGGAGAGGAAAATAAAATTCACATGGAGTTATGATGATATGCCAGGTCTTGACCTAGAAACTGTAGTCCACCACTTGGCAATATACCTAGAGTTGAAGCCGGTCAAACAAAAACTCTGAAAAAATGCATCCTCAAATCGCCTTACTGGTCAAAATGGAGCTCAAAAATTTGTTAGATGTAGGATTCATCCGACCCATAGATTATCCATAATGGCTATCAAACCTAGTACCTATTTTGAAACCTGATGGAGCCATTCGAATATGCACAGACTTCAGAGATTTGAACAAGGCATGTCCAAAAGATGACTTCCCGCTTCCCAATATTGACATGATAGTGGACATGACAGCAGGACATGAGATGTTATCACTAATGGATGTATTTTTAGGATATAACCAAATCATGATAGCAAAAGAGGGTCAACATAAGACAGCCTTCACTTGTCGATGGGGGACTTACTGCTGGAACATGATTCCATTCGGCCTAAAAAATGCAGGAGCAACATATCAAATGGCTATGACATTGATCTTCCACGATATGATCCATAAAATAGTTGAGGACTATGTTGATGACATCCTAGCTAAGTCCAGAAAAAGACAAGACCATATAGGGACCCTGAGTGCCATATTTGATAGACTGGAAGAATACAAAGTAGGACTAAACCCAAAGAAGTGCATCTTTAGCGTACAATCAGGTAAACTACTAGGATATATAGTATTGATGAGGGGTATTGAAGTGGATCCAGCAAAAGTGGAAGCAATCCTCGAAATGGAAGCACCAAGGACACTAAAACAATTAAGAGGCCTCCAAGGTAGACTCCAATCCATTCAATGGTTCATAGCACAGTTAGCAGACAAACAAAATCCATATTCTCACCTACTCCACAAGGGAGTAGCATACAAATGGGATGCTAAATGTGAAGAGGCATTTAAAAAAATCAAGGAATACCTATTGACACCACCAGTCTTAATGCCACCTATCCCAAAGAAACCATTGATCTTATACATGTCAGCAACAATAGTAGCCCTTGGAGCTCTCCTAGCTCAGCATGATGAAAACAGAATGGAGAGGGCTATCTACTACATCAGCAGGACAATGGTTGGGCATGAGTTAAACTATTCATTTATATAAAGTATTTCTCATATTAATGTTTGCATCTCAAAAATTAAGACATTACATGTTGGCACACAAGATAAAGCTCATCGCCAAAATTGATCCCCTCAAGTATCTACTATCAAAGGCAATGCTCATAGGAAGAATGGAAAAATGGGTAATGATATTATTAGAATATGACATTGAGTATGTGGAGAGAAAAGAAATCAAGGGTCATGTCATCGCAGATCAGCTGCCAGAAGCACCTATTTGTTCAAAGAATCCTCTTGTCTCAGAATTTCCTAATGAATCCATTTTTAATCTCAATATAGCTGACCATTGGAAACTATACTTCAATGGTTCATACACACAACATGGATCAGGAGCTAGCGTCTTCTTCATTACCCCACAAGGAAACTACATCCCAAGGTCTTACAAACTAGCATTTCCTTGCACTAATAATATTGCAAAATACGAGGCCTTAACCATAGGTCTCAGAATAGCAGTGCAATGGAATGTCATAGCTCTCAAGCTATATGGGGATTCTCAACTAATTATAAATCAAGTAAACAAGTACAGACTAAGATGACAAGCTTACACCATACAATAAATTGGTGGAGACCCTTAAGGAGTCCTTCATTGAAATAACATTTGAGAAAATTCCTAGAACCAACAACAAAGTAGCAGACGCTATGGTGACAATTGGGTCTTTATTGGATATCCCTCACAACACTTCAAAATATGAATTTCTAATCGAGCAGCTTCTCGTTCCCGCATTCGAGTTACCAGAATCAAAATATGTGTTTGAAATCATCGGTCCTGGAGATCCTTGGTATCATGACATCTACACATATCTTCGCATAGGGGTCATACCCGCTAACCTACCCTCAAACTTAAAATGAACCTTTGTAAAAAATGCATCTAGATTTGTCATCCTAGGTGATACCCTATACCATAGAAGCATAGAAGGTACCTTACTATGCTTCTTAAATGCTAACGAGGCATTAACTGCTCTAACTAAAGTACATAACGGTATCTATGGTTCACACTCCAGTAGAATGACCATAGCCAAGAAACTGCTGAGGATGGGGTATTATTGGCCCACAATGGAACGGAAAGCACATGATCATGCCAAAAAGTGTCTACAATGTCAGCAACATGGGGACCTCATCCATGCTCTAGCTCAAGAGCTCCATCCTATCGTCACACCATGGCCCTTCTCGCAGTGGGGACTGGATCTCATCGGAAAAATTACTCCCACCTCATCTAATGGCCACAAATTCATCATAACTGCAACAAAGTACTTTACTAAGTGGGTGGAGGCCATACCCATGGCATATATAACTAGGAAGTCGATTTCTAAGTTCGTCCTGAACTATCTCATATGTTTCTATGGTGTTCCACAAGCCATTATCTCAGATAATGGGACACCATTCAAGAATCAGGAGGTTTGTGACTTATGCAAAAAATTCAAAATCCAACATCGCTTCTCCACTCCGTATTACCCCCAAGGCAATGGTCAAGCAGAAGCTACAAACAAAACCATTTTGAAAATCCTTAAGAAAACACTCAATGACATGAGTCACAACTGGCACCTGCAGCTGAATCCTACCCTCTGGGCTTATCAAACCAGCATCCGCACACCCACTAGTGCCACCCCCTTCTCCTTGGTCTACGGATTAGAATTCGTACTCCCCGTTGAGATTGAGCTCCCATCCCTCAGGATATCACTACAAAACCTTATCACAGATGAAGACTATAGAGTATCCAGACTAAATGAGCTAGAGCTACTTGATGAGAGACATATAGATGCTTTGAATCATTTGCAAGTCTATCAGAATAGACTCAAAAGGAGCTACAACAAGAAAATCAAAAGCAGGACATTCCAAGTCGAGGAACTTGGATTGAAAGAAAATTAAAAGAATGTCCCAAACCCAAGCAACAAAGGCAAGTTTGAACCTAATTAGTTGGAACCCTTCATCATCATAGCAAGTTACAAATTAGGGGCATATCAGTTATCAACACCCGAAGGGGAACCTTTGCAAGATCCCATGAATATAAGCTCCCATCTCAAAAAGTTTTATCCCTAAATATTTCAAGGTATATAACCAAAAATCTTAAAAAAATCAAAAAAAGTCCTGAAAAAATGGTTACTTTGGTGAAAACCTAGCAAACAAGTGTCTTGGTAACAACAAAAAAATCAAAAAATCAAAAAATCAAAAAAAATCAAAAAAAGGATTGAAAATAGTAAAGAGAAAAATTGTCCTCTAGTGAAAACCACTTCGGTGGCACTTTGAACAGGTATTTGGTGAAAGCCTGGCAAACAGGTGCCTTGCATAAATAAGCACTTTCCATCCACCATAATCTTTATGGTTTTTTTTGCATCATCCATTCATTTCGCTTCCATCATCCACCATATCTAGATCTCCATCCATCACTCATCCACTTGCATCCACACCATAGCTTGGTCTCATTCTCATATCAAGATCCCTCCTAGTACTACTCGACCCATCCTCAAGGTCAGTTTTTCCTATCTTTATTGGAGGAGTCTAGTGCACCACATTGGGGGCACGTTCTCATTGGATCAGATTTGTGTACATCCTTAAAATCCTAACTATCATAAAATCCAAAAACATTCAAAACATATCAAAAAACCCAAAAAACATGTCAAAAAGTTAGAAAATCTCAAAAACAACGTCATCTTGTCGAACTACATCATCTATGAGCTTCAACGTAGGCAAGGTTGATCTTTGATCATCCCCCAAGACATTTAGGTCAGCCCTATAGGAGTCCATCATAATAAACTGACATCTCATCATGTATATCATCATCTGTAAATTGGCTAGGTCGTTAGTCGAACTATGTGGTCTCTGTGTGTATAACCTAGGCAAGGCTAATATGTTGATCAGCCCTTGAGACCCCTAGGATAGGTCTTTAGGTTAGTCTCTTGGTCAAAATCCCAAAAAACCTAAAAACATTGAAAAATCAAAAATCAAAACATTAGTAAAATCTTGAAAAATACCAAAAATAGCCTAAAAACATTGCAAAACATCCAACTATTTGAAAGATCCATCTGTTTCATCTCATTTGTACCTGCAATAATCACCACTCATAATAAATTAATCGTCACCCTCAACCTTTGGTGAAACAATCAAAAACAAGCCTAGCAGGTTGAAAGCGAAAACTTCAAAACCTCAAGTCTCAGGTCTAAATCGGTACATAGGCAAGTTGGTCATCTCTTCGTATTGATAACTTATCATCTAATTGGTCCCATATCAATCATCATTTACAAAGCTTTGGATAACAAAATGCAGTGGCGCCATCCACTAACATGTCCTAGGATGAATCCTTCCTACAATGGGCATTATCTATTGGCAATAAGTTTCAGTTCTTATCCTTAGAAAACACATCCTCTTTTCATTAGCGGTATTGAAGAACATCAACTTGTTTATTTTCTTTGACTTTATCTGTTGACTTATTTTATTGCACTCATTCCAAGGATTTCTCGATGATGTCCCAAGTGAAGGATTTAGAGAGATAGGAATGGGGCAATGATCATTATCTTTTTTTTTGTTGTGCTTGTTGGACGTTCTTGTAATACAACTTGGTGAATACTTGCTTTGTTAGGTACACCCTAGCAAGGTTTTCGTATGTCAGGTATGAACAAGGATACTCCTATCTGCTTGTCAAGTCAAAATCTATCTCACTAGGTGCAATGCCATCCTGGTTGTCCATACCTTGATGCATCATACCCTATGTGTTATCAAAAAAATAAGAAAATTTGGCCCTTTTAAAATCCCAATTCCTCGACAAAGTAATCATCATCATTATCATTTGCATTTTCAGCATCTTGTGTATTGTTGAAATGACTTCTTATTTTTCTCATTAGCCACACTAACAAGGTACTATGACAGTTGATCATCATCATCACCTTCGTCGTCAAAACTACATCCACAAATCATTAGCATATTGCATAAAACATATCATCTAGGAAACATATGCTTAGTCATATAAACATGTCGTCATAAGCATAGTTGCATCCATCTCATCGCATTCAATTCATTGCATTGCATTACAATACATAAATCATCGCATAACATGTAAACAAAAGCATTTTCATAATCATCTTTGCATAATCATAAGCAATAGATATAGACATTTAATTAATTTACATCCATACTCACATGAGCATCACGACATCATCTCACGTCATTGCGTTCATAGTACATTACACATTATCATATCACTTTCCATTAACATATCATTGCATTCTATTATAGACATCACATACATGACATCATCACCTATTAGGTTTAGAGTAACCACATTTGTTATTCTAAGCATCATAGAAAAAACCATCTCATTTGCATTGCATCCATTCTTTGCATCACATTACATTCATCACAACAATCATCACATAGCATTCATTTGCATAAACATTTCATAACCATTTCGCATTACCACCTATTGCATAATCGTACATAATAGATACATAAGCATTATAAGATAATCCATTGCATACATACTCGCGCACATTACGTGCATTTTTTGCATAAAACATCATCATATCATTGCATATAGGGCATCACATTAAATGCATTACATACATTACATTATCATTTAATATGTTAGGATAATAATATTCCCATTTACATATCAAATAAAACATTTCCATTACATTATATCATTTATTAATCATCCATACCATCTCATAAATACTATCACAATCATTTTGGCATTTCATTGCATAAATCATTCCACGTCATCATAGAGAAACATAAAAACCCATCACATGCAAAACATACATCCATCCATAATCATTTCATATATAAGCATAATTCACATTATTTCGCATATACACCATAAATCACTTCCATATCATTTCACACATTACATTTCATATCACATATCATCATCATAAAATGCATCATCATATATTATCCATTCATACATTCCCATAAGCATAACATAGATCTATTAGTCATAATCATTACATAATGCATTCATCATCAAAAGTAAATGCATCCATAAAACGCATCATATAAACATCATTGCACAACATATAGAAGTAGAGTCATCCATACATGCATAAACAAATTGTACACATCACATCGCATCATAATCAAAATCATCGGCTTATATATATATCATCAACTGACATAGTACAAGGAATAAATCGGATTATTGTACATGTGTCAATCGGTACAAAACACCCATCAGGCTATCAAAAAATGAGCCCATAAGGCACAAAAAGGATCATATCATCTCGATCAGGCCTGGTCCTTGTGGATGCTGCCATCGTCCCTGTCACCATGACCCTCTGTTGGTCTATGGTTGGCCCTCTTTGAGTACTATGGGACTCTCTCTGCACGAAGAACGGCCTTGTGATAATACCGTCGATAGTACTATGCCTCCCGCACGGCATCCCTATAAGACCGAACTAATACTATACCCTGAGAGGAGGCTGCCATACTCTCTAGCTGCTATTGTCGACCTAGCTCTGTAGCTACCTACAACTCTACGGCCTATCTCTATTGGATGGCTTGGTCCCTCTTAGCCCTCGCCTGATCCCTCTCAGCTGTCAAAGTCTAGACCTAGGCCTGCAGCTGTGCAATCAAAATGTCTCGAGTGTCTACCTATCCTTTTGGCTATACCCATGGCTACATGTGAGGCTGATCCTCACCCTCAGCTCGTGGTGGTGGGATTGGTGGCTTCTGTTGCTGATCCTGCATTGGTACATCCCTGTGACTTGGCAGGACTGGAGGCATGTGTGGTGCATCATATCGAATCTCAACCCTTTGTCCTCATCCTTGTCCTCCCCCCTACCTCTGACTCTATGCTCATCCGGGACTACACCTGGTATAGTCAATTAGAGGGGAGCTCAAAACCAATCCCTGTAGGCCTGAGTGGTGCTTAGATCCACTAAGCCCTGATCATAAGCCCACGGTCGGGACGCCAAGTGCCTAAAATCGTTGACTGCCTCTGAGGCAGGAATATACTACCCCCATGATACCTATGTCATGGTACAAGCAAAGATGGCTACGTAGTCATCATCGGGCCGATCCTAGGGCTCTCCAAACTAATGTTGCATGCGCCCAGGTAGGTATATCTCAATCATGGTGTGCTCTTGCCCCTGCATATATCAGTCCTAACGGCAATAGAATAGCTGGTTGAAATCATCAACCCATCTAGGCTGACCAAGGTAAGGGCACCAGGTAAACACTAGCATCTTGTCTGGGACCCGCCTCCAGTAGGGGATCCCATGCTCGCCAGTGTGTGTGAAGGACACACTGCCTCTGTATCGCCACACAAGGGGATTGTTTGCCCCCATCAAAACTGGAATGACCCATAGACATAGCACAGAAATGTGCTCCCATGCCTAGACATGAAGAAGGGTCATCCCTAACCCCAATGCTCTCCCATCCATGTAGACGTACTCGTGTAGATCTTTGTAGAGAAAAGCTAGAGGACAGGCCCACATGCAAAGTGAACTAGTCTATCTTGGACCATCTGCTCCCAACAGTAACCCCATCTGGGACTAAAGTATCTCCCTCGCCTGTCAAGGGCAACAAGGCCCAAAATGATAGCAGTAACCACCCAATGGTAAGGAGGTGCCAGGATCATGTGGCGCTCAAGCTCTATCTGCCCCTCATAGAAGAAAATCTCATTTGTAGCAAGGACTTAGAAGCAGGCCTTGTGTCCCTTATCCATATCAAAAATTGCTTGTCGGCCATGAATCAGTAAGTGAAGAATGCGCCAAACATCCTCCAGAATGACAGTAGCCTCGCCAGTAGGGAGATGGAATGACAACATCTCACTGTGCCACCTCTCGGCCAACACTGACAACATCCCCAGGTGGGTGCGCATGGGAAATGCATACGCAATGTACCACAATCCCGCCATTCAAAGTCGGTCCTAGTCCCGATCACTCAGATCTCGTAGGTAACCAGCTATGTCTTGTGACCAATGCTCCTAAGAGTAGAGCTCCCTCGCTGCATCCTGCATCAAGGAAGGCCAACGTGTTAAAAACAAATTGAAAAATTCTCAGTTGAGCGCTCCAAAGACTTCCCCAATGGTGCAGTTTATGATGGCGTCACAACTTGAAATTTTCAAACTCTGACGCTGGACCCTAAAAAGAGCCATATGGCACCGCCGCGGTCCACTTTCCATTCCGGCATTGTAGTTTTCATGAAAAGGGTGACGCCGCGTCACAAGTCTTCAAACTAGCCTGCTCACCCAAGCCCAACGTCAGACTTTTTAAACTCTGAACTGCACCGCTGTAATGCAAAACAACACCGTGTGGCACAGTTTGAGTGCCAAGCGGTGCTATATAGCACCATTGCAGGAAAACTGCCCCTTTAAAGCATTAAATGAAAAGACGAAGGTTGGATAAAGGTACATACCGATGCCCCGATGCTAGGTGGCCGCTGGTACTTCTGCACTCGATCACTAATGTGTAGGGGAAGTTGTCGTTGTGCCATACCACCAAAGAATCAAAGCTCAAATCTCAAGGTTACTATTGGAGGTGTTTGAAAAGGACTTGAAAGTGACCCCTCGAGCCCCATTTAAGCATGAAAATTAGGGCTTTGTCACCGTAATAACCTATCCTGGTAGGGTTGTGGACCCCCAAACCACTTTTTGTCTAGTCGAGGATTTTTTTCATCGTTTTATTGTGTTTAGACATGTTTTTAGCCTCCCAGAGCCCTTTCGGACCTATCGGGCACCTTGTCCTATTTTTTCGTGAGATCACCCAAACATTGGAATTTTCGTCCAATCTCTTGAGGGGGCATTATAATGGCATGTTTCTCTTTACATGTACCAATGGGGAAAGCTTTAAAGTATCAAAAATCTTTGGCTTTGAGAAAGATCATTTTTTTCTTTCAACCAACGCAAGGAGTGCATTGATTCAAAGAGGGGAAAAATGTGGACACATAAAATATACCGATTAACATTGTGATCTGATCTTGACTACTAACACTATTTCTACCTGAATCATTCCTTGGTATAATCATTTAATCAAGTCTCCTTATCTGATTAAATTCATCAACATTCCTCTCTTAATTGAATAAATCATTTTATCTAATTAAGTCAATCTCTCCTGTTAATTAAATCAATCCATCTAATCTAATTATCCCTATTTCATTAAATAATCAACCTATTTTATTAAATCCCTAAATTCTATCTATTAAATTAAATAAATTAAGACCTTATTTGACTTAATTTAACACCATCTCCTTTAATTAAATAAATCAAAATCTTTTTTTTTTTATCTGTAAGGTGATAATTTTATAGATAAAAGAGAGTTTTACAGTCATCTGCTAAGCAGGAAATATTCCAGAGATTGCTAATAGTCAGCCAAAAACAGAGCTAGACGAGGAGAACAATAGCTCCATATAGTTCCAAAAGTAGGAATTAGTAGCGAAAGGAGGAGAAGAAACATAGGTCTACCCGCAAAATACAGAATATGTATATCTCAAGTTCGAAGCTACCGAGTTAAGCAAGTCGAGAACTAAAAAAAACCAGACGAGTCACCAACACCACACAAGTTTACCAGAAACCATTTAACTCTGCAAAAGAAATGAAACCTTCCAACCAATCCAACCCATCCACCGGCACCATCTTCAATTTACGCTTCAGGAAATCCACCGCCCACCTCTGCAATCATTCAGTGTCTTAATAATGCGGGCCCTTTGAGATCCAGGAGAAAGGGAAATACTTTGATTGCTTCATCCGACACCCATAGAGAAGCAAGGTTTGGAGGATGTGGAATGCCCTTACCAGTAAAATTTGCCTTCAGGGTTGTTTTGATGCTGCTAAGCAAGTCGTCCTAAAATAGACGAACCATCAAGTCCAATGCCACTGCCTTCGGGGTTTCAAGATCCAGGAGCACGGCAAGAAACTGGGATGAGATACTCACATTATCTCAGATGAACTCATTCCTTTCTAAGTGCCCTTTGACAAGGGCCATCTTCACAGCAGCCATCGTCATCGGGTCGTCCACAAGTAGGATGCGCTTTAAACGCTGATCCGTGACCTCACGAAAGGCAATTTGCCTTCCTTAGCCACTAAAGAGATTGGGGTATTGGCACTGAAGGATGCCAAACCTTCCACCAAGATGAGAATGGTAAACTTCGACATCGATGGTCTATCCATTAGCGAGAAAATGACAGTCGTACCCTGCAACAAAAACATAGAAAACAAAACCACAATGCGAAACCCATGCCTTTGAAAAGACTTCATTAGCTAAATAAAAGAGCTTGAATAATTATCCGTCAGGCTTCGCATACGGAACTGAATAATGGCGAAGCAAAATATGTCCTTGGCATGAGATAAAATGCCGCCTCTGTCCGCCAACTTGAAACCATAATGAATGCAATAAATGGAAAACCCACATGGCACGGCCACGAACAAAACGAGGAAAACTAAGCCCGACGTGTCACTGACGACGCCAAGAAAATAAATCAAAATCTTTATTTAATTATTCCCTTATCATATTCCTCTCTTATTTGATTTAAGTAAATCCATAAATTGGAATCAAATAAGTCACATCGTCTAACCCCTCTCATTAAATTGATTAACCCTTAAATTAACTTAATCTCATCTCATGTCCCATCCTCTAAATAATGCAAGTTGCACATGAAAATAGATTTAATTCATTTATTAAATCTCTATTTTCCTCACATGGCATCTTTTGGAATATTCTCTCAATTTGAATTCAAAAATTCCAAGTCAACATGTGCATCCAACAAGGCAATAAATTCATCTTACATGTCCTTTGCCTTGAGCCAAGTGGCATTTAGTGCATTTTCCCTTCCCTCTTACATGTCATTTCAACAAATTTGAAATTCAAATTTGTGCATTTATTGGCACAAACCCTAAATCTTACACATCCTTCACCCATTCATAGCTTGACAAGTGGCATCATGCCATTGGATGAATGTTAGTCCCACATTGCTCAAATTTGGACATTCATCCATCTTGGAATTCTATAAATAAAGAGCTCACATCCTTGTTTGATCATCCACAATCTAGGCAAAGTTACCATGCTCAAATATCTCTTGAAATTCATCCATTATCATTGAGTCATAGTTAGGCTTTTGCATTTTTTAGCTTAGAGCATTCTTCAACACCATCAAAGTGGATCAATCATCTTCAACATGTCAAGCTTACATCTTAGGGATTGGGAAAGGGCCAATTTTCACATCAAATTGGCACCAATTCCCCCATGGGATCATGTGTTTGCTATTCCAATTAGAATTTAATCTTTGTTTTTTCATTTTCCTTATGTTCTCGGTTATTTTCTTTCCTAATTTTAATATTGTAAATGGATTTCATGGGGAATCCTTGTTTTGGCTTGCAATTCCTTGTTTAACTTGTTTACTCATGTTGTTTTGTAGGTGCTACAAAAAGGGTTCGCACAATAAGCAAGACAAAAAAAACTACAAAAAATCAGCTTTGAAGGGACTGAAAACCCAAAAATAGCCAGAAAAACACAAGGGCCTTAACCCCAAAAAATCTATAAAGAAACTTCCTAAATCTACCAGGCTTCGAACACCACCTATAGCCTCCACTCTATAGCGAGAAAATTATTTAGCACAAAGCTAAAATAAAAATGGTTTCCAAAGAACCCTATACGATCTGTCATTTTTCCCCACCTCCCTACCTCTATAAGAAAGCATCAAGGAAAAACCAAGATAATTTTAAACACCAAAAAATCCTTGAACCCCACCACAAAAGGGGTATTGGAATACACAGTAGAGCACTTCAATGCAACAACCAACCAGCAACATCAAAAAACCTAAGAAGCCAACCCAACCTCCACCTCTAAAAGAGAGGGCTCCCATCTATAGGAGATGATGAGATGAAACCCCAAGCCACCAAAACCACAACTCTCCAAGCCAAAAAATCTCCACCTTAATAGAAGCCAACACTCCACCTCTATAGGAGCAATCTCCCCCTTAATAAGAGACACTAGCTGAAGAATCCAAAAGGTAGCTTCAGTAGGAAGGAAAAACATCACATCCCTTAGTAGCACAAATAGTAGGTACCAGGAAAAAGAAGCAACATCCAAGAGCTCACAAAACTGGGACCAAAGAGAACATAGCCCAACCAACAACAAACAAAAATCACCTTGGACAAGGTCCTATAGATTCATGATGAGTAGCTCTAGCAACCTCCTCCTTTGACAAAAGAGGCTAAAGGAAAATAATAGAAACCACCATCTGCAAATAGCCTTTAGAAAGAAGCCAAGACACAAGTCTTCAAGGAACCTAGCAGGGAGCTCCCCACAAAGAACATGGAAGTTGATTTTCAAGCTACCCAAAACCACACATCTACTCAACAAAGAGGATAACCTAGCAGCAAAAGGAAACATAGGCTAGAATACCACTAGATGTAGAGTCTCATTCTCAAAATGATCAAGACCAACCAAACCCCAAAAGTAATTAGGTATCCCAAAAAAGTCAAAACAAAGGAGAAGGCCTAGCAAGAGAGCACACCAAGCAACCCCAACATGTCAAACAGGGCCAAAGATGGTCCAAAACTCCAAACAGCCAACCTAGAGAAGACACCAGACCACAGAGAGGGGAGGATCCAAAACACCCTAAAAACAAAAACCCCAAAAAAAGAGCCATCGAGAAAATAGTGGGAAAGAAGGAAAGACACCTAAGAAGAAGTAAGCCAAAGAATAAACCAACAATAAAATCCCCCAAGCCCTCCTACTATGCTGAGTAGGAGAAAAACTATGCCCAATATTTAACCAAACTTCCTCAAAAGAATCAAGCCACAACCACACCCACCATAACGGTATCCATAAAAACAATGGCAAGGGTATCCGACACCTAATCCAAACCACGACACTAACAAACAAGTCCTCAGAGGGCCAAGCAATGACTCCACGACCACACACACCATGCACCAAGATGAAGGCAGACCCAACAACAGAAACAATGACCACACCGCAACCCTCACCATCTGTAAAAGACAAGCAATAGACTCTCAAGAAAACCCCAACCAATTCCTCATGCAAATGAACCAATGCAAGAGAAAACGCATCCTCATCCTCATCTACATCTCTATCCACATCTCCATCTCCCTCCTCGATGGATGATTTCAAACCAGCCGCAACATTACTCTTCCTGTCGTACTCCATCTATTAGATAACTAGACCATACTAATATATTAATATGTCACTATATATTAATGTGTTAATATGTTAATATATATTAACATATTAATATATGTTTTGATTATATGGGAAAAGTAGATTTTAAAGGGACCTGAAACCCTTTACAACAAAAGACACAAAATGCTACTAGAAAGAATTTTCAAAAGGCCATTAGCAGTAACCCAACAACCAAAAAACACAATAGAGCAGGTGTTATATAGAAATGTTACAATAAACTACCAAAGACACCCAACAACCAAAAAATAGACAACCAACCAAAAATAAACCAACACCTAGTAGGAAATAGAAAGCAACAAAGAAGAAGACCAAGCGTTAGTTCAAGCTACTCAGGGTGTTGGCCACCTCAATCTATTGGTTCCTATGTCTTTTGACCATATCCAGTAGCTCCTTCTTCTCGGAATCAAAGGATCTCTTCCAATCAGCCAACCCTCTAACTATAGGTCCTTTGTCATCATCCTTAGTAGCTTTGTTCCAATTGAAATGGAGAAGAGCTATAGAGGTCAACCAATGGGTGCACGAGTCTGGTGATATCATTTTATTTTATTTACATTTGTGCTTCCTTTGTTCATTATAGTTGATTAGGATTTTAGAATTAATGTTTAAATGCTTTTTTTTTTAATTCTGTTGTTCCCTAATCACATCTAGTGAACCCGACATGAATACTTTTGCTAGTCATTCCTTAAATAACATTCTAAGACTTCATGGTTTTTACGACGAGGAAAACATATTTTTTTGCATTTGAGAAGTCGTTGTCATTGTGCTTTGATTGATTTTTTTTTAGATTAATTTTGTTAATTTAGATTAATTTAGTAGAATTAGATTAATTTTACATTTAAATTTAAATTAAGTTTAGATTTAGTTATAGATTTTAGATATAAATTTAGATTTTTTTTTTTTATAGTAACGTAGCCACAAACTTTTATTGATGAAAAAAGGGAAGTACATAATTAAAGATGGTAGATGTAGAACAAAAACTACCATAGGAGAAATTTTCAATAACATATATCATGGGTAAATACAAAATTTAGAGAGAAAACCCATCCACCATATAAGAATATTACCCCAACATAGGGTTTACATTGAACCTGTGAACAATAAAAAGATGATCATGAGGAGACCGTCTGACCATATGATGAAACAACAAAATAACCCCAACTTGAAAATAGGGTAGCAGAATCTAAAAGAAGCCCATGTGAAGGAGAAGAAGCCATGTAAAGCTGGTAGATAAAAAACCTTGAGAAAAAATAAGAGACCTAAAACAAAAATAAATATTGAACCATGAACAAAACCATGATTGAATGTTACAAATCACTAAAGATTCTAGTTAAATGAAGAAGTAGAAGAAAAGAAAAATTAGACTTGGAATTGAAGTAAGTGTGCCAAAAGTTGGGCTCGACTTGAAGTGAAGTTGGGAATATTCCATAAACAATAAGGAGCTGAATGACCCAATATAGGGTTTATGAAACTAACATATCTCCATTTGATAGAACACTGAAAAACCATGGACACGAAAAATGGAGCCACCAAATAGATTCACAAATAGATGTCACTCTCCTCTGAGGACTCCAAATTAGTGGGCAGAGGAAAATATGGTGTGGAGTGGGGCTCTACCAAAGCATGTCGAATCAAAAATTGCACAACATCAAAGAGATCTAGAAGCATATTAGAAATTGTATGACGCAATCTTGGTTTGAGCCCGTACAAATTTCTAATGTAATCATATGAATAATCATCGAGCAAGCCATGTGTCATTGAGCTTAAAAAATCCAAAATTGAACAATTAGGGAGAATAAATATGTTGTAAAGAACACTTCCCAAAAGGTTATATCCATTCAAGATGTCATAATCCTCTAGAGAATATGCAATGAAGAAAGTGGAAAAACATGGGGAAGAATATAAGATCCTGCTAAGAATTTAACCATCTTGCCACACCATAATACATCCATTAAATTAGACAAAAATCAAGATGCTACCTCATGAGAAAGCGACATGGAATGGAACTCCAACCAGTTATGTCCCAAGATAGTTTGTATTGCATATTCAACTGGTTTGCATTCTAAAATTCATGTTCAACCCAATTTTTCAAAAGAGAAGGGCCTTGAGTTCCTTAATTCATGATATCTTGGTAGAATAATAACCCTAAAAGAGTTTTTCATGATGTCTTCTACAAGAAGCAAACAAGTTACGAAGACATAAAACTAGAATTGATCCATTAATAACACCTTCACACACCAAAATTCATATGGCATAAGTAAAATAATTAATGCTAGTATAATCTTACTACACCAAAAGGTGGTGTATAGATAAAATGAAATGCCAAGAATGTTATGTCACAAGTCAATATAATAGATCAAATCCATTTGTCACAAAGATAATCTTTGATGACCTTGATGTACCAGATAGTGCAATTTTGAGTTAGTGATAAGATATGGAGATCACTAGATCTACTTAACACATGCCAATCTTAAATCAAGTAAGGAACATAGAATAAATTGGCAGCCCACGTACACCCAGGCATTACTAGGATTCATGGGAAAAAGGCATGCGAAAATGACATTCACACAAGTCACAAGTACTAAAGAGATGGTAGTTTAAATGCATGCCATTAAATGAGAATTCCATGATAGATATTACCACTGTTTTTCATCTTAGCAATAATTCCAAAAGGGAATGCATGTCGATAACAAAAAAGAATTGTTTCCCCAATTTGGAGACAAATCATATAACCATTGAAAACCTATTCTTGGGAATGAGAACCAACAAGCAACTAAAACAACAACATTCCCCATGCATAATAATTTTGAAATGCATCACCAAATCTTTCACACACTAATCGATCAAATGGAGTAAATCCCTATGAGCAATTAGCATGGAGAAGGGACCCACAAGAAATAACATAGTCCCAAGAAGAATAAATTTTCCAAATATGCATCCTTCCAGGCCACGACAACATATTTGAGCCATAATAAAAACATATTGTTCAACTCATCAAAACTGCATGCTAATAAATGGATTTGAGATCATAATGACCGAGCAAGATAATTAGCTCAGACCGCATAAACAAAGTTGAATGTGTTAGACCTATAGTATGATCATATAGTATGGAGCCATTAATAGAGAATCTAAAATTAGGAATTCAGTAAACTCAAGTATTCCTGATGTGGATGAATTTTTAAATGTATATTTCCATCAATAACTTTGTTTGCTAGCCAGATTGATTGATCATTGGCTTCCATGTAACAATACATTTCTTGATAGGAGGAAAAATTGTTTAGGAGGTGTCGAATATGAGAAGCAACATAATTCAAATGCCAAGAATTTGAGTGATCATTTAATACTATAGACACCACAGCCATGGAGTCCCCTTAAATCTAAATATGAGGAATAGAAATTTCAATTGCTAGCTCCACACCAATCTTTAAAGAGTTGAATTACACAATGTTATTAGTTCCTTCTAGAAGACTAGAGCAGATTGCTCCAACAAATTTACCATGACAATCTCTTAAGACTAAGGTGGCCCTTGGTTTCCCAAGGTTCCCTTTAGAAGCACCATCAAAATTGAGTTCAACATAATCCCTAGGTGGTGGTAACCATTTAATGGTAGATCTATTCACAGGAGGATTTTTGGTCATGATGGAGCCCGCATTGGGAATTTTGAGAAGAGACTAGTTTCTTAGAATGAAAGAATCCCAAGAAGAAAAATAGTTATTAAAAATTCCATTCTTATAAAGGCTTGACATTGTTGTTTCTAAAATAGAAATTTTAATTTTTTGGATGATTTGTTCGATAGATAATTGCTCTTTTTTTTAAAAATTGTTTGTTCCTTTTAAGCCAAATGTTCCAAATGAGAATCGAGGGAGATATTTTCCAAAGACAAGAAAACTTAGAAGTTGAATGTAATTTAGGCCAACTCTAAAAATGTTGAAGGATCATATTTTGCAAAGGAGAATGCCATCCCAATCTTCTCATTAACCATGTCCAACATTCATATGAAAAGGGGCAGTTAATGAGTAGATGATTTGTAGATTCAAATGGATTACCACACATTACACAGGAGAAGAGAGGTACTATTCCTAATCTATCAAGTCTCAAGATCGAGAGTATTTTTTCTTTAATGTCCAACCAACTAAAGGAACCTACCTTTGGTAGTACATTGTGGCCCTAACAAAGATTAGAGCACCAAGAAGATGGGACATCATCACTTACCAATGAATTATATCCTTCTTTAATAGTGTAATTTCCTTATGTAGATCTTGTCCAAATTATTTCATCATGTTTCTCTAAAAAGATATTTTGTCTTTTTAGTAGTTTAGAATTGAAAAAGTCCTTCATGTGAGATGGGATAGGAGGAAAGTTGAAGTCTTCATTTGATTAAATGTAAAGGGTCCTTTTGATTTATAACAAATAATCTTTCACCTTATCCCCCCAAATATTTTTCAGAGTAGTCTCTAGTTGAGACCGATCTCCAAGAAGTTTGAGGGGTTGATATCCATTCCAGGCATCATCCCAAAATATATATTTCTCATTATTGTTAACTAACCAAGATAGGTAAAGAAGGATGACAGATCTGTAAGCAACTATAAAATTCCAAATTTTAGAACTAGCTAGGAGGTTCCTTTGAGTGAAAATCGTTTCACTTTCCATGGAATCCAAATATTTGTCATGCATGATTTGACACCATTTCTTGTATGGATCAAAATCCAATTTCCAAACCAATTTGGCACCAAGAGCTTTATTTTGTAAGAAAATGTGTCTCAGATCCGCACCACCTGAAGCTTTCGAATTGTAGACATTTTCCCACGCAACTAGGGGAATTTTCTTTTTTTGTGTAACATTTTCTACCCAAAGGAAATTTATGAATGTTTTTTGAAGAGAAAGCCCTTTCTCATAAGGAATTTTCAGAGCAAACATTAGATAGATAGGTAAATAATGAAGGACATCCTTTAGAAAAACTAGTTTACCTACAAATTAAAGTCATTTGGATTTCCAAAGAAGGATTTGATTGCAGGAGGAAGAGATAAGATTATTCCAAAATTCATGTTTTTCTTTTCTTGAGAAGGGAATTCCTAGATATTTGTAGGGGAGGGTTCTACTTTGGAAAACCCAAAATTTTAAAAGCTAAGCTTTAACCAAGGGGTTCACATTCATGAATAAAATATTTGATTTCTCAACATTGAAGGATTGGCTTGATGCCAAACAATAATATAAAAGGAATGATTTGATTTCCCTTGCTTTCTCTATGGATGCCTATCCAAAATGGAGGGTATCATCTACAAAGATGGAGTGAGAAATTAGAGTAGGAAAAGGGATAATAGTGATTCCTTTCCACTTCCAATTATTTCTTCAAGTAATGATTGACCTACTTAACCCTTTGGCCATCAAAATGAATAAGGATGGTGAAAGGGGATATCCTTTTCTTATACCCCTTGTAGGAGAAAATTTTCCAATCGGAGAAATATTTACCAAAATAGAACAACTTGCTCTAGCTAGACACAAAGAAATCCATTTACACCAGCTATTTGCAAACTTGAATTTTTTAAGTACTGCTAAAAGGAAATTCCACTGAACTTTGTTGTAATCTTTTTCCATATCCAATTTCAGAACCATTGTAGGGGACTTGTGGACTCCATTACTGAATTTAGTATTTTGTATGTTAATATAGCCCCTTTAGGAGTGTCTTTCCCCAATATAAAACCCTCGTGCTCACCCAAGATAATGGAGGGGAGAATTTTTGCAAGTCTAAGAGCTATTTCCTTGGTGAAGATTTTTAAGACCGTATTGCAAAGGCAATAGGCCTAAAATCCTTGAAGGACATTGGATTAAATTTCTTAGGAATGAGAGCGACCATAGTTTCATTAAAACTATTTTAGTATTTTTCTATTCCTTCTTGATTCTTCTAAGGAAAGGTAAATATATCTACCAACAAAATCCTAGCACTTATGGAAAAACAATGTCGTGCAGCCATCAAGCCCAGGATCTTTTTTAGTAGTCATGGAGAAGACTACATTTTTATCTTCCTCCATGGTGAATTCAGCCATTAACAATTTATTATGTTCCATCTCAACCAGAGTGGGGATATTATCTACAACAACATTTTTTTCCAAATATCTATTAGTTTTTGTAGGGGCTAATGGGTCCTTAATAAAGGAAATTGTCATAGCTTCAATATCCTCATCTATGATTAAAGTATCATGAGAGAGGGAAAAAATTGATTCAACCCTGTTTTCTTGCCTTCTTATTTTCGTGGAGGAATGGAAAATTTAGTGTTTTTGTCACCTTCCCTTAACCAAAAATCTCTATATTTTTGTCTCCAATAACATTCTTCCCTTGCCAAAATTTCATCTAATTCCACCTTAAGTCTCCTTATCATAGAGGGTTGAGCATATTCCATTTTTTATCACTACATATAGATTAGACAATTCAAGTTCAACTCTAGATTTTTCTTTCAAAATGTTCTTGAAGCATGTTTTATTCTAGTCCTTTATTTTTCCTTTGATGAAATTCAACTTTTTATAGAGTTGGAACATACGAGTTCCAACAAAAAAAGGGCACTCATACCACCATCATTTAAGGAGAGGAACGAAATTTAGATCTCTAAACCACATAGATTTGAATTTGAAATAACCCTTTTAAATCGACTTATTATCAAAAATTGAAAGGGAGATTAGGAAGTGATCAGATCCAAGAAGTGCCAATATGGAGGAAGAAAAGTCCCAAGGGGAATTAAACCAACTTTTAGATAAGAGAAAATAATCCAACCTTTTAGCAATTTGAGAAAAGCCTCTACGCTTATTAGTCCATGTGAAGTTTCCATTCTTTGGTGCACAATCATAGAGACCATTATTAATAATGAAGTGATTGAAATCCTCCATGACCTTAGATGGAAGGATGATGCCACCTATTTTCTCAGAAGGGAATCAAATAGCATTAAAATCACCAGACAAGATCTTCATGTCATTTTTTAAAGAAGCTGATGTAGAAGAGAGCTAAGTCTATAATTATTTTTTAGCAAAAGTTGCACAAGGACCATAAATGTTAAAGATGAAAAAACCATTATTTTTTTTCAAACAATTGACAGAGGCTTAATCCAATTGTCCTGAATAGAAAAATATTTTAATTTTAATAGAAAATTTATTCCATAGAATTGCAAGGCCTCCTTAAGCACCTTGGGTTGGAGAGGAGATGAAATACCAATTATGCCAGGTGGTAAAGAAATCAAAATCTAACTGGACTGAGAGTTTCATTTCTTGTAAAAGAACAATATCTAAAATAGTGCTTAAAATTTGACACTTTATAAGTTGTCATTTATTAGGGGCATTTAAGCCCCTAACATTCCAAGATAAGATCCTCATTTTGCTTGAGGAGAGATACCGTCTCCCCTCATTTTAATATTCAATTCAAAGATCTTATTCTCCACAGCAAAATATAGCTATCTAGATTGGGAAATATTACCAAGATTTTCCAGACCTTTAAGTTGTTTTATAGTAGATCTTAAATTTTTTCAAGTCATTTGTATACCCACAGCCACCTCAATTTTTTTTCTCACTATTAGGTTTCCTAACTCTTTTTTTTTAGGGGGTGATACCAAAATTTTAGCATCCTTTTGTAATAAAGGTGTAAGAGGAAAAGAGTTTTGGCCTATAGGAGAAGCTTCATTAATATCCTTAACGAGAGCCATCAATTTACCAGGTGAATGGGGATCCCTTGCATCAAATTGTGAAATTGGGAAAGAGGGAATTTCCTTCTCCGATTAAAATTCTTCAAGGACTTCATCTTTCATTTCTTCAATGAAATCTTCACCCATCTTAGTGTATACTTCATTAACAATATCAATGAGATTTTCCTTAGTTAATGACCTTTTTAATAATTTTTCAAAATGAGAAACATTCTTTGAAATATCCACATTGGTTTGTAATGGATTCATGGCTGATGAGGTGTTAAAATAAGGTACCTGAGGGGTAGGGGTAAGATGTGGATTAGACAAGGAGCTAGGTTAGCAAGGCGGACAAATGGCACTCTCACAGTTTGAGAAAGAGAATTCAAGAGGTTCTGCCCAAGAAAAAAATTCAAATTCAATCTATATCTTAGCCTCTTTCCATGAGATAGTGTCGAAAACTAAATTTTGACACCATTCACCTTTTCTAGTGAGTATCTTCAAGGCATGAGGGACCTTGTTCATATTGGTTATTAGGGCCCAAACCCTAAGAGTGGGTTACCCATTAACCAGTTCAAATTCATTTTTAAGAAATCCTCAAAATGTGATACTATTTGCTTTATCATGTAAGATTCCATGTACTCCATTGGAATATGAGGGAGTGTGAAACAAAATATTCATTAGGGTAGAGAAATTAAATCCATTAGTAAATTGGGTTGCTAGTTACAAGCTCTCGAAAAAGTTTTACCAAACTAGAAGGGACCTTTTCTAAAAACCCTATTCTTAATAGTAGGATTTTTTTTTAAAATGAAAAAAGAAGAGGACAAAACAAATATGAGGTCAAAAAATTCATACCAATTTTCTTTCATCGAGGAATCAATAGCATATAGTGGTTTTTCCTCTCCCCAAATATAAACGAATAGACTACTCTATTCAAAATCCAAGATCTGGGTGTCCACATTGAGGGGTATTGAGGGAATCGACTTTTGACAAAGATCTTGGTGTTGGAATATGGCTTGGGGATATTTTTTATGGATTCTAATGTTGTCATTGATGGCAATTGAAGTCATTATCTCTGTCCACAAATCAGGATCTACTTATACCAGCAGGAAATGTAGAAGATAGTGTGTTCTTAGTAGAAAGCATGAAGAACAAGGTATCTGGTCAATTAGTCAATTTTTGGAGCCCAAGGAAAGTTCATTAAGCATGTATGTTTCCTCATTGGTAAGTTTTGTGGTGTTGTAGCAATCGATGTACGAGTTAGGAGATTCGATAGAATGATTTTTTGTTTATTTGCTCATTGTGGATGACTCAATAAATGTAGTGTGTTGTGGATGTATAAGGAGTAGTTGTTTAATTGTTTCTATGTTTGAGAATATTTTTTTGGGTCCTAGATATGTTTTAGTCGACTTGTGTGGGTGCACATTAAAGATTTCCCATGATTTGAGCCAACTTTTGGATATTATTTCATGTTTTATTGAAGCCTACTTAAGTGATTAAAATCTTTGCTAGTGGATATATATATGAGATCAATAATTCATTTTTTGGATAGAAGACAAAGTAGTGAGAAGGTGTGAATGTGCAAAAAGAGTAGAGAAGATGTATGAGTGAACATCAAAAGATCAGCTGAGTAAATTTTGCTTGAGTAGAAGAAGATTATTGTGAATTAAGGAAAAGTAGAGCAAAGCAAGTTGCAAGATCAAACAGAAGGTTTAGAATCTATTTTATGTGCTTCACCAGAATTGAATCAAGGAATTTTTGGATGCTATCTTCTTAGTTCATTTTTTTTATAATCATAAACATTTTTTAAGGCAATGATCCTTCCTTATTTCAAGTAGTGATCTCTAGGTAGTGTGCCTGAATGCAAGTGCATTCCCTTTTATTCATACTTTTAATAGAGTATAAATTGTGGATTAATCTCCACCATGGTTTTTCCCCTAACAAGGTTTCCACATAAAAATATTGGTGTTATGGTTTTTTCATCATCTTGTTCATGTGCTTGCATCTTTTTTTTTATGTGCTTAAAATGGTTTAAGATCTGAATTGAAAGTCCAATCTATTGAACACTGATTCACCCCCCCCCCCTCAGTGTTCCTCGAGTCCAATAATTGGTTCAGAGCATAGTTCCTCTGTAGAAGTCTAATGGCTTGAGGTGAATCCTAGAATACAATGGACTTTGGTGGTCTTCAATAATAGCTTATGGTGTCACTTGATGATCTTGATCAGTCTAAAGCAGAAGTCATGGAATTAAAAGAAAATCTTATGGATGCTGAGAGATTTATTCAATGATTGAAGGATAAAATCAACGAGTCAAGAGAAAAGAGGAAGGAACTTTGTGATTAGCTGAAACTGAAAGAAACTAAAAACTTGGAAGATTTTCACCTTAATCAAACCCTAAAAGAGATAACTAGAGAATGTGAAAACTTGCTAGAAATAATGATACTCTGAAGCTTGAGATGGAATCTGTGGCAATGAAGCTAACCAAGGAGATTGAAGAAGGAAAGAAGAATGAGGAGAATCTATCAGTTTAAGAAATGCTAAATTCTAAATTCTATACTTGTGGAAGATTTGGGCATGTTTCTAATCAATGCAGATTAGGAGGAAATCAATGGAATGACTGGTCTAGACAAAGAAATTTGGTGTGTTATAGTTGCAATAGATTTAGTCACGTTGCAAGATTTTGTAGGAATAGAAATATGGATAGAAGAGGTCTGGTATATCAAGGAAGAATTTCACATAAGGATGAAAAAGGAAAAGGAAAAGGAAAAGTGACTATGGAGGAGATAAGAGATCGGATGAATAAAACATGGGTAAAGAAGAGTGAGTCTGATAAGCCCATACTGGAAGTTGCCTTTGATAATCCCTCTGATTATTCCTCTGAAAATTGATCTCAGGCCATTGGCCTAGGGAGAGTTTCTCAAGGAAAATCCTTTGGCCCCTATCAGTAGCTAGCATCGAAATGTAGAAAATTGTTAGTAGCTAAGATAAAAGTTTGAAAATACATCAATGATCACTTATGTAGGAACTTGATAAGTAGAAGGTCTGCAGACAAATTTTTCTTTTGTTGTATGAGAAAATAGAGTTACCGAAACTCCTAGAGAAAAGTATTTAATGCAACTAAAAAGGTTAGGTGCTCAAAAATATAAAAGGGTATTTGGAACCCTCATTCATCACCTTGCATTGAAGAAGAATAGAAGGAGAGCCTCTATAGTGAAATCTCAAAGGAGTAAAGAAAATTTGGCAGGGAATTCTTCAAGTATTTCAGTTGCTTGTAGAATTTTGAAATTTTATGCTCGGTAGAAAACCTTGTTCAGTACGGAAAGTAAAATGAAGAGAATCAAAGGAACAATGACTTTGGATGAATATAGTAGTAGGAAGATCAAGATGTAATTATTTTTTTGTCAGCCGGTGAAATGAAGTGGCTTGAAGGTATGAAACATAAGAATTTGGACATTTGGAATGAGTTTCCTTATTTCGTCAACGTAGAAGTGGTTAGGTTTATCTTGAACAGATTGGATGATGATATCCTTACTTTGGATAAAACCTATCAAATTTCAAAAGAGGTAATAAAAAATCTAATAGGATTATGCAATATTGGAGATGTTCTGAAAAAGAAGTCAATTCAGAATCAAGTGGTCAAAACCCTAACTAGAGTAAAAGGATATCAAAGAGCTCTGTTAATTTCAAAAATCAAAGATCTAATAACGACGTACATTGCACACAGAATTTCATATAAAATTTTCTTCAGAAATAGGGAAGGATCAACCTTAGCAAGCACAGTTTATATTTCTCAGAAAAAGATAATGGAAGATGAAGACTTTGATCTATGTGGATTGTTTAAGGATCAATTGATGAAGGATGCAGATTACCCCTTCAGGTTTGGTACCCTAGTTATATGCATTATGATGTATTTTTTGAATTGGTTGCCTCAAAATGATAATGTGGTATGAAAGGAAAATGAACCCATTTTTAAGCAAATTTGTAAACATCTCAATACCCTAAAAAATTGTGAGAAAGTTTATGAGAATTTCTTTAGAGAGTTGCTGGGAAAGTTTGGAATAGTTGGCATCTCTCTTCCGGTAAGAGTAGTTGAAGTTGGGTCCTCTTCTGGTAAGGTGGAGAAGAAGTAGAAAAGGGCTCTAGAGTTTGCAGATGACATTCCTACAGAACACTAATCTCCAAGAACCAAAGAAAAAGGAAAAGAGCAAGTATTGTGGTTATACCGAATGAAGATTATGATTATTACACTCCAAGAGATGAATTGAAATCAGTTGAATCGGATGTGATGATAGCATAAGAAAGTGATGAAGAAGGTGCTTTATTCAAAAAAAAGATACTACATATTGTTCAAGAAGAAGATGGAATGTAAAATATTGTTGGCATATGGTTAAATGGACCATTATATGAACAAGACTTCATTGAGAACACTTTGGGTAGATACTTTGTGCATAAAAACATTGAATTGGAAAGTTTGCATAATGTAATTCCAGAAGAATTGATTGAATGGATTAGGGAGACTATGGCCTCTATGCCTTAGGACAAGATAGAGGAAGAAGTAATTCTACATCTAAAGGAGCAGTTTAGGCTATCTCTCACCAAACTGAAAAATAAAATGAATGTGTTAAGGCAATGCATTGACTCAGCAAATAAGGTCTACAATTATTGTATTTGGTAGCCTCATGTGGTTGGTAAATACAAGGACAAGTTGGAGAAAATTGAGAGTGAGTTGATCAGAATTGGTTAGGATTACACTATGTTTCTAGACCAGGATGAAGAAGTCAAGAAAAATATTCATGAGTTGCAAGCTGAGCATGTGAAGGTTCACTTTGCTAGAAACACTCTTATGAACACTTTCTAGAAAGTGAAGGATCTAACTGAATGCAGAATGTAGCAACAAATTGAGATTCTAAAGAAAGTAGAGAAGTTGGAAGAAGTGATTATAATTCCAACATCCCTTGTCCAAATCATCAACTAGACATTAGAAAACAACAGTTTGATAATAATTATTGGGATTGCAGTAGATGCTTGGAAGAAATTTCTTTCGGAGATAAAAGATAAGTATATAATAATTTTCTGATTTGTGCAATAGTTGTACTTCAAATTTTGAATTTTTGAAAGGGGGAGAGAGCTTAGTATTTTTCAAAGGGGAAGGAGAGCAGTGAAAAATTCCTTGACATTCTAAGGGGGAGCAATGTTTTGTTGTGTTTTGAAATTTTGAGTTTTGGTTCCAACACTTAGTCATTTTTCACTAAGTGTTGCCATCAATTCCAAAGGGGGAGATTGTAAGCATATGGATTGGGGAGATTTTTTATGGCTTCTAGTGTTGTCATTGATGGCAACTGAAGTCACTATCTTGGTCTGCAGATTAGGATCTACTTATACCAGTAGGAAATGTAGAAGGTAGTGTGTTATCAGTAGAAAGCATGAAGAACAAGGTATCTGATTAGTTAGTTGATCTGTATACTCCATCAGATCATCATTTTGTTTTGTGGATCCCAAGGAAAAAAAATGAAGCATGTATGTTACCTCATTGGTAAGTTTTGTGTTGTTATAACAATCGGTGTATAAGTTAGGAGATTCAGTAGAATGATTTTCTATTTATTTGCTCATTGTGGCTAACACAATAAATGTAGTGTGTCACAGATGTATAAGGAGTAGTTTTTTAATTGTTTCTAAGTTTGAGAGTATTTTTTTGGCTCCTATCTATGTTTTATCTAATTTGTGTGGGTGCACATTAAATATTTCTCATGATTTGAGCCAACTGTTGGAGATTATTTCATGTTTTGTTGAAGTCAACTTAAGTGATTAAAATCTTTGCTAATGGATATATATATATATGAGATTGGTAATTCATTTTTGGATAGAAGATGAAGTAGTGAGACGCTGTGAATGTACGGAAAGAGTAGAGTAGATGTATGAGTGAACATTAGAAGATCAGTTGAGTAATTTTTTCTTGAGCAGAAGAAGATTATTGTGAATTAAGGCAAAGCAAAGTAGAGCGATTTGTAAGATCAAACAAAAGGTTTAGAATCTATTTTATGTGCTTCACCGGAACTGAATCTAGGAATTTTTGAATGTTATCTTCTTAATTCAATTTTTTTTGTAATCACAAACATTTTGTAAGGTAGTGAGCATTCCTTATTTCGAGTAGTGAGCTCTAGGTACTATGCCTGAATGCAAGTGTATTCCCTCTTATTCATACTTTTAACAGAGTATAAATTGTGGATTAATCTCCACCATCTTTTTCCCCTAACAAGGTTTCCATGTGAAAATATTGGTGTTATGGTGTTTTGATCATCTTGTTCATGTGCTTGCATCTTATTTCTATTTATGTGCTGAAAATGGTTTAAGATTTGAATTGAAAGTCTAATCTACTAAACACTAATTCACCCCCCCCCACTCTTAGTGTTCCTTGAGTCCAACATTTGGTTGTAGGAGGGTCAATCATTGGCGCATTTCCCTTCATGCATGGATTTTCTAATTTAGGATTGAATTCCACATTTAGCTGAGAAGAAGAAACTGCCTTGTGAGAATTTTGGGCCCTTTTTTTAATATCTTTTGAGGAATTCCATAAATGATCATCTCAAGAGTGATGAGAGGAAAGATCTCTTTCCTTGTAATACTTATGTTGTTTCAAATAAAAATTAGCAGGGCATTGAGAAGAGTAATTACTAACCCTAGAGTGGTGAGAAGAATGTCGATAAGACTAAAACTAGTGAGGAATCATATTAGGGTTACGAGGTGGGTTTTGAGAAGTGTTTTGGGGATAGCGAAGTGGAGGGCTCAAAGCCTTCAGAATGCCACTACCTTGACATGAGGGTTAGTTGGGGTTGAAAGGTGGAAAAGGAGGCCATTCAGAGTCTATGTCAGCAACCCAATGTACCTGTCTAGTCTGAGGATGATATGGCCTACTTGTACCAATGTCCAACGGTCCGCTTCCAAGAGCTATGATTGAAAAAATAATTTAACCATTGTTAAAATGGAATATTATCTTTATTTTTCTAAAGATCTATATTTTTTAATTTAGTTTAGATTTAAATTTAGATTAATATTTTAGACATAGATTTAGATTTTTCTAATTTAGGCATGGATTTAGATTTTTCTAATTTAATTTAGATATAATTTTTTAATTTAGTTTAGATTTAATATTTAGATTTTTCTAATTTAATTTAGATTTAGATTTAATTTAGTGTAGGTTTAGATTTAGTTTAGATTTAATTATTTAATTTAATTTAGATTTAATTTTTTAATTTAATAGTTTAGATTTAGATTAAGTTGTTTTTCGTTAGTTTTTAATTTTGTTAATTTAGATGAATTTTGGTAATTAATTTAGATTAATTTTTGGTTGGTTAGAATAAGTTAGCTACATTAGATTAACTTTGTTAGTTAGATTAGTATTATTTTCCTTCTTAGTTCAATTTTAATTTTGGGGCTGATCTTTGGCTTTTTGTGGGTTCGTATGTCCAAGGCTTGAAAATAAAAACTTAAACTCTCATTTGTTGAAGACCAGTGAATCAAACTACTAATTAGTGTGTTGCAGGTTCAACTGACAGAGAATATATCTTGAAACATTATGTCTTTTTTTTTTAAGATTACATCACATTTAGATTCATTGGTCTAAAAAGAACTTGAGTCTTTGCTTTTACATTGTAGAATGATTTTCCTAAACCTACTCAAACATGGACAAACAAGCAAACATTAGTCCTCAAACAAGTTTAAACTAAACATTCCCCATGAAATTCATTCAAACACAAGAACAAGAAAACAAAGTGAAATATCAAATGAAAACTAATGAAATCTCATTCAAAATGCTCAAACCAACATCCCATTGGGGAATTGGTGCTTATTTTATGTGTAAAAAAATCCCTTTCCCAAATCCTTGATAAGCTTGATCATGATTGATTGATCCTTGGTGTAAAATGCCAATAACCTTGCTATTAATGATGAACTCTTATGCTAACATAGATGAAATGTGGATGAAAATGGATACTTTGAATTCAAAATGACCATAACAACCTTGCATAAACTTGTGAATGATTGTGGATTCAAATGAGTATAATGATCTTACATGAATTGTGGATGCCAAATCAATACATAAGGTCTCTATTTATAATGAAGAAGAGTTGAAAAATGAGGAATAGGATGAATGCGGGATTAAAGATGGACCAATGGAATTGTGCCACTTGTCAACATGTTAATGAAGGAGAGTGGAGTACATTTTGAACAATGTGAATGTTAAATGCATGTACGTGGAATTTGAATTTGAAGAAGTAATTTGTACAAGAGGGATGTAAGATGAGTTAATGCCAAGTAGGCTCAAGGAGAGGACATGTAAGAGCCTTTAATTCCAAGTTGGAGGACAAAATTCCTTTGGGAGGGAGATTTCAAATAAGTGGACCAAGAATATGCCATATTTGAATAGAAATAGGAGGAATTAGTAAATCAAATAAATTGATTTACATGTGCAACTTGCAAAAGCTAGAGGAATGGAGGATTTAGGAGTTAATTGATTTGTGATTAATTAACGTAGATGGAATTAGTTGATTTGAAATTTAATTTAGATATTTAGTTTTATTTAAATTAAATCAGAGGATAGTTGGGAGATAAGTAATTTAATTAAATAAATTTGATTTATTCAATTAAATGAAGAACATTAGGATTTAATTAAATAAAATTCATTTATTTAATCAAAGGAAAAAAATTAGGATTAAATAAAGTTGATTTATTTAATTAGAGAGAGAACATTAGGACTTAATTAAATAAATTTAGTTTATTTAATCAAAGAGGAATTATGATGGAATAATCTGATAAAGTGTATTATCTAATTAAGGAGGAAATTTAATGAATTTAATTAAATAAAGATTATTCAATTAAATGATTAGTAAAGAAGTGATCAAGGAAGAATCAAGGTTAGTGAATCTAAATTGAGTGTATGATATCAATTAGGATAATTTACGTGTCTACATTTTTCCCCTCTTTGAAGCAATTTATTTGTTGCGTTGGTTCAAAGAATAACTTTGCCACGATCAAAAATTCAAAAAATTCTTTACTTTTTTAGATGCCCCATTATTGCCCTAGCAAGAAGAATTATGCTCGTACACTACACCCTCAAGAGATCAGACAAAAAATTTGGCTTTTGGGTGATTTCTCGAAAAAAGACAAGCTACCTGACGAGTCTAGAAAGGCTCCAAGATGTTGAAAATATTCCAAAATGCAAAAAAAAGATGTGAAATGAGCCTTGGTTGGGAAAGAATGGTGTTGGGGGTGCAAAACCCTAGTTTGATGGCTAAATTGGGGAAAAACCCCTAATTTTCATGCTTAAGTAGCCTTGGAGGGGCCACTTTCCAGACATTTTTACATTCACACTTTGAGATTTCTAGCTTTTTTTGAGCTTTGAACCTCCTACAAAATGGCACAAAGAGTGCTTCCCTAACACATTTTCGAGCAAGTCTGCATCCAAAGACCTCCAAGCCAAACCCAACTTTGAAATTTTATTTTTAAGTCCATTTGTTACGCTTCAAAGTGTCAAAGTCTCCAACATTTCTCTCTAACAATGCTCCAAGTGCAAATTCAGTGACGTTGAAGGTTAAACAACACTGCTTGTGTCAATAGTGACACTGATCACAATTTGAGATTAGGATTTTAAACTCCAAATTGCACCTCCTTTGTGAATGATGACGCTTAACTAAATTTAGGATTAGGGTTTAGAAGTAAAATGGTGATTCCTATGTTCATGGTGATGCTGAGGCTGATTTGGAATTTTCAAAGAGTTCAACGTCGTTGTTTGGAGTTTGACAAATAGAAAAATATTTGCAAATTGTGATGCATTCATGGTTTTGAGGTCAAAAACTCCAAACAGGGTTGGATGTTTTTTATAAATTTTGATGTGGTGGCTTTATGGGTGTAGGAGTTGATCTATCCTATACATTCACATGAGCATCAACCCTTTATCCTATGTAGATTGAGTGATTTATCAAATTTGGGATAGAAGCACTTGGGTGAGATTGGCCTATGGTACATTGCTTATGCACCCATTTTTTGGACCCTTCTAGCGATGATGACTGTGTTGGTAGAGAGGTGGCATAGCAAGACCTCATCATTTCATCTTCCCACTAGCAAGGCGACCGTTACTTTGGAGGATGTCTGGCACATCCTACGATTGTCAATACATGGCAATTGGGTGATCTATGATGTAGATGTCAGCTCCAACACATTCTTTGAGGTTATGGAGGTCAAGGAGCTTGCACTTTCTAAGGGCCAAATTAAATCAGACTATTACAAAGGTCAGGTGTTGACTTTCATTCTAATCATTGCCACCATTATATCAGGACTAGTAGCTCTAGATCAAAGAGGAAGACATTTCAATTTGGGATGGGGCTTAGCTTGGGAGAGGATGCTCTTCAAGAGGACACAATATACATGGGGGCCAGAGATGTTGAACTCATTATACCATGAACTTCATGATTTTACATAGTGTGATAGCCAGGCAATTAATTCTAGAGTGACACTACTACACATCTGGGCCTAGAAGCGTATTCTCGTGCTCCATCTAATAGTTACTATGGGTGATACTAAACTTGATGATCCTATAATTTGGTGATACATGGGTACGATTACTTTAAGGCATATAGGATACTTGGGCTACCTCAGTAGCAACCTGTTTTGAATGAGATGATAGTATTCTACTGGCATCTTTGGTTACAGATGCCTCCATGGTATAATGACATTCAATAATTATTCTACACTTAGTAAGACTAACTAATGCAGGGGAGGGAGCATACCATTATCGAGTGGTATCTTCCAAATAGGGTGGCCCATCAGTTTGCAGATGTTCAAGATCGATCAGATGATCAATATATATCCATCTTCGCTACATCATCCTAAGAGATTGCATGGGGATAGATGATTCTAGCATCTAATGTTTTTTATAGCTTTCGATAGTTGGTTGCAAGGTCATCGGCCTATGCTTAGGCACTAGGAGATCTAGGCACAACTTGTGCATATGATGATTGGTTCAGACCTAAGCATCAATTGACAGATCCATGTGTAGCACTTCCATGGGAGAGACCTTGGGGGAGGATTGCTCAAGGAGCATAGGCGAGACATGGTAGACAGGATCCTAGGGCACCACCCAGAGATGAGTTTCCTCCATGGTACCTAGATCAATAGCTAGACCAGCAGCCACAGTAGCTAGATCAGCCATAGCAGCTAGATCTGAGGGATGGCTAGATCCAACAGCTACAGGCATAGATATGGGGACTACAGGGTCAGTTGTAGGAAATTACAATAGATCCTTACTATTGAGAGGGATCATGAGTGGTAGCAGAGGAAGGCCACAAAGCTTCAATTAGATCAAGAGGTTGGCTAGAGGTTGGCTAGAGGTAGCTGTTAGAGAGTATGGTTGTCACATCCCAAGGGAGGACTGTGCTAGCATAGATGTATCGTGAGGCCATCAGAGAGGCTGAGTACTATACATTTCATTATTGACAGGTTGTACCCAAGGTTTCTTGGGTTCAAGACTATTCTCAATAGATAGGGGCCAGACAAACAGATGATTGGGTAGAGAGGCAAGTAGGCAAGGGGAGTAGCCATTAGGGCTAGCAAATTTGTACAGTTTTTTGATCAGTGACTGATTCTTTTTGAGATGGACTCATAGGTTCTATTTTTTATAGCCTTGTGGGAATTGTATCTTGATTGATATACATACACATGATTTAGATTTTTACCATGAAAGTAATGATTTTTTGATATATATGATATGGGTTCAATTGATTCATGATGGGATGTGTTTACTTTATTTGTGCATTATGGATAGATGCTTTTGATATTCTATATGTGATGTGATTCTATATGATATGATGTAATGCATGATTATGCAAATGTTCATGGATGTTATGGATGTATTTCCTTTATGTATTATTTCTATGTACTTTTATGGTGATGATGTTTATAGTATGGATGTATGGATGCAAATTATTCTAAAATTCTTAGACTAACAGATCTATATTATGCCCCTAATGATAATGGATGATGTGATACATTATGATTATGAGATGTTATGATATGTTATAATATGTCCTTTCTCTTTTTCAGTATCTTTTCTATTATGTATGTAACATGAAGATGCATGTATGGATGTTACGATGATGCCTATATGATTATGCAATTGATGCAAATGTATGGTTCATGAGATGCTTAGAATAACCAATCCATATTACAATGCAAATTATGAAAATGAAATGCATGTGAAATGATTGATGTATCCTATTATGCATGATAAGTAGTATGCTAAAGGTTTATGGATACAGGATAGATGCATTGGTGATGTTTAGTTGACTATCATCGTACCATGTTAGCGTGGAGAGAAGAAAGAAGAAAGCAGATGATGAAAAGAGGATCCAAAAAGTCCATGATTTGCTGAGACTTTATTAGAGATGGTGATGAGAGATTGATGATGATGTATTTCTTATTAGAAATTGGGATTTTAAAAGGGGTTACTTACCTTATTTTTGATAACACACATAGGCATAATGCATCAAGGTATAAAGAACCAGGATGGTGTTGTACTTAGTGCGATGGACTTTGTCTCAACAAGCAGATAGGAATATCCCTATAGATCAAATATTTCAAACATCTCGAACCAAAACATAGAAAACCAAGCCTTCCTATGTGGTCAACAAGACACCTAAAACACCCTCCCTACAAACCAAACAAGACAAGCATGACCAAAGTTAGATTACAAGAATATCCAACAAGAAAAACAAACAAAAGATAATGATCATTTCCCCATTCCTTTCTATCTAAATCTCTTTGCTTGGACATCATCAAGAGGTCATTGGAATGAGCACAATAAGATAAGTCAAAAAAAAAAGATCAAATAAACAAACAAGCTAATGTTCTTCATACCTCTAGCCAAAACTAAACTACGGTGATGCCTGATGTTGATGTCCATTGTAGGAAGGATGAATCCTAGGACATGATGTTATTAGATGATTTGGGATTCAATAGATGATGGGATATTAATACCAAGAGTTAATCAACTTGTTTACCTATTGACCTAGACTTGAGACCCTAACATTTGAATTTTCACTTTTAATCTACTAAACTTGTTTTCGATTGTTTCACCAAAGGTTGGGGTTGACAATCATTTATTATGAGCGGATATTTATTGTAGGTGAATGTGAAATGGGATGGAAGGATTTTTTTTCAAATATTTAGATGTTTTTGATGTTTTGAAACGTTTTGAGGTTGTTTTTGGTATTTTCAAGATGTTTTGCAAATGTTTTAGTTTTCAAATTTTCCAATGTTTTTACGTTTTCTAAGATTTTGACCAAGAATCTAACCTAAAAACCTATCCTAGGGGCCTTAAGGGCTGATCAAAGATTATCCTTTCCTACATTATACACACAAAGACCATGTAGTTTGACTAACATAGACTTGTTTATTGAGGAGATATGAACAAATCTTTTGCTAGTTTATTATGGCAGACTCCTAAAGGACTAACCTAAGTGTCTTGAGGGATTATCAAAGATCAACCTTGCCTACGTTCAAAGCTTAGAGACCTATATTTTAACAAGACAACTCTATTTTTTAACTTTTTCTAAATTTTTGACCTATTTTTGGATTTTGATATGTTTTGAAAAAAAATTTGGGTTTTTTTATTTTTTTATGTTTTTGGATTTCTAATTTTATGAATGTCTTTGTATTTTTTTATTTTAAGGAAGATTACAATAATATACATGATCCAATCCAATGTAGGCATAAGAACATGCCCCCAGTGTGGTGTAATAGACTATTCTGATATAGGTAGGACAAACTAACCTAAGGAATGGGTCGAGTAGTACTAGGAGGGATCATGATACGAACACAGGATCAAGCCATGACATGGATAGAGAAAGGTGATGGATGGAGATATGGAAGTGTAATGAATGGATGATGCAGAATAAGCCATAGAGGTCATTGTGGATGGAAAGTGCTTATTTACATGAGACACATGTTTTCCAAGTGTATACACCTAAAAATGGTTTGGATAATCAAATTAATTAAATATTATTTTATTTGATTAATTATCTTAATTTCCTCTACTATTAAATAAATAGAAATATTTATTTATAGTTCACATTCTAATTCTCTTGTTTTTCAATTTTAATTAAATATACAACTTCTATAGTTGGTGTTATTTAATTATTACATCATTTCAATCTTAATTTAATAAATGAGGTTTTACACTTTATTGTTTAATTATCATATTTCTTCTATTTTAATTTAATAAACAAATTCTATAGTTTGTTTTATTAAATTATTTATTCCCTTTTTACTAATTTAACTAAAATCAAAAATATTTAAGTAAAGGCATAGAGAAAATGCCTCTATTCACTTGCCTACCAAATTTGATATTCCAAAATCCAATTTATTTCAACTAGCATTCATGGGACGTTTTGGAGACAAATTTGAATCAATCTATCAAATATTCTTATGTTGATCTTTCCTAGAATCTTTCCTAATATTTTCATGGGGAGAAACCATTCCCTTCATTAGCTCCAACTTCTTCATCTCTCACCCTTCAAATCTCAAGATTGAATCCAAGCCTCTGTTGTGCTACCCCGTCACAAACTGCTATAGTAAATATATATATAATCCTTTCTTCACAAGAAATGGACCCCAAAATCTTTGTGCAAACTTAATCTATAGTATTGATAGCAATCAAGCAGTCATATCAATAGCAATAGCATTTAACATCATAGCAATCATAAGCATCAATAGAATTCACATCATGGCAGCAATCATAGTTTTACTATAGCTTTCATCCATCAGGTTTCATGTCAGAATAGATTACTGTAGTATCATAACTTTTTAGTTTCATTATCAACCATCACATCATTGCATTTAACATCAATTCCATTCTCTAGATAGGCATTTTAATAGTTATGGTGCTTACAAATCTAAGAGCCCTCTATAACTTGATAAATTTTTGGAGATAGGAGACAATGAGATGCTTTCAAGCTTTATGTGCTTTTAAATTAGTTTAATTCATGTTAAATCTTGATATAATCTTTCATTAAGAAGTGTTTTAGTTGTTATCACTTATTTACATATTCACACATACATTTTGGTGCCCACCGTGGGGCCTAACCCCATGTTTTTAACAAGTTTTTTTTTTCTGAAAAGCTTTCATAGAGGAATCTGGCATGATTCTTATAGTGTGATCATAAGATTCTATAACACTTTTGACACAAACTATAGTGCTTCTACTTGTTTAAGCACTTTCGAAGAAAACTATAGGGCTTTGAAGAACTATTTCAGTGCTTCAATCAAAAGCTTTCAGCATGAACCGACTGATCATATTCAACTTCTCTTTTAGCACATTCGCTGAATTCTACAGTGCTTCTAATGAATCTTGTAGCACTTACGACATTTTCTATAGCACATGTAACAATTTCTATAGTGCTTCTATTATGTGTTATAGCACTTCTGTGTAAATTGTTATCTGGATCCGATGTGATTGTGGCCAATAACTTCATTTCTTTAGTTAGACTAAAATGAATCAATCTAGGATAGTCACTTCTTTAGTTGGATTAAAATGAATCAATCTAGGATAGTCACTTCTTTAGTTGGATTAAAATGAATCAATCTAGGATAGTCACTTGATTAATAATTTATCAATCCTAGGATAGTCACCAAACATTTCAATTTGGATTTAAAATTTACATCATTTCTTTTATGAAATAACATCTTCAACGTATGTGCAGGATCATGATGGGCCAAAAAGTGGCAATATAATGGGTATTTGTAGGGTATGTGGTTGCCGACTTTTTTTTTTACCCAAAATTGATGAAACGAAAAGGGTTTTTAAAGGAGATTCTCATCTTTCCACCAATATAAATTATGCTTTACTTTTAATTTAATAAATAATTATTATTCATTTTCTATTTGAATTACGACTAAAGTCCTAATTGATAGGCTGATTGTAAAACATCTATAGCTTTTAAACAGTATCATATTTTTTGAATATGAAACATGCATCACATTCTATGCTTTAGATACTATAGGATTAAAAAAAAAAGTTTTGAATTTCATGAATTTTTGACCAAGTTAAGGTAGTTAGATGTACAAGTTTTTATATTTTTTAAAAGTTGTAATAAAAAATTCATAATTAATTATTTACTTGGAAAAAAATTACAAAAAAATATGCATCACATCCGAACATGAGTCCTCTACTTATAGCAAAAATATTATAAAAAAAACTATCATTTTATTATGGTTAGGGTGGTCAAACAGACACCTACTTCTTATTTTTCCCTAAAATTTAAGTACTACTGCATTGAAATTTCAAATTTTCACCAAATAGATTTTTTTCTTTTAAAAAAACCTAGTAGTTTAGAAACTACATTCAATTTTCTATAGATTCTATTCTTACATATTTTTGAAATAATATAGATAACTTATTCAAATTTTTACATCAAGTTGGCTAACTCTGATTTTTCTGAATTTTGTTGCCACTTAAGGGCCTGTTTTTTCCATGATGATTATGCACATACCCTTCACATAGATAGAAAATTGTCACTTGGGCTCTAAAAATTGAACAAGTTGATTTTTGTGTTTGTGTGGTGATAGGCATATGCTCTCCCCTTAACTAGGTGATCAAAACACTAGACTCATCCTTTATTTTATGCATTTTCAAGCTTTATTAAATCCTTTAGAAGGCCTATCATAGTGAGAAAAAGTAATCACCCTACAAGAATCACCTAAGTGGGTAACAACCAAAGCCAGATTTTCCACCCCACTCTAAAATTTAAAGCAAATATGGGGAAACCCACCTTTGTCAGAAGTGTGTAAGATAACCATTCCCAAAACCTTTGTTCTAGAGGTTGGAAGATATCCTAAGGGAGTTTATCATTTTCCACTCCAAATGGAAACCCTATCTAAGAACCATAGTGTAGTATCCAGCTAAGTCAATAACCAAACATTGTAATACTTGCAGTGCAAGGGAAGGGAAGTATATGGCCCCAAGACACTCACCATATAATTTTCAAGGACTGTTTTCTCAAGGGATCGAGAAATCTAACCTTGAGTATGCACCTAGAAAAGAAAAAACATGGGCACCCTCTAGGGGTGACACGACTATGTGAGTGAATGTAATTTTAAGTTGTGGGCTATTGAGTATAACGATGACCTTTTGACTTTAAGAGTGAGTATGTCTAAAGTGCATTTTTGTTATCAAACCAATGAAAATAGGACCATGCATGGTTCTTTGAACATACACTATCTATTTAGATTAAATAGCTCTTAAAAACAATTTTCTACATTTGATTGTTGTGCATTTCAAAATCATTAAAATCTAGATAAAAGATCATCTTGAAAAATACAACTTGGACAAAATCAAACTAAGAAATATATGATTAGGGATTAGAAAACCACAAAGTTTGTCAAGAAATCCCTTGCCAATAAAATCAAAAAACCAAAGAAACCACTTAGTTATAGAAACCTTTTGAAAAGAATACATTTCTTGTATCAAAGTAGGAAGATTTTGCTTCATCATAGAACTTTCATCCATAGGTTTCATGATTTTGCTAGGGGTTACACTGATGATTATGCTTTAGAGCCCTTGTATTCACAAGACTATTTATAGAGAAGATCTCTTTCACAAGAACCGAACTGTAGTCAACCTATTCATCAATCTTCCATCCCACAACCCACCATAGAATACTCCAATAGACCTGGTCAGTTCTTGCAATAGACAAATCTTTAAAACATTAGGTTTTTCATCCAAAATAAAGGAGATACCACCACACCTTGTGAGCATTTGGTGACCCACAACTCCCATCCAATGGCCAAGCCTTACATCACCTATTGTACAACCTAGCCTTATGCACATTGAAAGTGCCCAAACTAACATCATCAACAGTTTGAGAACATTCATCTATGAGGAAGAAAAAACACCCCATCAATTTCTCATAGCCTCCATCATCCTGAACGAAGAAAAAGAAAAGTAAAACATAGCAATAGGAAGACCCATGTTACTACCTCCTACCTAGAAATAGGTAGTGAATAACATTGTGAGAAGATATTGAAACCACCATACAAAATACCTTATGACCATTTAGCGACCCATTTCTCCCATTCAACAACCAGGGCTAACCACGCCAATATTTTAGCTAGGTAACATACACATTGAAGGTACCCAAACTAACATTATCAATAGTTTGAGAAAAATAATTTTTGAGAAGAATGAAACACCCCATTAATTTCTCATAGCATCCATCATCCTAAAACCCTCTGCAGAGAGCATCAGTCCCACCCTGCTCTATAGAATCATAAATGAAAAATTCTCCAAAATGGGAAGCTACAAAATCCACCAGACATCCCTTGGGGTGACTTTCATCTCATTGGTAGGAAGATGAAAGGTGTTATGCTCACTATTCCATCTCTTGGCTAGGTTGTCAACAGACCCCAATTAATCATAATTTGGGCATGAATAAAAGAGGAGACAACCCACAATGTGTAATAATAGTCATGCCAGGTTGTACCAACTATGGTATCAAATTGAATGTCCATGGGAGTAACTCCTAAACCTAAAGGTTCTCCAATTGCACCTATTATCATAAAAAAATCAAAGTCAATATTTCATGTCAATCATCAAACATAAAAAAGTATGTTATCAAAACTAATTAGCTCTTAGTGAGACTTTTGATCAAATATTATGAGAAACATCATTGAACCTCACCTATTGTGAGGTCAAATCATCAAGTATCATTGAACCGCACCTAACATGAGTTCAATCATCAATGCATCAAATCAACCTCACTTATCATGAGGTATGTCAATCAAACTATAATTATTCCTCGACTATCATGGGGATAATTATCATCAAATCAAACATCATACCTCACCTATCATGAGTTCAAACATCATCTACTTGATCAAGATAATCAATCATAGCAAACCAATGGCTAACACGATCAAAAATTGACAAAATCAAGGACAATTTGACAAAATTCATCAATTTGATTTGAATGCGCTAAAATAGGCATTAAAAGTGCTAAAATCATGACATGCGCCATTTCATCAGTGAAAAGTGCTATAACAGGTGGTCAAAGTGTCATTTCATCAAAGGGGCCATTCTATAGAGTCAATGCACTAAAAATTCGGGTCAAAGTGCTAAACTAATCAAAGTGTTAAAACAGAAGGCCTAAGCACTAAACAATCTATTCTAATCACTAAAGTTTTGAAAGCACTAGTTTATCCTACCTCAACACTAAAGAAATTATACTATGCGCTAAATTTTTCAAAGTGCTAAAACATTATACCTAAGCACTACAAAAAAAATTAAAACCACTAAAAGAATTAAAATTTTACAAATCTGAAAAATGCATGAAAAATGAGACAAGGCACAAAAAATAAGGGAATAAATGGTACATACCGTGGGTTCGTAGGCGGTCGAGCTCTGGTGATGTTGTACATGCTCGAACTAGTGGGTGTGATAAGAAATCTTCATCTCACTCCAAGTTGCACAAATAGCTCTCTCACAAAGATTTCAAAAGTCAAAATGCACAAATGAGTGTGAAAAGGACCCTTTTGACTTTTAATAGGTTATTGGAGGTGGGATTTTTGTGGGGTTATTTTAATTTTTTTTAAAGGATATTAATTCAAAATCATTTTGGGGCACTTTCTACATCAATTATCGGGAGATAAATTATTTCATCACTAAATATTCATCAAATCTACATCAAAATTATTGAAAAATCATAAAAAAATTCAAAAAATTCAAAAAAATTCAAAAAATCAAAAATTCACTAATTTATCTCCCGAGGGGGCATATATCCATCAAACACCTAAAAATCATGTCTAAGGCATACTAAATTTTTTTATGTCGATACTAGTAGTAGCAGCATAAAATTTTCTTTGAAGAAATACATAAACAGATCACTTCAAAGAAGGGCAAAATGTATACACCTAAAAATGGTCTGGATAATCAAATTAATTAAATATGCTTTTATTTGATTAATTATCTTAATTTTCTCTATTATTAAATAAATGGAAATATTTATTTATAGTTCACATTCTAATTCTCCTGTTTTTCAATTTTAATTAAATATACAACTTCTATTTTTGGTGTTGTTTAATTATTACATCATTTCAATCTTAATTAAATAAACAAAGTTTTACACTTTATTGTTTAATTATCATATTCCTTCTATTTTAATTTAATAAAAAACTTCTATAGTTTTTTTAATTAAATTATTTATTTCCTTTTTACTAATTTAAATAAAATCAAAAATATTTAAATAAAGGCATAAAGAAAACTCCTATATTCACTCACCTACCAAATTTAATATTCCAAAATCCAATTTATTTCAACTCGCATTCGCAAGAAGCTATGGAGACATATTGGAGACAAATTTGAATCAATCTCTCAAATATTCTTCCTTTGATCTTTCCTATCATCTTGCCTGATGTTTTCATGGGGAGAAACCATTCCCTTCATTAGCTCGAACTTCTTCATCTCTCGCCCTTCAAATCTCAAGATTGAATCCAAGCCTCTATTGTGCTAGCCCATCACAAACTACTATCGTAAATCTATATATACAACCTTTCTTCATAGGAAATGGACCCCCAAATCTTTGTACAAACTTTCTCTATAGCATTCATAGCAATCAAGGAATCATATCAATAGCCATATCAATAGCATTTAACATCATAGCAATCATAAGCATCAGTAGAATTCACATCATGGTAGCAATCATAGTTTTATTGTAGCTTTCATCCATCAAGTTTCATCTCAGAATAGATTACAGTAGTATCATAGATTTTTATTTTCATTATAAATCATCACACCATTGCATTTAGCATCAATTCCATTCTCTAGATAGGCATTTTAATAGTTACGGTGCTTACAAATTTGAGAGCCCTCTATAACTTGATAAATCTTTGGAGATAGGAGACAATGAGACACTTTCAAGCTTTTTGTGCTTTTGAATTAGTTTAATTCATGTTAAATCTTGATATAATGTTTCATTAAGAAGTGTTTTAGTTGTTATTACTTATTTACATATTCACACTTACACCTGATTTTCACCAAGGTACTTTCCCAAAGTGCCATCGAAGTGGTTTTCACTAGAGGATGATTTTTTTCTTTACTATTTTCAATCCTTTTTCTAATTTTTTCTTGGATTTTTATATTTTTTTATTCTTTTTGGACTTTTTGGATTTACACCTTGGAAATTTTAGGCATAAAACTTTTTGAGATGGGAGCTATTCATAGGCTCCTGTAGAGGTGCACCTTTGAATGTCGATAGCTAATATGCTCTTGATTTGTAGCTTGTTGTGATGATGAAGGGTCCCAACCAATTGGGTTCAAACTTTCCCTTGTTGTCTAGATTTGGTATATTCTTTTGATTCTCTTTCAATACAAGCTCTCTAACTTAAAAGTTCTGACTCTTGATCTTCTTATTGTAGCTTTGCTTGAGAGAATTTTGATAGACTTGAAAATGATTCAAAGCATCTATGTGTCACTCATCTAGTAGTTCCAGCTCATTTAATCATGACACCTAATGCTCTTCATCAGTGATGAGATTTTGCAATGATATTTTAAGGATGGGAGCTTGATCTCAATAGGAAGGGTGGATTCTAATATGTAGATAAGGGAGAAAGGGATTGCACCTGTAGGTGTGTGGATACTCATTCGGTAGGCCCATAAGTTGGGGTTCAATTGTAGGTGTCAGTTACAACCAGCTTCATTGACTATTTTCTTTAGGATTTTCAAGAGGGTTTTATTGGTAGCCTCAGCTTAGTCATTTCCTTGGGTGTAGTATGGAGTAGAAAAGTGATGTTGTATTTTAAACTTTTGGAATAGGTCTCGAACATCTTATTTTTTGAAAGGTGTCTTGTTATCTGAGATAATGGCTTAAGGGACACTGTAATGGAAAATTAGGTAGTTCAGGATGAACTTGGAAATCTACTTTCCTATAATATAGGTCATAGGAATAGCCTCTACCCACTTTGTGAAGTACTCTGTGGTGGTGATAATGAACTTATGTCCACTAGACAAGGTGGGAGTGATTTTACCAATGAGATTGAGCCCCCATTGTAAAAAGGGCCGATGTGTAATGATTGAGTGGAGCTCCTGATTTGGTGCATGGATGAGATCCCCATGTTGTTAACACTACAAGTACCTTCAAACATAGCCATAAGCTTCCCTCTCCATTGTAGGCCAATAGTACCAGTCCTCAGTAGTTTCTTAGCCAAGGTCATACCACTCAAATGTGACCCACAAATACCATTGTGTACCTTAGTTAAAGCAATTAAAGCTTCCTCAACATTTAGGCATCATAAAAGGTTTCCTTCAATACTCCTACGGTATCAGTAGAGGGTGTCTCCTAAGGTAACAATGAGGGATGACTCCTTGAGAAATGTTCTTTTAAGGTTCAAGGTGATATCAGTGAGGAAGACTCCTATTCTCAAGTAGGTGTATATATCATGATATCAAGGATCACCGGGACCAATGCTTTTACACATGAATTCAGACATTGGTACCTTGAATGCTAGAATGACTAGCCTCTCTATATGGAATTATTGCTTAGGTACATTGCATGGGATATCTAGTAGTGGTTCAATTTTTTCCATAGCGTATGTTGCTCTATTGTTTTCCCTTGGTATTTGCTCGAATGTGATTTCAATGAAGAATTATTTAAGGCTTTCCACCAATTTCTTGTATGGGGTCAATTTTTCATCCTTCATTTGGTATTCGTCATTGACCTAGTTGATGATTAGTTGTGAGTCTCCATAGACTTTGATTGCCATGATCTACCACTATACTACTATTCTAAGTCCTATGACTAGAGCCTCATATTATACAATGTTGTTTGTGAAAATAAAATATAGCTTATATGACTTGGGTATGCAATCTCCTTGTGGTGTGATGAAAAAGACTCTAGCTCCCGACCCATTTTCTATGTAAGATCCATAAAAATATATTTTCCAGTGATTTACTACACTTATGTTAAAGATGGCCTCATCAAGGAACTCTGATACAAATGGGTTCTCTAAATATACTGGTGCCTCTGCTAGCTAATCTATAATTACTTGTCCTTTAATGGCCTTTCGTTCTACATACTCAATGTCGTGTTCTATCAGGATTATGACCCATTTAGTTGAAAATTTTCCCTATGAGTGTTGCTTTGGAAAGTAAATACTTGAGAGGGTCTAACTTAGCAATGAGTTTTATCTAATGTGCTAACATATAGTGTTTGAATTTATGTGCAGCAAACATGACTACTAAGCAATCCTTCTCGATGGATGTGTAATTCAACTTGTGTCCCACCATAGTTCTACTAATGTATTAAATAGCTCTCTCCTTCCCATTTTCATCATGTTGAGCTAAGACAGCACCAAGGGCTACTATTGTTGCTAATATATATAGGATCAAGGGCTTCATTGGTATTGGTGGCATAAGAATTGGTAGTGTGAGAAAGTACTCCTTGATCTTATTGAAATCCTAGTCATATTTCTCATCCCATTTGTATGCTACCCCCTTGTGGAGTAGATGAGAATATGGGATAGCCTTATTTTCTAATTGTGTTATAAACCAACGAATAGATTAGAGCCTTCCCTACAAACCCCTCAACTACTTCAAGGTTCTTGGTGCCTCCATCTCGAGAATTTCTTTAACTTTGGAAGGTTCTATCTTGATTCCTCTCATACATACAATGTGCCCTAGTAACTTGCCTGATTGTACCCTAAAGAAATAATTTTTTGGATTGAGCCTAACCTTGTATTCATCTAGCATATTGAAGATGGAACTTAGTGCCACTATGTGATCTTGACATTTCTTTGATTTATCCAATATGTCATCCACATAGTCTTCCATAGTTTTGTGAATCATATCATGGAAGATTAGTGTCATAGCTCTTTAATAGGTAGCTCCTATGTATTTTTAAACCCAAATGGCATCATGTTCTAATAGTATGTTCCCACTGGAAAATTAAAAGTCATCTTGTGTTGGTCATCCTTATCTATCATCATCTGATTGTATCCTAAGAATCTGTCCATTAATGACAACATTTCATGCCCCATTGTTTGATCCACAATCATGTCAATATTGCGAAGAGGGAAGTCATCCTTTGGGTACACCTTATTTAGGCCTCTTAAGTTTCTGCAGATGTGGATGCCCCTAGTGGGCTTTGAAACAAGTACAAGATGTGAACCCCATTCTAGATAATCAATGGGTCGTATGAAACTAGCATCAAGGAGCTTTTGTAATTCCATCTTGACCAATAATGCTATTTTTGGATGCATCTTTCTCAATTTTTCTCTTACTGGTTTTTCTTTTTAATAGATAGCTAAATGGTGAACCAAAATTTCTAGATCAAGACTAAGCATGTTCGAGTAGGTCCATGCAAATTTTACCTATCTTTCTCTTGGAAAAGTAGCTAGGATTTCTTGTTCTTTTGTCAAAAGTGATTATACATAGAAGGTGATATGTGGCATATCTTTTGTTCCCAGGTTGACCAAATTGCAATTTTCTACTAAGACTAATGACTTCTCTTGATGAATATCACTAAGGGGAAGATTGAATGCATCATCCTTTGGTGTCTTAGAGGATGGTGTCTTAGAGATGTTTTCACCATTGGATGCATCCTTTTTTTTACTATTTTTGGGTCTAAGAGTGCCATAATGTGGTTTTCACTCAAAGACCTAGATATTATTCTTAAATTTTTACTTTGGCAACTAAGGGATTCAATAATTTTCCCAGAATAAGCATGTGTGTCCAACTCAATGTCAAACCTAGCTTTGTGATGTCTACATAGTATAGTATCTTGGAATCCCATGAATTTTGAGAGAGCCTCATCATTTTTAATGTGTCTAGAATTGGTGGTCCTCCTTGTTTGTATTCGATGAGTTGGGTGTAGACAAGTTTTAGCTCATTGGTTTGGTTGTTTGACTCAAAATATAGGGTATTAATCATGAGAAGGGATGAATCCTTGAATAGCATGGATAGGTCAATTATGGGATCCTCATCACACACATCAGTTATGTCAAAGATATAGTTGTCTAAGGCAAAACCTATGGATACTAGCAACTAAGGGGGAGCTTTGACTTTCCTAACCAAGGAACTTTTGTTAAGTATGGTTATTTTTGGAGGGGTACATCCAAGGCCAAGATTTCTCATACGCTTCTCAAGAATGATAGGTACTAGAAGACCATTATCATTTTTCCCAAGTTTCTTGTTTTTGTTATAGCCCATGCAAAGCACCATTTGTAGTCCTTTTTTGTTATCATCCATGAGAAGATTGACCACGAGCCTTTCATCTTGGTATACTAAACTTGATATTTCATTTTCATCTATCACTTCCCAGCTTAGGTATCCCTAGCATCTAAATCTAGAGGGGTATACTTTAAAGGTTTGGGCTGATGTTTCAATCAGTTGGGGCTGCCTGTGAGACCTAGGAGATTGTGGTAACTCTCCTATTACAAAGGCACTCTTTTTCATTTTTTAGTCCCCACACTCATTGTCTTGGATAATGACTTTGATATCAAAGATGTTTGTAATGGAGGGTGTCTTTGTCTTAGAAGTGGAGGCTAAGGTGGATGGGTCTACATATGGAGTTGTAGGGCCTTCATCATTCTTTGGGACTTGAGGGATCTTGTAGTACTTGGCTTCTAGATTCTTGCAATTTTAAAATAGCTTAGGGTCACCATGGACTGTGACCGCTTGATTTTGATAGGGAAAATTGACACATTGATGGAAGGTAGATGTGATAGCTTGCATTCCATGGATCCATGGGCAGCCCAAGAGGATATTATAAGGTAATTCTAGATCAAGGACTTGGCATGTAGTTTCCATGATGGCTGGCCCTACTTGAATAGGGAGTTGAATAGTACATTGAGACACTCTTTCTTGATCATCATATTCCCTGAATGTAATACCTTTACCTTTTTCAATGAAGTCCTTAGAGAATCCTAAATTCTTTATCAACTTGAGAGTACATATATTCAAACCTATACCCCATCCACCAAGAATCTTTTTACTTTATTCTTATGGAATAGAACTTCAATATGGAGTGTGTGGTTATGAGATGGTTGTGTTGAGAAGTCTTGATCATAAAAAGTTAGGAGATGTGGTGTAGTGATGTGTCCGAACACAGCTTGGAACTGGTCTACATCAAGATCTGTGGGGACAATGGATGAAGCCAATGCTTCCTCTAAGATTTTCCTATGTGTGGATGATATTTTCAGAAACTTCATGATGGAGATCTAGGTGGGGGTTCTTTTTAGTTGGTCCATGACTTTATAACCATTTGGAATAGATTTTGGATTAGAGGTTGGTGCATTGGGTGGTTGGGATGGTCCTAAAATGGTAACCTTGCCACCACATGTGGTGACTCCACAATTGGCTTTGGCTCCCTTGATGTTGACAATAGTGACACATTCATCCAAGGATGCAACAACATGAGCATAAATATGGTTTACATTTCCATACTTTGTATTTCCATTGTTGTTCCCTTTATTGTGATCTGGCATCATATTCATGTATATCTTAAGGTTTTGATTTCTTGCAGGTTGGTCAATGTTTATGGTTCTATCATCAATAAGGTCTTGGATCAAACTTTTCAGTCTCATGCAACTGGCCATTGTGTGTCCCTTGATTTCATGAAAATAAAAAAGGTGATTTTCATTAAACCATGGATTTTTCACTTGGGGCTCTTGATAATTCTCATAAATAGGTATTTTAATTAGATTCTCTTGTACCATTTTTTTCATGATAGATTTGATTAATGATTCCCCTATGGGTGTGTATTTTCATTTGGGGGGATACTTGTTCCATGGGGGTGGTCCCCCTTGATTATTCAAATCATTGACCACTTGATTGTTGGGTTGTCGTGATACTGCATTGGCTTGTGTGTTGTTTCAATTGTTGACTTGTGATTGTTGATATCATTGTGTATTTTGCTTTGGGGCACTAATTATAACCTTAGCATCAACTACACCATCATTAGTAATTTTTTTGTTCTTCACCCATTTGTGAGGGTTTTCATTGTAACTAGTTGATGGGCATTTATCTTGATATTCTTGATGTGTGGGTGTATCCCCTTGTACAATAAGGGTTCTTTTGATGTTAAGTGCCTTGGGGATCAACTGGTCATATGTGGTGATGCATTTCATTTTTAGATGGAAGGACAAGGTTTTTTTTAGATTGGAAATGATAGTACTTACATATTGTTTTTTCTTATGGCTTGGTCCACTTCCTACTATTGGCCTTGGATCATCATCATTGTAAGAATGATACAAATGTTTCCCCCTTGGCTTGTTTGAGAGAAAATAGTTCCTCTACACTCACATGCATGCCTATGTTGAATGTGTAGTTCTATATGAATGCATCCAAAATTTCTTGGAACTTTTTTATTCTAGGATGAAGGCGAGAGAACCATTCCATTGCTATTCTAGCCAAAATTTGAGGGAATAGTTACACTAGATAAGTTTCATCATATGAAAATTCCATATAGTGTATTTGGAATTCCCTAATGTGATCTTCAAGATTACCCATCCCATGATATTTGTCAAATTTAGGGATTTCAAATCCTTTTGGGAATGGAACCATTACAATGCTTCTATCAAATGGATAGGGGCACAAATTGCTTGGTTTTTTGTTGTTTTTTTCTGGATTGGAGGTCTAGCACTTGTTGTGAGAGAAATTTGATTTGTGCAAACACATCATTTTTCTGATTGGGTGGTGGGATGAATGTGTTTTGGGGTGATTTGATTGCTTGCGTGATGGGTGGGGTTTTTTACATGTTTTTGGGAGGCTATTGCAAGCTTTGTTCTATGATCAATGCTTGTTGGTATGCTTGTAATTGTTGTTGTACCAACAACGCTTGTTGTTGGTCTTGTTGTTGTGCCAATAATACTTATTGTTGGGCTAGTTGTTGAGCTTCTCCTTGTTGCAGTTGGTATTGTTGCAAAGCTTGTTGATATGCTTGTTGTTGAGCTTCTTGGTATTGTTCTTACACTTGTTCTTGTTGGGCTTGATATTGAGCTTGTGCCTGAGCTTGAGCTTGTTGGGAAACCTAGGTGGCTTGTGTAGTTTGAGCTATGTGTGTAGCTTGGGCAACTTGTTCTTGTTGTAACAAAGCTTGAGCTTGTGCTTGGGAAACATTTTTTGCTTGTTGTGCAGCTTGTTGCACCTATGCTTTTTGAGCAGCTTGTTATGCAGCTTGTGTGGCTTGTTAAGCTTGAAACTGATGGAATGCTTTTTGATAGGCTTGTTGAGCTACTTGCAATGTGATGTTGTATTGGTTTTCCATGTTCAGTCTTGGTGGTAGAGGTGGAGGATTTGAAATGGTGTGAGATGTTGTGATTATATTTTTTTGAGGTGGTTGTTGAGGTATTGTTGGATTGATGATAGGAAGTTCCATGGTTGAGACCATGTTTTGAGATATTTTAGGTGTTGTAGATGGTGTAGTGATTGATTTCATTGTTTGGATTGGTACCACCTAGTGTTGTGATATCAGTGGTATGATTAGTGGATTAGGTATGCTAGTTTGATTCACGATTGGAGGATTGTTTTGATTTTTTTTATTGAGGATTGGTAAAGGGGGTTTCCCTAAACTAAGGATTGGTGTGGATGTTAGTGGTAGAGGGGGAAAGGGTGGGAAGATGGGTAGTGTGTTTCCTTGAGAAAGTGATGAAGATGAGGGATCAAAGATTCCTCTTTTTCCAAATAGTCCACCTTCTCCTTGTGAAGTCATGGGGAGAGAGACTTGTGTGTTAAGAGGATATTTCAATGATGCAAAGTGAGAGGATAGGTATTTGGGGTCATGAAAGATGAGTGGAACATATGGGTGTTTCAAATTTTGGAGAACAGTATTTTTTTGACCCAAGATGGTGTTTGCATCCAAGTCTTGGTTATTCATAAGGGGATTCTTTTGAAGAGCATGGAGAAATGGCTCCCCTTGTGACTATGGGTTAACTTGGAGCATGAGATGATGTTGGTTGTGGGATGATTTGAATGATGATTTGGAAGGAAGGTCTGAATGAGACTAGTGGCATAATCCCAAGAGGTTTCTCCAAAATACTAATTACATCATAACCAAAAGGGAGTTTAGCCCCTTAGTTTTCTAGTTCTAACATGTATTGTGAAGGATTAAGCCTCATCATTTTGTTGACAATTTTATGATTTTCAGGGTTTTGGACCATTTCTATGATTTCATCTTGAGTTATTTTTGGGACATTATCAATAATATCCTCCACTTGGAAACCTCCCTCTTGAAGATCTTGTGGTATTAGAGAAAGATTGAGTTGGGGATTGCTAGATCCAATGGGGTTGATTTTAGGTGTATTTTGACTTAAGTCACTTGAAGTGGATGTTTCTTTGTTTGTTTCCATGTTCTTGTGTTGAGATCTAGTTTTGACCATAAAATAAGGATCAACTTTCAGGAATATAGGAGGTAAACCTCTAACTCCTTAGGTTGGTCTAAACTTTAGGTTCAAAAATAAAATCTAAGATGTTAAGGATCAAAGGATGGTTATGAGAAAAATGAAGGATGATGTGGATGATTTGAACTGTTAAGAAAACTTGAAGGAGATACTAGACTTTAGGACTTTTGGATTTTTTATTTTGGATTTGTTTTGGTTTTGACTTGGATTTGATTTGGATTTGATTTTGGATTTGATAATGAACTCATAAAATCCAAGAGGTTAGATGTTTTCTTGGAATATACTTGTCCAAAAGGTGATAATTTAACTAAGTGTATGAAGAAGGATGCATCTAAGCACACATAGTCAAACAAGATTATTTTTTATTTGATTTAAAGAATTTTCCAAAATTCTAGCATGGAGGATTTTTCCAAGATTTATAAGATTTGTTTTTGAAATGGGTTCGATTGATGTTTTGAAATGAAAGAAAGTGTTGATTTTGATCCTAAGTGAACTTGGAGAGACTTTTTTTACAAGACCTGGGTATTGAAGAACATGCTATACTTCCAAAAACTTGTTAACCCTACAAAGTGAGATACTCAAAACGTTGAAAAAGACTTGGATTTCGACAATAATAGAATAGATACAAATTGGGATTGTCCTTTGAAGCACATTTTTAAAAGTTATAGACCAATCTTTCCCTAACTTTGTAAAGCATAGACTAATGTTTCTTGAGATTTCTTGGACTAAGATTTCTATGTTTGTTTCAATTGATGGACTTTGGTTTTGGAACTTTGATCTTGTGGGAAATAATTTGACAAAACACATGTGGGGTTCAATTTGTCTTTTATCTTTGCTTAATGAGTCCTTTTTACCACAAACACTTTCTTGCTTAGCTTTTGAGCTAAATGTCTATCTTAATTTCTTTTCATCCCACAAATTCCATTATGTGGAAATTAAGAGAATCAAGGAAATATTTCCCTAATGTTGACTTTAGAGAGAAAATTGAGATATAAATCCAAATACTTAGAAGCCTCTAAGGATGAAATCCCAAGGGACAAGCAATATCACTTGGATTCTTTCAAAGGTATTTGCTTCTACTAAAGGGTTTGAAATTTGATGACCATTGCATAATTTTTTTTTCAAGATTTTGGATCCAAAAAATGTGTTTAACTCAAAATTTGCACAATCCTAGGATGGAAAAGAAAATATTTGTTGAATTTCCCACTTGGATAAATCTAGCTGCATTTATTTAGAGCGAATGACTAGAAGCTTGACCACACTGGCTCCCCTCCATGGCACTCACTTCTACAGGTCAACAAAGCTTCAGTTCTCATGAATCTCCCATGACGAACTTTTCATCTCTATAAAGAATCGCAATTATGTGAGACTGCTCTAGAGGTCCGACCTCTTGATGCCAACAAATATTGGGATTTTTGGCTACTAAACAAGGTTTCATAATAAGTGCATCTGGCTCAAATTAAATGATGATAAACTCCCTCAAGAGGTCTCCCAACCCTTAGAACAAGGGATTTATGCATCATAAAGATATCGGGGGAGAGCTATCATGCATCACTAAGTTGATTGCAAACTTTCCTTGTAAACACAAATTTGTATAGCAGTTTGCAAGAGCTTGTCTTATGCTCATTACTACTTGGGTTGTTCCCTTGTGGTGAGTATTTTTTCCCACCAAGGCAGGCCCTCTAAAGGTAAACAAAAGAAAGTAAGTACATTTGTAGTTTGATCAATATTTGTTTGTGTGAACAAAGAGAGAACACAGGCAATATACTTGTCTCACAATAACAAGATTTGTTCAATTTTTAAGAGCCCAAATTCAAAATGTGGAGGCAATCTTTTCAACAAGCTAATATCACCAATATTCCTTTTGATTCTCAAGATCGTCATAAAGTGAAAGAGAAGTGTATACGCATTTCAATGGTATTAGTTTGTAAAAAGATTACAAAACAAGATAAGCACATGTTCATTTTAAATACCCAAAGACAATAGTAAGTTCTTTTTATAGCACCAAAATCAAGTGTTTGAAGTTTCTTGTTCAATTTTTAAAACCCAAAATCAAATCTAGTTTGTTTCTAAGGTTTTTTTTTACCAACTTTGAGAAAAAATAAATCTTTTGTATTATTCTTTTTAAAACCCAAATGAAATTTCATTGAGTCCTAAAGCTAAAGATAATAATATCCAATGATAGGATTATAAATGTTCCCAAAGTGTTTTAAAAAACTTGTTACAATCATGAAATAGTGTCATAAGAGAAACCTTCTTCTTTGTTTCCTTCTCTCCTTCTTGATCACCAAACTTGCAAAAGTTGACTAAACTATAGGAAATAGAGCCACAAAACAAATTAAAAGTCAAAGGAGGTCAAAAAAAATAACACATGTTAAAATAAATTAGAAAATTGACCCTTTACTGTAACCCAGTGTCACAATCCACAAATGTGTCGCTATTTGAAGCATTTAGCATTGCTCTATGGAAACCAATGTCACTCTGCAGAAAAATAGAGACCACGATTGCACTACTACGTTGACCAGTGTCACCCTTTAAAATTTGAATGACCCATCCCTCTAGAAAATTAATGTAGTGTTGTCATTTGGTTGTAGAGGTAGTGTTGCTATATAGCGACATTGGACTGATAGAATCACTATTTGTCATCTTCAATGTCGTTGTGCCTTGAAGAAGAACATAAAGGGAAAAGAATAGAGAATTTGACCAAAAAAACATCTTAATTTTGAGATAAATTCCCTCCTATTGAAAAAAGTAGAATTCTTTGCCTAAACCTGCTCAAACATGGAAAAACAAACAAACATTAGTCCTCAAACAAGTTTAACCCAAACATTCCCCATGAAATTCATTCAAACACAAGAACAAGAAAACAAAGTGAAATATCAAATGAAAACTAATGAAATCTCATTCAAAATGCTCAAACCAGCATCCCATGGGGGAATTGGTGCTTCTTTGATGTGGAAAAAATCCCTTTCCTAATTCCTTGACAATCTTAATGATGATTGATTGATCCTTGGTGCAAAATTCCAATAACTTTTCCATCAATAATGAACTATTATGCTAACATGGATGAAATGTGGATGAAAATGGATACTTTGAATTCAAAATGACCATAACAACCTTGCATAAACTTGTGAATGATTGTGGATTCAAATGAGTATAATGATCTTACATGGATTGTTGATGCCAAATCAATAGAGAAGGCCTCTATTTATAATGAAGAAGAGTTGAAGAATAAGGTATAGGATGAATGTGGGATTAAATATGGACCAATGGCATTATGCCACTTGTCAACATGCTAATGAAGGAGACTGGAGCACATTTTGAACAATGTGCATGTTAAATGGATGTAGGTGGAATTTGAATTTGAAGAAGTAACTTGTGCAAGAGGGGATGTAAGAGGAGTTAATGCCAAGTAGGCTCAAGGAGAGGATATGTAAGAGCATTTAATGCCAAGTTGGAGGAAAAAATTCTTTTGGGAGGGAGATTTCAAATAAGTGGAATATTCCAAGACTATGCCATATTTGAATAGAAATAGGAGGAATTAATAAATCAAATAAATTGATTTACATGTGCAACTTGCAAAAGCTACAGGAATGGAGGATTTAGGAGTTAACTGATTTGTGATTAATTAACTTAGATGGAATTCGTTGATTTGACATTTAATTTAGATATTTATATTAATTTAAATCAAATGAGAGGATAGTTGGGAGATTAGTAATTTAATTAAATAAATTTGATTTATTCAATTAAATGAAGAACATTAGGATTTAATTAAATTAAATTCATTCATTTAATCAAAGGAGGAACATTATGTTAAATAAAGTTGATTTATTTAATTAGAGAGAGAGAACATTAGGACTTAATTAAATAAAGTTAATTTATTTAATCAAAGAGGAATTATGATGGAATAATCTGATAAAGTGTATTATTTGATTAAGGAGATAATTTAATGAATTTAATTAAATAAATATTATTCAATTAAATGATTAGTAAAGAAGTGATCGAGGAAGAATCAACGTTAGTGAATTTGAATCGAGTGTATGATATCAATTACAATAATTTATGTGTCTATAGACATCATAAGCAAGGTCAAAATTAACTAGTGCTTGCATTGTCTTGTGGTTTACATCTTGTATTTGGATGTGTGTGCTCTTCTCTTGCACCACTTGGAAATATTGAGAATCAAAAGCATTCCTTTGGAATTTTGTACAACCACTCACACATTTGATTTTGGTTTAAAATGAACTCCATGCAAGTGTGAGAAAAAGGCATTGTGTATGTTCTCTCCTTGTGCTTCGTGTGATCTAGGAGATCAAAAAAATCATACTTATCTTGCTTCTATTTACCTTTATAGGGGCCTGCCTCATGAGAGAAAATGACTCCAATCAATTTTTCACTCGTGCAAGTATATAAATGGATAAAACTAAGTTGTCAAGTCCTCATGGTATGTAGGCCTTAGCCATATAGTGTCATTTAGAATGAAGTACTACCATAAAATATATATAGTAGGATTTATCAAAGCCTTCAGTGGCTTGTTGGATGCTCGCAAGGTGCCATGTCCCTGAATATTGACTAAAAACCTTTATTTTAGTGGCCAAAATCCTTTTTATTTGTTAGCATAGGAACAATCATTCTCAAGTCACCCTACATCTTCACTATTCATTTGTAGAGGTAGAAATTCTTCTTTGGGGAATGAGACTTGGTGTGCCCATGTTGTGTAATGGGGATCCAGTGTCACTAAGTCTCTAGTTGTCCACCTTGTTTAAGTGGATGGAGAAATCCAAGTGGGGATCTAACAAGTAGTATATCTTCCTATCCTAGGTTGTGCAAAGTGTTTTAAAAGTGTGTTCCATTTCACATCAAGATCAAACTCAAGAAATTGTGTTTCATGTGTGTGTATTCAAAGAAAAGAAGCAAACAAACACCACACCCAAAACTGATAAAATTTCAACCTCAAACCAAACTAGGCCTACATACCCAAAACAAGCTTAACCTTCAAATCTATTTAGACCAAAGACTTGCTTATTGTTGGTATATGGCTTCCAATTTTGTCATTTATAGAAATTGAAGTCATCTTCATGGTCCACAAATTTGTATCTAGTCATATCGGCAAATAAATTGAAATACTATGTGTTACCAGCAGAATATCTGAAGAGCAATGTATATAGTTAGTTAGTTAATCTGTCTACTTCACCGGATCATCATTTTGTGTTGTGGACACCTAGAATTGTTTGGTGAATATGTATATTATCTTATTACTAAATTTTGTGGTTTTGCATTAGTTGCAGTTTGAGCTTGGAGGTCCAGTACGATGTTTTATGTCTATTTGTTCATTGTAGTCGACTCAGTGAATGTGGCACGTTGTGGATGTGTAAAGTGGAATTATTTAAAAATGTTTTTATGATCAACTATTTAATTATGGGTCTTAGCTACAATCTAGTTGATGGTGTTAGATCCACATTGAAAATCTAATTGTAATTTTGGGCTGACAGTTAATAATATTTCCAAGTTTTATTAAGGCTGACCTATAGCAATTGTATTTCTAGTTGTGGATATATATAATAGATTCAATATATCATTTGATAGATAAGAAAGTAGTGTGGTGGTGTGTTTCAATTATCAGGAAGAGTGATTAGGTGATTATGCACAGTTTCACTTCATTAATATTTTGTAGTGTGAGTTCTGCAAAGTGGAGTAGAATTTTTGAATCAGTCTAAAGGATAGAAAATTGTCATCAAACCTTAATTGGAATTGTAATCAGGCATTGCCATGCTATTTCATTAGTTCACTCTTTTGGATTTATTCCAAGTCTTTGTAGGGTAGTGAGCCCATCCATATTTAGTGAGCTCTAGGTAGTGAGCCTGATGCAAGTTCATTCCCATTTTTTACTTCTTATTTTGGGTATACTCATATTATATTGTGGATTGGCCATCCATCATGGTTTTTCCCCTAACAGGGTTTCCACATAAAAAATTCTAGTGTTATGGTGTTGACATTATTTTCTTTTTTTTGATGCACGTTTCTTTTATTGAATGGTTAAGTTAAATCACAGAATAATAAAGTTAAATTTTTGCTCAACACTGATTCACCCCCTGCCTCTTAGTATTGCTTGTTTCCAACAATTGGTATTAGAGCTAGTTCCTCAGAAGAAGTTTTACAGCTTAGGGAGATCTTGGAAGTTGTTTTTCAATGGATACAAGTAGTCTTCAATAGCAACTTATGGTGGCACTAGATGATCTTGACCAAATAAAACCTGAGAACTGGGAACTGCAAGAAAATCTTGAGAATGTAGAAAATTTCATCTAGTGACTAAAAGACAAGATCAATGAATCAAGGGAGAAAAGAAAGGAATTGTGTGGTCATCTCAAATAGAAGAACAAAGGTATGGAAGATGAAAAACTTAGTCTTGCTCTAAAGGAGAAAATAGAAGAATGTGAAAACTTTTCCTAGGAAAATGTTTCCTTGAAGTGAGAGATGGAATCCATCATGATGAGAATGACCAAGGAGATTGAGGATAGAAAGAAGAATGAATAAAATCTTGCACAGTCCTTGAAAGAAAAGTTTGAACAATGTAGTTGACTAGATAATGAATTGGAGAAATCCAAGAACAATGAAGAAATTCTTGAAAAGTAGCTTGATGACCTTAGAGATGAACTTTCTCCAGAAAATGAGTATAAGGAGAAATTCAAAGCAATCTTAGCCAAACTTGATGAATTGATCAAAGGACAGAGGACTGATGGTGAAAGATGAGATCTTGGATATGAAGAAGGAGAAATTTTTGGATCTAGACAAAGGAACTCTGGACAAAGGAATTTTAGAAAAGGAAGATTTAGAAAAGGAATATTTAGAAAAGGAAGTCAGATGAAAGGAACCAGAAGAGATCTGGTAAGGCAACCAAATGCTCAAATATTTAATGGCTATTGTTATGTTTGCAACAAATTTGGTCATATGGCTTCTCAGTGTAGAAGTAGGGTGAACTCAAGTAGACCATCATTCTCAGGTCAGTGTTTTAATTGCTATAAGTATGGTCATAAGTCAAGTGAATGCAAAATTGTGATGAAAAAATTTCATGGAGATGTCAAATGCTATGAATGCAATAGATTTGGACATATTGCTATCCAATGTAGATCAAGACAAAGTTAGTGGAACAATTGGTCTAGATAGATAAATTTTGTGTGTTGAAAATGTAACAAATTTGGCCACATTGCTAGATTTTGTTGGAACAGAAGAGATCTGGTAAAATAGAACATGCAACAGGATGTTGAAGGGAAAGGAAAATTTACTACTTATGTGATCAAAAATTAGATGTAGAAGAAATGGGTGAAGAAGAATCCCTCTGTAGAAGTAAATGGACCTACACCAGAAGCAACTTTGGTAATTCCTTAGGGAATTAATTTTAGGTCTTTGGCATAGGGGGGACTATCAAGGAAAACTCTCAAACCCCCTCTTGCAGGTGAATGATACTGGAATCTAGATATGTCAAGTAGGAGATTTGATACCTTTCAGATATTTTTCAACTAGTTAGAAGTATTAGTGAAGCATATTGGTGATCCACATAAGATTCATCTATCTCGGTGCTTGAAAGGAAGAAAATCAGATGAGTTAGGGTAAGAGAATTTATTGCAAAATAAAAGAGTTAGGTATGTGGACAATAAAAGGAACAACTTCAACAAATATGATTAGGGATCTAGACTAATTACAAATCTGAATGCTTAATTATAACAACTTAATGGAAACACAATTCATGCATACATTATTGAAACTATGCATTAGAACTTAAAACTTAAGGTGAAAATCAGAACATGAGAGAAAAGGAGAGAAAAAGTGCAAACAATCTAATAATGGAGTTTGTCACAAACGTGACTACATCTCCGGGTCTGCTCCAATAGAGTGAGACCGATCTGATTAATCTCCAAATAGAAATTACAATTGCACCAGGAGCATTCCTTCTATCACTTCAGCAGCATAACACTACTCTGACGTCCAAGAATGGCTCAAGAACTCCTTAGAATCTCTCTTATGTATCACTTGTTTCTCAACACTTAACTGAACTCCTAAGAGCTTACACTTCCCCCATTTTATATATAAATTAAGCCCAAAAAGGCTAAAAACTCCTTAATTACAAAAAACCAACACTAAACCCCCATTTAACATTTCGTACCTTGGCTCATATGTATTTTAGACCCCTTTTGTTTTAGTGGTTAGGGGGTTTTTTTACAATAAAAACAAGCCATTTTGTTAAGGCTTCAGCCAGAAATGTACCACAAAACAAAACAAACCCCTTACATATTATAACGGATAGCAGTGGTCTGTCGGTAATGCATAATTTTGGTGAGCAGTTGGTCAGGGGTTCCAACCCCGCCAACCACCTTGACTTCTTCTACGGCACCAAACACTGGACAAAACTTTTTATTGAAAAAATGAACGACCGAACGCTGATGACAATGGAACCAGGGGACATGCGTTGTACGTGAAGACTGCCACGTGACACAAGCTAATTTTCCAATGACTACACATCACCGCTGACTAGACTCATTGATAAAGCAATGACATGTTGTACGGGTGACACGTGTTGCTCTCCGATTGGTCCACCTTAGCAACTAAAAAATACGGTCTACCAGGTCAACATGCTGACATCATGCTGATGTCATCACATGTACCTCCTGGTCAACTAGGTCAACTAAAAACTTTGACCGCCAATATCTTGAGTATACGATGTCAGATTTCGACAAAATGAACTTTGTCAGAATCGTCTCGACGAGCTCTTCAACTTGACACTATTTTTTTATTTTTGAGGTGATTATTTTTTTCCTTTCTAGATGCCCCTGGTGCCAGTTTGACCAAATGTTTCACTGGCCATAACTTGAGAAAACGGACTCCTTTTCACTCCGTACAAGTTGCGCTAGAATCAGGACATTGAGATCTTTCTGATGGTGTTCAAATCATGAGTATTAGAGACACTTCAATTTTCACTAAAAAATATCCCCCAGATCATCAACCTTCATTTGTCATATTACATTTGGAGAAAATCAGTTTGGAGAGCTCTAAAGTGATCATTGTGAATTTGTGGAGAGACTCAAGCATAAAGGAGAATCTACAATCAAATTTCATTTTTGTCACCAAAAAGTATTTTTTTAAAACATGCAAATTTGTGTAATTGCAATCATTTCTACTCCTTTGGTAGTTGAAGTTAAGGATAGGGCATTGATGCAGGAGCATCTAGTGGTGTAAGGGCAATCCTGCATCACCCGAAAAAGAGGCTCATTTCATGTTGGTAGTTTCTTAGATGTTTTTTCATTTTTGGATACCCTTCTCATCATAATTTAATTCCCAACTTATGGTTTTTCTTTTCTATTCTTGGGTTGAAAGATATTGTAGGTTTAGTCTCCAAGAATTGCACCTGAAAACCTTCCAAATCATATTTGAGGCACTAAACGGTCCTAAATATTCCCTAAAACTTTTCAAAATCAGCATAGCCAATTTTGAGCATATTCTTGACATAGAGACCTTTCCAACAGCTCGAACGGTTTGAAAAATGGAGTCCTAGATCAAAAATTATGGCTCTTGGAAGTTGGCGCACTTTCTAGAAGATACTAATTTTCAAATGTACTCTGAAATTTGAATCTCAAGTTGTAATTTCCAGCACTAGGCTGCCAAAAAAACTCAAATTTGAATGTTGTTTTGGGTCCAAACTAATAAGGAGCTCTATTTATGGGCAGGTTTCTAATTTTTGTGTAGTTTTGGGGGAACAAGTTTGCACACTGCAAAAAGGATTATTCTGTGATTTTCTATAACTTGCATCTACTGTAGAACTTGAGGATTTGAGATCCTTTACATGTAAGAAGTTCCATTTTTTGAATAATTAAATTATTCTCTTGTTTTCTGAGTTATTTTTTGTGTCTTAGGTTGTACCCTTGTCAGGCACATCCAAAGTTCAAATGGCATCTATATAAGTTCGTAGATATAGAGCCCTTAGGTGCATTTTCATCAGTGTCATATGGAGTCCTGCATATTAAGGATATTAGGGCTTATGTGCACAAAAAAATTGAAGATTTGGGAACCTCTCATTTGTTGTATTTGTACAATCATCATATAACTCAAGAAGATCTTTCTGTGAAACCATAATTCAAAACCCTAGAAGATAAGAAATTTGCACAATTTGCAAAATTCCCTGTTTTCAAAGAAGATGAATGGGTTTGATATTTGTTGAGTCGTGTCAATGTGATGAATTCATATGGTTGAATGTGCCATTCAAAATCACCAAATAAGCTATATGTGCAATCATTGGACTAAATTCCACTAGTAAGCTTCCAATTTGAAGTCTGTCAAGAATGATAAGGTTACTGAAGTGATAGGCTCAAAATGGGACAGAAGGGAAATGATGATAGATGATATTTCCATAGTAGATGTAAAATTTCCATCAATGATTATCGACTATAAGATTTATCACTCACGCTGGGAGAATTTAGTATCTGGCATAACTATCTATGTAGCATATGAAAAGGTCAAACAAAATGTAGACTATGATTTATGTGAACTACTCAAAAGCCAATTAATGGAGAATTTGGGAAAAATCAAGATGGATAAGAACACATTCAAGTACGATAACTTGTTGATATGTTTTGTTTTCTACTTCTCGGGTGAAGTATCGGGAGCTAGTAAATTTCAATGGCATAATGATATATCGATACTTGTTCAAATATGGAATATGTTATGTGGATTGGGTGATCGGCAGGCCCACAATACAATCCTATGTGAATACTTCAAAAAAATTCAAAATTTAATGCATGCCAGAGAAAGAATTCCTACAACAATCGTGGAGCAATACAAAGACTCTATTTACTTCATGGTAGACATTGGCCAGTGCCATATGAAAGTTGTTGATCCTAGAATAGTTTCGATCATGCCTATGGGTTATGAAGTAGATGAGAACATTCTGACAATGTATTTAGAACACTTGCTAAATTTTCCACTAGATTAAGGTGAAGAAAGGTTTAGTACTTATGCAGAGAAAGGCTTACAAGTTCACTCATAATTGAAAAATCCCATGATATCCAGAAGGGTAAGAAAAGAGACAAAAGCTTTTGCAAAGAGCTTTGGCATCCCTGTGCATCAACTAAGAGAAGTGAGGAGACAAAGAGAAGAAGCTAAAGCAACTAAGGAGAAAGAAAAGGCAGAATTAGCTAGTCCAAGAACATCTCCTGCTCATACTAGAAGTTCCTTTGTAGCCAAGTCAAATCAAGCTGAGGCTTGCAGAAAAAGACAAAAGAATAAAAGGACTAGATCCTACAAAGTTGTGTCTACAGATGAAGAAGAAGAAACTAATTCAGAAGAAGTAGTGATGGAGTTAAAGGCTACTCGTACTCATGATGTCAAATTAAATAAGAGAAAATATTCTAGCAAAGGAGAAGAAGCAAAGAAAAAGGGAAAATTTGACAAACCCAGTATGTCTATTGAGGAAGTTGAGAATGTAGCAGTGAAAGATGGAAATCTCAAGCCACTATGTGATTGGTATGAGTCCTTTGATGATTTCAGTAAGAAAATTCTTGAAGAAGAAACAATAAAGCATATGATTTCTTTTAGTAAAGCTCTTGTTGAAATCATGTATGGTTTTCCTACAAGTTTGTGTAATGCTTTAGAGTCTAGGAGGTCAAGTTCCTTATCGAAGAAGAAAATCTAAGGAAGAGAGTCCTTGTAGATTTATGCTTGGAAATGACAATTGAAGAAATGGATGTATTCCTTGAAAAGGCCAAAAGTGAATTCAAGAGAAAAAAAAGAATAAATAAGCTCATGATTGGTGAAACTGATGTTGTTGTCAGTGAAACTAAGGAAATTCTAGAAGAACTTTTGTCAAAGGATAAGATTAACATTGAGGAAGTAAATGTTTAAAGAAATGAGGAAATGAATGTGGAGGTAAATGAATTAGGAGAAGAGAATGTGAATGAGGAAAACATGGATGTGTCAGATCCTCCAAATTTTGAGGATATTTTGACTTCTCCTAATGTGAAAGATACAAAGACACCTATTGTAACTAAGGTCCCTATTGAGGTGTTAGCTAAGGAAAAATAGGTTCATACTAAAGAAATTGAAATGCCTAAAATCAATCCTAAATCAAAATCCAAGGTTGAAAAAGAAAAGGGTTGAGAAATTAGAATAGAGGAAGTGAAGGAATCTTTATTGGAGCTTCAAGAAGAATAAGACCCTAAGTTGGATGAAACCTCAATTAACCTATCTACTCTATCTGCAATTTAGATGATGGTCGCTAAAATTGCTCAAGCCAAAGCCAATGAGAGGATACTGAAATCTCGCATAGAAGATAGTGAACTACTAAAGCTTGCATCTAGAGTCTTATAAAAAATAATGCCTACATATACTGTGGACCCATTAGGTTCCTCCTCGGGTGAGTTAAAGAAGCTAATAAGTTTTGAAGATTCTCATTTTGAACATTTTGAGAAATCAGCTTTGGTTAAAGTGAAAAAGGAGTTCAAGGAAAAGAGAGTTGGTAGTCTAAATGAATTGATTGCCAAAGAAAAAGCTCTATTTAAGTACTTCGATAAAAAATATTCAAGGTACTATGTCTAAGGGAGGAAAAGTGTACAAATATTGCTTGGTATTGTCAAAATTTACTGAAGCAAATGAAAATAAAGTGAAAGACATTGAATAGCAGTTGGTCAATATTTCCAACACTTTTGACCCTTTAGCCGGTAGTGTTTGTAATCAAGAAAATCAGGTAATGTCTCTGCTCAACCAATTAAAGAGTCTAAAATTTGAAAATGAAAGGATTATTGGATGAGTATGTGAACTCAAGGGATTGATAAGTCCAAAGATTGAGATGACGGTAAATGCTCTAAAAGAAGTTAAAGATGTTATGACCGCTCATGATCTGTTAAGTCTCGAAGTAGAAGAAACCTTGTCATATCTACTTTGTGGTCATATAATTATTTTGGAGAGTTTGAGAAGTATTTGGGACTCAAACTTAAATGGGCTAAAGAATAACTTTGCAGACATCTTCAAATTTTTTTAAGTCTCAAAAGTTTTTGTAATTTTGGATTCCCCAATTTTTTCATTGATGTCAAAAGGGGAGAGTGTAGCAAAAAATGCCTTGACATTATTAGCAGGAGCAGTACTCTAAATTTTGGTAGTGTACTTATCAGTTTTGACACTTGGTCATTCTCTCTAAGTGTTTCCATCAATTCCAAAGGGGGAGATTGTTGGCATATGGCTTCCAGTGTTGTCATTGATGGCAACTGAAGTCATCTTCATGGTCTACAAATCTGTATATCTAGTCATATCGACAGATAAAGTACAATACTATGCACGTTACCGGTAGAATATTTGAAGAATAGGGTATTCGATCAGTCAATCAATATATCTACATCACCAGATCATCATTTTGTGTTGTGGACCCCTGGGATTGCTTGGTGAACACATATATTGTCTTATTACTAAATTTTGTGGTGTTGCATTAGTTGTAGTTCGAGCTTGGAGGTTTGGTAGGATGTTTTATGTCTATTTTCATTGTAGCCAACTTAGTGAATGTGGCATGTTGTGGATGTGTAAAGTGGAATTATTTTAAAAAAAATATGATCAAATATTTAATTATGGATCTCAACTACATTCTAGATGATAATGTTAGATCCACATTGAAAATCCAATTGTAATTTTGGGCCAACAGTCAATAATATTTCCAAGTTTTATTAAGGCTGACCTATAGCAATTGTATTTCTAGTTGTGGATACATATAAAAGATTTGATATATCATCTGATAGGTGAGAAAGTAGTGTGGTGGTGTGTTGTGATCATTAGGAAGAGTGATTAGGTGATTATGGATAGCTTCACTTATGCATTAATATTTTGCAGTGTGAGTTGTGCAGAGCAAAGCATAATTGTTTAATCAGTCTAAAGGATAGTAGATTATCATCAGAGCTTAATTGGAACTATAATCAGGCATTGTGATTCTATTTCATTAGCTCACTCTTTTGGATTTTTTCCAAGTCTTTGTAGGGCAATGAGCCGATCCATTTTGAGCAATGAGCTCTAGGCAATGAGCCTAAATGCAAGTGCATTCCCATTTTGTACTTCTTATTTTGGGTATACTCATATTATATTGTGGATTAGCCATCCACCATGGTTTTTCCCCTAACAAGGTTTCTACGTAAGAAATTCTAGTGTTATGGTGTTGAGATTATTTTCTTTTTGTTGATGCATCTTTCTTTTATTGAATGGTTATGTAAGTTAAATCATAGAATAATAAAGTTGATTTTTTCTCAACATTGATTCACCCCCCTCTCAGTGTTGCTTGTTTCCAACACTTAACTCATCTATACCATTATCCATTCATCTATCACCTCATCCTTTTTCATTATACATTCCCCATAGTTCAAAACTTGAGTTCATCCTTTTAGCTTGCATAAACCTCTTGATTAGGAATTATGTCAAACTTAGACTAGACCATAGCTTCAAATTTGTATTCTCTTAACCTTACCTCTCAGAAAATAGTCATCCTAGTCCTCATCATTTAGGTTGGTTCCTTGTCTCATTAGTCCAATTTGAGACCACCTTCTCAACATATCCTATCATTCTTTACTATACCCAAGGTCATTGATAATCAGATTATCTATTATACTTATCCTAGTTTGATTAGTAACTATATCTTAGGTTTGCTAGAGGTTTTATTCTTCATCCTAGGTCATAGTACTCCATCCCTTCATCTCACATCTTGTATACCCTAGTCATAGACATACTTCTTATTTTGATCTTTGTGACATTACCTTATTCACACCTTGACTATTGTCACCTTGACCCTTAATCATGGTATCATTATTAGGTATCCCTATATCTTTAAAAATATAAAAAAATATATCAATTAGGTTACATACCTTAGGCTTAAGATATACCTTTTACATTGTCATCTTCTAGACTTCACCTCACCACCATGTCTTCAATTTACCTTGATATACTTGCTAGTCAAGTTGAATACCAATTAATCTACAATGGTCAATACCAACAAGCCATAGAATTCAAGAGACAATGGATCAATTCTCTATCCCAATCATCCACAACCCATAGTCATCCATCTGTCTACCCATCTTACCAACAATCCATAATCTCTAGTCCTTTGTCTATATACCCTCACTATCAAGAGTCCCTTAGCACAATAAATGCCATTAATCCACAAAAAATTTCCATTAGTCATCCCTATCCTAACTTTTACAAGGGAAACCAACCTTCTACAAATCCATTATAAGAATCCACATCCTATACTAGTCAACCTTCCATCAATCCATTCCAAGCCCCTACATCCTATCTTAACTTGTCATCCACTAGTCCATTCCAATCCACTAAAACACAATCTACTATCCCATCCAACAAGACCATAGTAATTAATGCTCTCCAAGGATGACTATCAAGGAAACTTGTTCAACTTCAAAATGAAAAGAAAGTTAGACAATCCAATCAAATTTCTACTCATACACCATCTATCACAATCATGTTTACCATTTCCTACCAATCCCAAAAAGGATCTTTCCATTAAAACTCCATCATTTTCATGTCCAAATATTGATTCCATTTAAGAAAATCATATCATTCCATAAACCATTAGACATATGTCAAGAGCATAATCCAAAGCATGATGAAATAAACCTCAAAACAAATCAAGATCAAGTTATCCTTAATAGCCCAATCATAGATCAAAATCTTAACCCCTTTCATGAAATCCACATTTCAACCACCTCCACCATTGTGGATGAGAAAATTGCTCCCACAAGTTACATAGATGATCTTCCTCTAGAACAAGAGTCTCTTATTCTAGACATATTCACAAATGATCAAGCTATAGCTGAAATCATAGGACTCTATGACAATGACCATAAAGAAGGTTCCAACATCAACTTGGAAGCACTAGTAGAATCATCTTATCTTAACTTTAATCTCATATCTGATGAATAAGTAATTAACACATCAAAGAGACAAAGAATACCAAGATTTTTTTATGTGGAAACCCTATTAGGGGAAAAACCATGGTGGATGTTAGTCCATAATATTATACTTTGTTAAAATTATAATGAAAAATAATAAGGTGAATGCACATGCATTTAGGCACACTACCTAGAGCTCATTGCTCAAGTAGAAAAGGGGATCACTTCCCAATAGAATAGGATTAAAAATCCAGAGGGTATGAACTGAGAAAATAGCTTCTGCACAAACCTAATTACAGTTCCAATTAAGCTCAACACTTCTTCACACTTCGCACAATCTTCCTTACACTCTACTCTGCAACCAAATTATATTCTCACATACACACAAAGGAGCACACAAAGCACACTCTTCAGTGATGAAACAATTGCACTTATATATCTGCTACATGAGATTTCATCACAACTTAGTCAGCCAAGAAAGTAGAACATATTTTCAATGTCGACCCAAATTTACAAATAAACTTTTAATATGGATCCACCAAGGTTAGACACAACATATTGGAGACACAAATTAACATCTCCAACACAAAAATACTTTAGTTACTTGCACCACGAAAATCCACAGCACACTACCACCAACACGTCGACAAGGAACATGAAAAACCGAACATGCACAAGAAAATATCTTCAATCACGAGCTCATCAATCAATGTGGACATACCAAAAAGATAGAGAATGATCTAAACACATCTGAGAGCACCAAGAAACAATAGAGAAACATCCGCAACAACTGAGATTAATAGAATCACACAATCTTCATTCAAGAACACTGATAGAGACCATAGAAACATTGTCAAACCACAAAACACTCAAAACTTCACGTAGACCTCTAAAACTTTTGGTAGATGATTTAGATATACTCAACAATAAACCCTTTAATCCACACCAACTAATCTTCAATGTACAGAATAGGACACCTTCATGACCTGCACAGTTCCACTAAGAACCTAGAACACTTTCTCTTCCAATTTTCTCAATATCCTCAACATATACAACAATTGATATACAAAATTCTAATAGTGTTGACATTAATGACAACCACATATCAGCAACAAATCCACATAATCCAAAAATCTCCCTCTTTGGCATTGATAGTAACACATGATGTGAAAAATACCATCAACCCAACACACTGACTTCTTCTACACTTCTCCTCTTGAATAGGATTTTTCACATTACACTTCTCCCCCTTTGACATCAATGGAAAAGGTAACAATTACCTTTCCATATATACACTTTGAACCACATATATACACATCTAACTACTCCCCCTGAGTAGTAGCCATGAAAACATCAATTTGGATCAGAATATAGCAATGAAGTTTACTAATTGATGCAAGCAAATGAATATTTTAGTTCTTATCAGGAGGGGTAATTACCCCTAGCATTCCTTTGAGATACTCAAAATTATCCTTCAGCAATGGAATAGTAAATATATCTACAATCTATTCTTTCATGGGCACATATTCCAGTTTAACTTCTTTCTCATTCACTTTCTCCCTCAAGAAATGAAACTTGATTGATATATGTTTAGTCTTAGAGTGTAGTACTAGATTTCTTGAGATATTTATTGCACTTGAATTGTCACAGTGTATGGAAATATTCTCTTCATATATCACCCTGATATCTCTCAGCATCTATTTCATCCATATCACTTGAGTACAATTATTGGCAGAAACAATGTATTATGCTTCAGTAGTAGATAGAGAAATTGAGTTTTTCTTTTTACTTAACCAGGATGCCAGCTTCTTCCCTAGGAAGAAAGCACCACCACTAGTAATTTTCTTGTCATCTACATCACTATCCCAATCTACATCAGTATATGCACACAAAGTGAGATTATCATCCTTTGGATACTAAAGTCCAAAATCAACTATTCCTTTTAGATATCTGAAAATTCTCTTGATAGCAGTTACATGTGATTCTTTTGGATTAGCCTGAAATCTAGCAAAAATACATATAGCATTCATAATGTCTGGTCTATTCTGAGTCAAGTAGAGCAATCCACCAATCATTTACCTATATCTAGTTTGATTTTCCTTAGGAGAGTCATCATTCTATGTCAACTTACATCTGGTCACCATGGGGGTACCAACAGGTTTGAAGTCATCCATTCCAAACTTCTTCAACAGTTCTCTCACATATTTGGACTAAGATATGAAGATCCCCTTGTCCAAATATGTAACTTCCAATCCCAGAAATAACTTCATTTCTCCAATCATACTCATCTCAAATTCACTCTTCATTTCATCAGCAAACTTCATACATAGATTATCATCTCCTCCAAAAATGATTTCATCAACAAAAGCTTCTATAATTAACTCCTTATCATTATCTAATTTAAAGTATAAGTTTCTATTAGTAGTACCTTTAGTGAATCCAAGCTTCAATAGGTATTTGTCCAATCTAGCATACTAGGCTCTGGGGGCTTACTTAAGTCCATACAGAGCTTTCTTCAATCTGCAAACCATATCTCCCTTGTCTGTTAGCTCAAAACCATCTGGTTGTTCAATGTACACTTCTTCTAGTTCTCCATTCAGAAATGCAGACTTTGCATCCATTTGATATACTTTGTAGTTCTTGTGTGCAGCATAAGCAAGAAATAGTCTAACAGCTTCAATCCAAGTTATAGGGGAAAAGGTTTCTTCAAAATCAACACCTTCCATTTGAGAATACCCTTTACATACCAGTCTTGATTTATTCTAGACCACTTCATCTTCTTCATTTAGCTTTTTTCTAAATACCCATTTAGTACCAATCACATTTTTGTCTCTAGGCCTTAGAACCAGCAGCCATGTGTCACTCTTTTCAATTTGTGTTAGCTCTTCCTTCATAGCTTCCAACCAATGTTCATCTTGATAGGCTTCAATGACATTTTTAGGTTCAATCTTGGAGATTAGACAATATTCTTCTACAATTTTTCTTCTAGTTTGCACTCCTTTACTCTTATCTCCTATGATTTTATTTTTGGAGTGATTGAGCTTTACATACCTTGGAGTTTTGGGACATTCTTGAACTTTTGACTCTTCTTATCTTTCTTCTACACTTGCTCTTGAAGGTTCCTCCTAACTAAATTGATTTACCGAAACAAATTGAGGTTGCTTCACTAGAACATATGGAATAATCTGAAGTATATTATGTGTCTAAGTATTCTTCCCTTGGCTTGTAATGTCTTTGTTTGAATCATAACTACAATATATGGATGATTTGATAGAGTCCTCATCAACTTTGACATTTTCACTCTCAACTATCTTTCTAAGTATTTTGTTATAGCACTGGTAGGCCTTGCTTTTAGTGGAGTAACATAGGAAGATTCCTTAATCACTTCTTGCATCAAATTTTCCTATATATCATCATCTCTCCTGATATAACACTTGCTTCCAAAGATCTTAAAATACTTAACAGTAGGCTTGTGACCAAACCATACCTCATAAGGAGTCTTACTAGAATTACCATTAACATTTACCTAGTTAAAATTATACACAATAGTGCTTACCACTTCACTCCAATACATTTGAGATATATTTCCTTCCATCATCATTATTCTGGAAACATCCAAAATTGTTTTATTCTTTCTCTCTGCAACTCCATTCTATTGAGGGGTTCGAGGAACAAATAACTATCTTTTTATTCCATGCTCTTCACAATAAGATTTGAACTCCTTGGAAATGAACTCACCACCTCTATCAGATCCCAGGAACTTGATTTTCAAACCTTTCTCATTTTCTACCATAGCCTTGAAACTTTTGAACTTCTCCAATGCTTCACATTTTTCTCTTAAAAAGGAAACCCAAATCATTCTAGAGTCATCATCAATAACCAACATATAAAGTACCTTTCTCCATGAATATGTCTGAATCTGGAGGGACCACAAAGGTTAATATGTAGCAGCTCCATCAAATTATTTGAATGAAATTTTTTTCTCTGGAAAGAGACTCTAGTTTGTTTACCCATCTAACATTCCTTGCAGATTATATTAGCAGGATTCACTAACCTAGGTAGATCTCTTATTGCTTGAGTAGAAATTATCTTGATAATGTTGTCAAAGTTTACATGACACAACCTCCTATGCCACAACCAGCTTTCATCTACTTGAGAAATTAAACAACTTCCACTAGCAGTATTTAGATGAAAAATATTACTTTTTGTTTGTTTTCCTACTGCAATCATATTCCTGAAACTTCCATGTATCTTGCATCTTCCATCTTTGAACTAAAGATCATATCCCTTGTGAACCATTTGTCCAACACTCAACAAGTTGTTCTTCAGGCCTTCAACATAGAGGACATCATCAATGTTATCCTTACTACAAAGGAAAATAGATCCTCTACCACGAATCACACCAGCATTGTTATCTCCAAATCTTACAACCCCATCTCCATACTTATCTAGACTCACAAATTTTCTTTTATCACTGGTCATATGATGTGAGCATCCACTATCAATGACCCACTCATCTTTTTCTTCAACTTGGGCTTCAAAATCTTTTTCACCTTTAGTAGATTTGGTAGCCATAGGATTATCTTCAATGGCAGCAATGAAAGCCCATTCATCTTCATTTCCATTATCTTTATTAGACTCATCATTAGTCACTGCTTCTTCAGAAAAAGTAGCATTTCCTTTGGAATCTAGACTTTTTAGGCTTAGATATAGGAACTCTTTCAAGATATTTTGATGCAAAATGACCTATTTTACTACATGAAAAACATTTAATAGGAAACACATCTTCATACTTACCTTTTCCTCTCCCTTCTTTCTTTGTAATTAGTGCTTCCAATTCTTCTACCTCTCTCTCTTTATCTTCAAGTTGTTTCAATTCTTCATCATAATTGGACATCTTTCTAGAACTCTCCCCTAGACTATATCTTTTCCTGTTACTTTCGGATACAATAGCCTTGAATGCAAATTTAGTCTTTGGTGTAGATTCACCAAATTCACTTATTTCAAAAGCAGCAAGCTACCTGATCAATGTGTCTCTTTTCATCTTGTTTAGGATCAAACCACAATAGTGGTTTATAAATTATATGAGGAAGGAAATTTCATTCTTTTCCTTTTCCCCAAACTCAATGGGTTTGGTTGAACTCAATGGTTCGACCAAACCTCATTATATGTTTGACCGAACCCACAAACCCTAAATAAAAATAATCTTATTTAAAAGGGTTCGGTCGAACATGGGTTCAACCGAACCCCCTTAAATAAGAAATTAAAAAAAAACATTGTCATTTTTTACTGTCATTTTACTTTCTTTTTACCAGGTGCTTTCCCTATGCTTGTGCGTGCGGCGAACCGAGACCATGATCTACAAACAGCGAGCAAACTGACTTCATCTCTCTGGAAAACGCAAACTCAACTTCGTCTCTCCAAAGTTCATCAACCCAACTTGCATATCAAGCACCAGGTATGTGAAATTCGAATTTTGTAGAGTTCAAAATGCATTTATTTGTTAAATTTTGAAACCCTAAATGCAAAAATTTTCAAATTTGTTGAATTAAAACTGCATTTGTTTGAAAGTTTTTAAAGTGTTTTCAACATACACTATTTCTATGATACATTTCTACTCTGTCAAAAAATTAACATGCCCTGTCTATGCTTCCACATTTTGCATACATTTTTACAGGGGCACCTCCAATTTATTTGAGGCATTATATCAAACAGTTCATTAAAAAAAATATTTGAGGCATTATATCAAATAGTTCATGGTAATTTTTGGAGTATGATAGAAATAGTGTTTCCATTGTATGCACCCTATATCAAACAATTCATTAACAAATTTATTTGAGGCATTATATCAAACAATTCATGGTAATTTTTGATGGAGTATGATAGAAATAGTTTTTCCATTATATGCACCCTATATCGAACAGTTCATTAACAAATTTATTTGAGGCATTATATCAAAAACACTATTTCTATCATACTCCATCAAAAACACTATTGGAAATTTATTTGAGGCATTATATCAAACAGTTCATTAACAAATTTATTTGAGAAATTATATCAAACAGTTCATGATATAAAGTTTCTAGGGTGCATACAATGGAAACTTGGATAAAATTCTTCATATTTTTCCTGAGGTCTTATGACATTACTCCAAAAATGGTTGGTGAACTAAATGTATGAATCGAAGAATAAATTTAGAGGAAAGAAGCTAGATTGTTTGAATGAAATGTATAATAAAATAGTTCTATTAGGATTTAGAAGGAATGAAGGTATTATTAAATTTTCTAGTATTAGGAAAATATAAAAATATGTCCACTTTTATATATATATATATATATATATATATTTAAAACTATTCTTCATATATCCATGTTAAAACTATTAAAAATTAAATTACTTAAATCAATTTTAAATTTTTAAAAAGAAATAAATGACTTTGACAAAGAGAAAATATTTAAAATATAGCTATCCACTTTGCAAAATCCAATTTGATTTGAGATATTTATGGACAAAAAATATGGATGAGCATGAGGTAAGTAAGAAAGAATAACCTTAATTTATATCTTCCCTCATCAAATAATTTCATGTTTAAAGAGTTTCTTAAGGCATATCCAATTATGAAAAACTATTATATACTTGAACATATAACTATATTAAAGTATATCATGAATAAATTGAAAGGATAAAGAGTAAATCACTAAAAACACATACATAAATCATAGAAGTAAATTGATTAATATAAGGAGATTCAAGTGGTTGGATAATTTTTTCCAAGGAGTGGAAGAGGTTAAGAAGGAACCATCAAATAAATATAATATTTTAAATACTTTAAAAGAAAAATACATTTCTCCCTACTCTAAATTGAAATGGTATTCCTTCTAAGATGATAATAATTGAAAAAGAAGAAAATAATCATTATGAAGATCAAGTACCATTGATAAGTTTTAAGAGATCAAATAAAATATTCAACAACAAAAGAAAAAAGAGAAAATAGTTAATGCTAAAGAAACAACTACAACCAAGCTACTATGTTATAAATTATCCTCTTATGTAGTCTTCATTTCCCTATAAATTGTGGCCTCCTTGTACAAATTAGCTATTGATCACCACATTAGTGAAACAAATTTAACATTTTGAAATGGTTAAACATTATTATTATTTTTATTTGTATAAGTATAATTATTATGGGTTCATTTCTCCTCTCCTACTCTTCCTAATAAGGTTCTATTTTACAAGCCTCATATAAATGTTAGGGTTCTAACTTCTAAAAATTGAATAGTGTCAACTTAATCTCATTAGACAATGCTCCCCTAGTATTAATGGGGCCAACTTTTTATCTATCAAACTCGGCTATGTTTACATTGAATAAGAATTTGATACCTTTATCATGATACTTGAACTAAGATATCTTGGCTCTAATTTTAGTCATTTTATCTAAAAATTATTGGTGACATATCCATTCTGTTTAGTTTTAATCATTTATTATTGCAATTAATTATTACAAGGAGGTTCTTGAAGCTTATATTCCATCCCCACCATTTTTATTCTAAATATTTGACATTTTCTTTCAATGTAAAGTCTAAATTTTATCCTTAATGTTATACATATTTTTCTAGGATAATGTACATATTCATTATATTTCACTATTAAATGTGTTCAGGCATAGAAGAAAAACCTTCAATATATCTTTAAGATAACTTTGATACCATCAAGATAATCCCACCTTTCATTGCATTAATATCAAGGTTAACTAACCCTTCCTCTTTACATGCTTTTCAATTAGAGTATCCTCTAGTAAAAATAGAAACATTAATAGTGTGGTTATCAAAGAGTGTCTAGGGATGCACACATCACTATTATTAATAAATTATAAGATTGTAAGAAATGTTTATGGAAGAAATAAATATCTAATAGAGAATATAATGTATTAGTACATATCTAACTATTACATATTTTAAATAAAGCCCCTTTAAAATCTATCTTAAATTTCTATTTAATGAGTCAACTAGGTTCAAAATTATTTTCATCTTATTGCCCCAAAATTTATCACCTTTACAACAAAACTTGATTTCATCTAATTTATCTTATTTATTCTCAAATCATATTAAAATCACCACCTTAAACTCTAAGAAATACTTATTTATTTTATCTTCATTTAGAAAGGGGTGTGAAGGGGATTTAGAACCTTTTAAAGTTTTTTTCAAAATAACTACAAAGATTTTATTCATTGCCTTTCTTGTTGCTTTTAGGATTAGTGTTATGAATTTTGTGCCTTCATTCTTAAAAATTCTTATATCAACTCATTTAGCATTTCCATGATCTTTTTATATGGGAAAGGTCAACATACAATGAGGTAGACACTTTCCATTTTTTTTATTCCTTAATTAGTTCTTTCTAGGGAAACTTTTAGTCTTTTCAAACACCTTACAAAAATATGATAAATGTGTGATTATTTTTCTTTCCACTCTATAAATTTTTGATGTGCTTGGATATATAATTGAGACTCATAATGTACAATGATAAAAATTTAGTATATATGAAAGAAATATTTTCGAGACATCAAACTACCATTCTACATAACTCTCACATGGAAATAAGAATATTATTTTATTTTAACTAAAGATATTGTGTGTACTCTATCTTGAAAATTACTAATTAATTTTGAATTATATACAGTTTATAATTTAAAATAAGAGCATCCTTTGTAACATGGAATAGATAGGTTAATTTTAATGAAATAAAATATGTTTTTATATTAAGAAAAATTTACAAATATATGGAACTCATACATCAAGAGAAATTGACTAAGATGTAACTCTGTATGAGAATTAAGATGCTCGAATAATTTATATACCTTCTTTCAATAATTAACATTAGAAATTAATACTTGGTTCATATTGTATACCCACCTCCCAATGGTCTTGGAATGGATGCATTTAGATGGAGAAGGATTTCAAAAGGCTCATGGTACTTGTGGACCCCTCAAAGGCATGATATATAACACATGAACTTTATTTATGAAATTTGGTCTTTTGTTGTTGGCTTCTAGTATGAGTGTTATCTATAATTGGTGGAATTCTTAGTTAAGACTCTCAATCTTCCATTGTTGGTTTCTAGTGTGATTATGCAATATGCTCACCAAAACGTATTAATTTCTAATGTTAATTATTCAAAGAAGGTTTTTTTTCATAAGAAGAGACCTATGTTCACATATTCCAAGGCATGTTATTATCCACAATGCATGACACTTCTTCACATCTCTATCGAGTTCTAAAAAATACAGATCTACCATTTCCATGGAGGATATTGATGATTTTGTACTGATGTATTCAACCAATGTGCTTTTGTAACATCTTGTAATCAGAAAATTGGTCATTTGTACTAGGACCTCACTGGTCTTTTTGATATTTTGTAAAATTTGTTACTTGGACTGCAACTGGGGCTTTTCTTGTTGGTTCTTTCCCGTCAATATGTCTGCCTAAACCAACTATATGTAAAATATTATATATAAATAAAATTATAAGTGGTCTCCCACTTTTGCTTAAAAAAAAAGTTCTTGTAAATGTCCACATATCTTTCCTTGACATGGTTGCTATTTCTTAAAAGATTTCTTATGATTTTTCATAATGTTGACCAGTCAATACTTTACTATAAATATTCTATAGTCATGCTCTTAAATGTCATAAGAATATGTCATAATTGTAAGTTTTAATGATCAGATTGTATGCATAGAAATTAATTCAAATCAAACACAATAACACATTAGATACTCTGGGTAAACCCTCCTCTTGAAGGAGAAAAACCCAGCCACAAAATAACACTTATATATTGAATCTCATTGATAAGGAAAGTGTCCTTTTACAATAGGTCAATCTGAAGGCTGAATATGAGCATCAACTAAGAATGCAACACAGCCAACACAAAACAATATTTCATTGATACAAGATATAGTCACAAGAGATATCGCTCCACCTTGAAGAACACACACTTGACAATAATCAATTTGAATCAATAACTTCGCCTTCTGTACTTGGACTGAACTTGCATGTATGTGATATGCATTGAATGCTAATGAATCAATCACAATGAAATAATTGAATGAATATATATACAATATGAAGAGGTGTGTTACTCCAAATCATATCAGGTTGGCCTCAAAAGAATTATATCTTTTACTAATTTTAATAAGTTGGCCACCTCAAATTCGTGCCTCTTTATTAAATTTTCATCTCTTTATTAAATGCAACTTTTATCAAAGGGAATGACTCTTCATTAAGACGCATATAAAAATTAAATAGAAAATGGCTATATTTAATTATTATCTTCATGTGTACTGGGCTGGAAGGTATTCGCCTAAAGCTACCATGATCTTCAACAATAATCTAGGGTTTCATCTTATAAAGCTATAATAATATTATATGCATTTAGAACATCTTAGAAACCTCCCTTGAAGCATTCAACAAATGACAAATAACTACCAACACAAAGTGATATGCCTCATTTCCTAATATGAGGACAAAATAATAAATCAAAATATTAGGATGCTAGGTTGACCCACCTTTCCCAATACTTGGCTAAGTTTATCATCTATTGAGGAGTGGATCCCAACAACAATTGTGCTTAGTGCTTACTACTAATGCAAGGAATACCTATTCATTTTTACTTTATTGTAACATGCCTAGTAACTCCTCATCTCAAGTGAAATTGTGGGAATGGATTTTTATGCCCTCCCTATGACTAAATGGCTACAAGGAGGTGAATATGATATGGTGGAAAAAACCAAGATACAATTTGGTTCATTTCTCATAAACTCTCTAAAAAATAATTGAATTCCTACATCCTAACTAGAAATACCATGAGGGGTTTAGATACCATTTTAGACAAAAAATATCCTTATATTGATCACTAGTTCACTTGGACCAACTAAAGAGATGGTGAACTAAGGGAAACTTAGTTGTATTGATAGATTAAAACTTATTTATTTCTCTTTCCATTGTCCCCTATCCACAAAACACCCTTATTTAAGTAGATTCTATTAAACCTATCTCACATATTGCCTCCCAATTCTTTAAACTTTTCAAACTTCTTATTCCTCATACCTAATAATCTATCCTTCAAGCTCAACACTTCCCACCTCAATCAAATTGATCACCTTGCTTTCCCAATATCCCTTTGGTTGATGTTCCTAGACCTTATCAAAATGGTAAGTGGATACAATTGTGGAATGATGTGATTAAATCTATTGCACTACCTTACTATGATCTTACAATAAGAATATGGCTAGAAAGAGATCTAGAATGGAAAAAAAATATGGATCCAAATAGAAAAAAAAACTTGTTTTGGCTTTAGCACTTACTAATAACTTTTCTACAATGAGTGGTAGCTTTCATTGAAATAAAATTTAGAAGATTTGAACTTAATTGTGGTAGAGGATCTCAATTAAGAGATAGGCTACATTGGATGAAAGGATATAAGGGATACAAATTATTTTTTAGTTATCTCGAACATATTTACATTCTCGAGAGTGGATAATATCTATCGTTGATCAAGAGAGGTAGTTCCATGACAACTCTAATGATATTAAATCCATTTTCCTCCAACATTACAAATAATTTTTAATTGATCTAGTTGAAGGAGATCCACGTCAAGATATAGTGAAAAATTATGGGCATAACAATTATATATTTTTTAACATATATAATATGTATGGTTGGATTAGTGAGATATTTATAAAGAGTATACAATGAATTCAAACTTTGTTAGATTTTATTCTTAATAAATTATTTTTAACGATTCAATTTATAGCTTTATGCAATCTATAAGTTTAAATAGTTTGATGGTATCTAAACTTTATACATATAAAAATATGATAAATGTCTGATCATTTTGCTTTCCAATCTATAATTTTTTGATGTTATTGGCTATATAATTGAGATGATTCACTCACATTGTAATGATAAAATTCATCCTCATATGGAGTATTTTATGTTATCTTCCATTAAATTCATCCTCTTTATGAGATTCTTACATGGAATATTGATATTCTAGTGTGAATTCTTAATTTTAGACATATCTTAACTAGATGAATTTAGGTTCAATGAAGGAAATAGAACTTTTTTTTCACTTACATAATCCTATTTTGAAGTTCATTTATGTTAACAACTATTAGATTAAATATTTTTATCCCCAATTATTTTCAAATAATTTTATACTAATCTTAGTATTCTTATTCTTTCTTTCATTGTTTCATTTAAAATTTGAACCATTTAAGGATGCTATGTTATAGATTATAGTTGTCTTCCAATTCTTTTTAAATTGTTAATGGTATGAAAATATTATTGATGAGTAAATGAATTATTACAAGTTATATTTTAGATTTGTATTCCCTTTATGTAGATATATTATTTACCAAAGTCTCCTTGCTCTTTTAGGTGTATTGTATATATATATATATATATATATAACATGGAAAATGCAGATCATGTTCCACCTATGTCAAATTCTTTGTTTGCAAATACTAGTAATGAGATTAAAAAATTGAGAGATTCATTAGCATAGGATGCAAACCCGGGGATATATAGTGAACCATGCATGTTAATATTGCATATTCTAGAAAAACTAAAAGATGAACTTGAGAGGACTAGTGCATATTCCCCAGATAGAGTGACTGCTATTCTTTACTGAATGCACGAAGTACATGGTGACATTCCCCTTAAAAAAATATAGGATAGTGTCACCAAAGAAATGATAAAAGCCACTTGTTTTCCATTTTATCAAAATGTGTGTAAGGTTAGGGGATACCAGGTCACTAGATGTGTCACTCATGCTATGGCCTCATTGATCTACTCACAATTTCTCGTAGCACACGGTCTATACCCAAACAATGAATAGATTCCATTGTATTTTATTTAGTAGTTGTATGTTGAGGTCCATTTGGGCCTCAAAGTTAACTACCTGGACATTCCACCTTATGTTGGTCAGGGGCATGGTAGGATTGCTGATAGGCCCACCTATCATCAAGCAGATAGACCACCCCTAGTGTTTAGGGTATTGGTTGGTGACAGGTCTCCTGCTCTCACCCCAACTCTATCCCCCATAGTAGATGAGGTTGTCATTGCTTTCCAAAAGGAAGCAATTGACACTGTAGGTGACATTACGACTGCCACCACTAGGATATCTGATGATCGTGTAGGTCAGTATTTGATGTCTAGAAATTCCCAATCCACACCATTTTCAGCATAGTGGACCACCATGGATCTTTTTACAGTGGTCGACATCCCTACTCCTACACAGCTTGATGCACTTACAGGAGATATGGTACGCATGACTCTGCATTGTTTAGATGAGGACCTATTGGAGGCATATTCTCACATTGCATCATACAATGGGATAGGTATAGAGAATGTTAGAGAGAATTTGAGATGCAAAGGTCATTTAGTTCCAGGATCCCATCACTCTCAGTCGAGTACTAGTGAAAATCAAGATCCACCTACAGTTCATACGGTAGCTACACAGACTATGGGTTTTACTGATATGTTGATTGGTCTTGGTTCATCATCATCAATGCCATCTCACCTTCATAGTCCTCTACATTCATCATTTATGGCACGACATGGGATAGATCAGATCGATGCAGATGTTGATTTGTCGCTTGATCATTTGGTGGATATGGTGGAGGTGACTGTTTCAAAGGACTTAGGTCATCTGATATCAGATGATGTGCATGTATGTGTGCATGTGCATGTGCATGTTTCAATTCTTTTTTCATTATTTTTATTTTTTTTTAACTAGATGTTCATGTAAGTTTATATATATGTGTATATATATTGTTGCAGGTGGACATACCTCATATCACCCCTAGCCTTGGTCCAGATCATGTGCATGCTCAATGTGACTCTGTGGATGAATCTGCTATCAATGGACATGTGAGTTTTACATTTTTATATAATCACACGTGTATATGTACATGTGATATATTTATGTATGCATAGATCTAGATTGATATTTAAAAATACAAGTTCATTTAAAAATAACTTTCATAAAATTTATTTAATATAAATTATATGTATTTAACACATATTGTACACAATTTTATTTGCAGGGCTCAGCACATCCATTAGAGCAGGACCATTCTCATTGAGATGGCCATTTGTCTAGGAGTAGACATTCATATTAGGCCATGCACTCTATATTTATGATCTTTACCACATGTATTTGATTATATGATGATCTTTAATAGTATTTGATATTTGATGATCTCTAACTTGCATTTGCTTATACTATATACATACATTTTCTTATTTGTTGATCTTTAGTATTCAACATTTGATGATCTTTAATTTACATTTTTCTTTTATGATATGTACATATATTTTCTTATATGATATATACATACATTTGCCTCTTTGCTTATAATATGTGTTATGTTTGTATGTATTGAATCCCTTTACATGTATGTACATGTGTTTACTTATGGTTTAAATATTTTTACACATAATATATTTATGCATTTGCTTTAAATATTCAATATACATGCATGTTTTCTTATTTTATGATCTCTTACAACTTACATTTCCTTATATTCAATATACATTTGATCTCTAGTAGAATTTTAGGGAAATCAATGCCACTTTATAATTAAGTTCATTCATGTTGATCACAATAAATATAAAAAAAATGACTTAAGCAACGTGAACCATTGAGTTGAGAACAAGATATAATCTTTTTGAAGTAACTTGAATTAATCCAAATATAATTAAGAAAATTCAATTCAAATTATATCGAAGATTATATATTTTTGACAAGTAACTTGAAATTCAATTCAAATATAATTAAGAAAATTTAATTCAAATTATACCTCTATTATAGATTTTGACAACTAACTTGAAATTCAATCTCAAATTATACCTCTAATATACATTTTGACACTTTAACAAAATTCTAAAATTACTAGATATGTTGTGCATACCTATGAATTAAATAACAACAAACTCCACAATGAAATAACTTGTTTGTTTACTACTTGATTCATTTAAACTAGGATCTAGTTATTCCATGTACACTAGAATAATTTTGATTCACTTGGAGCAGATTTTGGAGAAGTTTTTGCACATTTATCAAGGAGGCAAATATTAGAGCTCGACAACTTTTCATTTTTATCAATCAAGGAAAAATTTGGAGGATAATTTAACTAAGTTGGTAGAGGACTTGTTTAGAGTCATCATTAAGTTGAAGAAGAAAATGGGACAACAAATAAAAAGAAAAAATGTGTCTCAACAAAAATTGTCAAAAGAAGAACAAAAGAGGCGTGAACAAAACTTGGAAATTATCATAGAAAGAAACAAGGTACATGCTTGTTTCTTCTCTCTCTCACTCTCAAGTGTGTGTTTAGAAATTTTACTTTGAAATTTTCTAACTATCATTGCACTTGAATGACTATAAATACTTTTAAATGTCCTCAAGTCATCTTGGTCATGTAAGTTGCAATGTTTATATGATCCTTGACTCCAATTCCTTAAGCCAATTCTTTTTGTTTCAATATTTGTGTTTTGTGTCTTTGGTCTTTTATTTTCATCACTTCAATGTTCTCAAATTATTTTTATGTTTTATGCTCTAGGGATTCCTCAAGCTGGAGTCAGTCCAAATCTAGATATTGGATCAAACGAATTCATTGAAGAACACATGGACCTTGAAGTTAGGGAGGAGACCCAAGTTCAAACAATTCTTGTTGGAGAGGGGTCAAGATCACTTCATTCTATTGGTATGGATGAGCATATAAAACTAGCACAAACTTCTCTCACTTATAGCACCATGTTTTATCAGTTTGTTTTCTTACATACATAAACTTCACTTATATAACATCATCTCTCACTTTTGTTTGCAAAATATTTTGTGACACGTGTGTAGGAAGGGCTCAACAAGTAAGAAGTTTTCATGCTCAAGTCGAGCAAAATCTAGACATTGGATCAAATTAATCTACTCAAGAATACATGGTCCTTGAAGATAGGGAGGCACAAGTTCAAACAATGCATGTTGGAGAGGGGTCGGGATCACTTCCTCCTACTAGTATGGATGAGCATATAAAATTAGCTGAGAAGGTGGGGAAACAAATTTCTCATAGATATTTAGATCATTTACTTGAAATGGATATGGAGAAACTGAAATATTATGCCAGCCAGCCTTATAATAAGAGAAAGAGGTCAATGACTAAATCTGTAAATGGAATGATCAATCATCTTGATACACTTGAAAAAACCCAATTGTTATAACGTTTACTTCTTTGTGATGAGCTCAAAGAGTAATTACAATTGTTGGGTGTTCATTCAGCATCAAATAAGAAGAAACACATGGGATTACAAAAGGATATTGTTCAAAATGTTAAAAAGGGTTTAGATTCCATTGGGAAAGGATCTCAATCAGTGGATAAGGTCACTACAAGAAGGGTGATGTCGACATCTATTTTACATCAAGATATAGCAAGAAAAAGAAAAATGTCTGCACTTTCAACTGAAATTGGTTATAGTAGAACCACATTGATAAAATATGAGAAAAAGAGAAAGTTTTTTGGATGAGAGTTTAGAAGGAAATTGGGCAATTATGTGTAGAGCTCCCCATTCTGACAAGATTGAAGATGTTGTTAGGAACTTGGTCTCATGTTTTCAGCATAAACAGACTCGTCCATCATCAAATACTAGAGATGTTATGAGACATGGAATTGGACCTAGTATTTATGAAAATCATATCAAACATTGGCTAGACATAACACAATTTGAGATGTATATGAACTTTTGTAATGCATATCCTCATATAAAGATTGGGAAAACAATGTTTCAAAGGTTAAAGCCATATTATGTGAAGATAAAAAGTTTTTGGAAACTTCTTGTTGTCATTGTCATATTGAATTTGATCTCTACCTATTAGGTTTTTGAAAGATGAGAGAAGAAAGATGTGGGTTTCAAAATGCACCTCCTAAACAGGCAAGTTTGTTCATAAAGTCTATATTATGTGATCATGAAAATGGACCTCAAATAAACTGCATAAAAGGAATTTTTGAGACATGTGGAAATTTGGCTAAATTTCCTTCAAGAATTTAGGATACTGACCTAACAAAGATAGTAAATTGCAAGAGGTAAGTACTATTTTTAGAGAGTTTATTTGTTTCAATTTCTCATAGATTGTTATTTGGATTATCTTTGATGTAATGTTTCATTGATCAAGTGTGGTTTATTATTTATTCACATATTTTACTGACATGGGTACAAGTATGTAAAGTTGCAAACAAATTTTGGGAAAGAATCAACAAGGTTGAATTATGTAGAAGAGGAGATTCCCATTGGAAAATTTATGGAAGATTTTCAAAAATTGATACGACCATACATACATCATTCCTTTTTTGCTAAGTGGCAAGCACAACAATTCCAAACATTGAGAGATACTTTCCCATGTGGAACAATTCTATAGTAGTTGACTTTGTAGAAAATTACTCCTTTGTACATCAAAAGGAGATTCAATCAGAGTATTACTTTTCAAAGCAGATCACTATTATGGTTCATGTGTGTTATCGACATGCACAATCAAAATTGGATGGTGTTGAGAGTATAGATGAAGAATGAGCCATTAAGAAAGAATATCACTTTTATATTAGTGATGATAAAGAGCATGACACACTTTTTGTCCAACATTGCTTTACAATATTTTTTGAGAATTTGAGAAGCAGGGGTGTAAAATTTGAAAATCAATTTGTATGGTTAGATGGATGTGTGGCACAATTCAAATATTCACGACCATTCTATGCACTTTATACATATTATAAAATCTACAAAATACCACATGTTTGGAGTTTTTTTGAAAGTGGGCATGGAAAGGGTGAGCATGATGGAGCAAGAGCTTGCATCAAACGAGCTTTAAGAAAGCATCAAATGAGTTATCCAGAAGATTTTCTAGACAATGCACATGATGTTGTTGAATGGTGCAAGAAACACTTTGCATCAAATGTGGTTAGCACATCTTCAAGAACAAACCAACACATTCCACATAGAGTGTTTTGGGAGATATCGAGTATGTATAAATTACATTAAATCAAAAAATTTAATTTATTTAAATTTAAAATATATATATACATATTTGTTCACATAAGTTTTTTGTTGTACATATGTATCTAGGTGTGGATAGAAGATCGATGCATGGATGCAAAAGGGTAGAAAAAACAAGATCTTTGCATTGTGTTAGGAGTTCAGATAGTCGCCATGGATGGATATTAGACACAAGGGATTACTCTTGTTTTTGCACTAAGTGCATTGAGGGAAACTCTGATTATGCATGCAACAATCAAGAACTTGGATATGTTGGTAAATGGGATATAGTGCCACTAGTCGTTCCATAAACATACGATGAAGACGAGGAAGAAATATTTTAATACATTCCTTGATTTCAATTGATTATGACCATATTTCAGGATTGGTTAGAAAAGGTACACATGTGTAAGTTTTCAATAATTTAAATATTATATATATCTAGTTAATGATCTTTAAAGACATTTCTAATTTTTTTAGAATTTTTTTGTGTAAATTTGGTGTATAGGAGATGTTTTCACAGTCATAGCAGAGCTTGGAAACATCGAAGGTGTTAGCTATTATTTATTGTGTTGCATAGAAGAGAGGAATAAGCTAATAGAACCTGAAACAAGTGATGGAATGTTATTTCCAACAGGTGAGTTTGAATTTAAAATTTTATATACATTGTATTCACGTGTGCACATTACATTATAAACATTAAATATATATTTTACAAACCTTGAGCACGAAAAATTTTGCACACATTCATATTTCTTACCTTAGGTTCATGTTTACCATGCAGGTTCTGTTGTAGTGCAAGGGACATAGCTAAAACAAGTCAAAGTTTTTCAGCATGGGATTCATTTTGTTGACTATCAACCTGATAACAAGGTATATCAATATAGTCACTTAATAATTGCTACCACTCTACATCTTCATACAGTTCCACATGCACGTGGCCGAAGAGAATGGAGACTAGATAGTGATGATCATCAACAAATTCTACATGTTATTGAAGAGCGGGCTGAACCAGAATCTTTGACTTAGATTATATCCATGGTTTTCAAGTTCACTTGTAACCCTATACATGTTCAAATAAGAAATTATAGTTACTTGTACATAGTTCTAAATAATTTTGTGTAAATTACAATTATATGTACATATTTGTTCCATGGAAAATTCTTAAGTTCAAGAATCTTTGATAGCATCATCTCTCACTTTTTTTGGTTGCATGTAAACCTATATATAT
>VDFB02193867.1:656853580-656877575 GCA_007258455.2 Sequoia sempervirens
TCTACAACCAAATGATATTCACACATACACACATAGGAGCACATGAATCACATTCTTCAATGATGAAACAATCGCACTTATATATCCACTACATGAGATTTCATCACAACTTAGTCAGCCAAGAAAATAGAACATATTTGCAATGTTAGCCCAAATTTACAAATAAACTTTTAATTTGAATCCACCAAGGCTAGCCACAACATAGTGGAGACCCAAATTAACATCTCCAACACAAAAAGACTTTAGTTACTTTCACCATGAAAATCCACAACACGCTACCACCAACATGTCGGCCAGGAAAATGAAAAACTAAACATGCGCAAGAAAAGATCTTCAATCATGAGCTCATTGGTCAATGTGGACATACCAAAAAGATAGAGAATGATCTAGATACATCTAGAGAACCAAGAAACGACAAAGAAACATCAACAACAACTAAGATTAACATAATCACACAATCTTCATTCAGGAACACTGATAGAGACCACATAAACATTGTTAGACCACAACACACTCAAAACTTCACATGGACCTCTAAAACTTCTGGTAGATGATCTAGATATACTCAACAATAAAACCTTTAATCCACACCAACTAATATTCAACGTACAGAACAAGACACCTTCATGACCTGCATAGTTCCATTGAGAACCTAGAACACTTTCTCTTACAATTTTCTCAATATCCTCAACATATACAACAATTGATATAAAAAATTATAATAGTGTTGACATTAATGACAACCACATATCAGCAACACATCCACAGCATCCAACACATCCTTCAATTCAATACCTAATTGAAATCAATATTACTAAATTGAGAAATATCGCTAATAGATACCATACCCACCAGCATTTGCAATTAGTCATACTAAATATGGAGGTCATAATTTGATGCAAGAGCATTCGGATCCACGCACAATCTTATGTGACCCAGAAAAAATTTGTGTTTCAAACAATTGGTAAGGTTTCATGAAAACAATTTTTATAGGTAGATTCTAGACTTCATTTTGGTTTGAAAATCAAAAGTCAATTCTAATTTAATTATCTGATTTCATTTATCTATCATAACTACATAAGTAAGTTTTATTTAGTAGAAGAGTTGAAAGAGGTTAATATTCTCTCAGCCATGAGTCAGTGTACTTCATTAGGAAAGTTGGATATGTTGTTTTGACAAGCGTAGCTCGATATAGCAATCATTATTGTACTGTAAACAATTTGAATAGTCCATTGTTTATACATCTAATATTCTTATGAAAAAAAATCACAAAAGACCAAAAGCCAACACTTACATCCAATTATAAGAAAAGGTATATTTTCTTGAGTTTATTATTTAAAAATCTGAAGTATGACAATGTTCTTCATACACCAATGAGGGCAGGAAGTGCTCAAATAATCTGGTCACCATTCATATCCCCATGCCCAATGGTTATAAGGTTCAAAATGAAAATCTGAGAAAAAGGGTGCTAAGGAAGAGAGTGGAGGAGTGGCGATGGAAGGTTGCATCTTAGGTGAGAAGGAAAGGATAGGTAGGCAGAATATGTTCAAAAAAAATTTGACAAGGTTGCGCCCATCTTGACTAGTAAATTTTGTAAATTGTGATAAAATTGAGTGTATATGTAGAGGGAAATCATGCCAAAACAAGTGGAAAAACATGTGAAGGAGCAATGACATCTATAACATTGAAAGCAATTAAAATTGCCTACATTGAAGTCGATTGCATAGGAGGATACAACTTTGTGGGCCACACAATTCATGAGAAAAAGGAATTTCATGAAACCGGTGAGGAGTGATTTTCCAAAGGTGAAATATAATATAGATCGTGTGAATGGATAATGTTGGCATAGTGTGAAGGGATTGAGCCCTTGAAAGGGCTGAGATGATGAAAGGGTATGGAGCGATGCAAATGTAATGGGTGACTGGGAGAGAGTGGCAACCAGCAACTAGGAGGATAAAACATAAGGGAATGAGAGTAGAATGGTGGAAATTTCTATGTAGCAAGTGAAGATTCATAGGCCTCATAGTGTGTGAACTTGAATAGAATTGAAAAGTTAGATAGAACAATGGGAGGAATGCAAAAGAAGATGAGAAGTTGGATAGAGAAGTGATGGTAATGAAATTGCATGATTTTTGCAATGTAATGAAATCTATTTTGAATAAATTTGTTTGTTACTTGCATATGGGAATTTATGGTTATGCAATTATAATTCATTTAAATCATCAAAAGAAATTTTTGATTTGATTTTTTCATTAAAATGAAGTCTTTTATAATCTGTGATTTGTGGATTTGAGCAAGAAGTCAAGAGGGTGTGTTTTTAAATCTCTTCATCAAGTGGTATCAAAGTAGGCAGTCTTGAGTGTGCGAATAGAGTGACAAGAGAGGTGTGGTTCGCACTAGGACCTGTAGGTGAAGAGGGAAGTGAGCAAAGGTTTTGGTGGTACAAGTAGATCGTCGAATGTAAGGCATCTTGTGACAAAACTTGTTGATAGTAGAAGCACGAGTGAAGTCCAAAAGTATCATTGTAGATGTAGAGAGTCCTAGTGGTTGAGGGCTAGAAGGCATAGAGATGGAAGTGTGAGTGAGAAGCTCAAAAGCATCATTGCAAGTGAGCGGAGTCCCAAATGATTAAGAGCAAAAATCATAGAGGAAAGTGTTGTGTGATGGTAGATTATAGTAGATGAAGTGGAATCTTTGTGAGGTCGAGGTGTGATTGCAACATGATGTTTCTAAGGGTTGAGTGTAGAGAAGACATGCCAAAGGAGGGCATGGAGAGAAGAGGAAGGAAATACTTGGAGGAGGTCGGGATAATTAGCAGAGGAGGTCAGTTTGTTAGCAATGAATTTCCTTGTACGTTGTGCACAATCTCGAAGGGTGGTTCTACCACTCTGTTTCACCTTTGTGAGCCCATGCTCACAAAATTCTTACCTGACATGTCTAAAGTAGGAGCATCCGGATCCATGTGCAATCCTATATCACCCAAAAAAAATTGTTTTGAATAATTGGTAAGGTTTCATGAAAATAATTTTTACAGGAAAATTTTATAGTTCATGTTGGTTTGAAAAGTAAAAGTCAATTCCAATTTAATTATCCGATTTCATTAATCTATCATAACTGCATAAGTAAGTTTTATTCAATAGAAGAGTTGAAAGAGGTTAATATTCTTTCAACCATGAGTCAGTGTACTTCATTAGGAAAGTTAGATATGTTGTTTTGACAAGCATAGCTGGAAATAGCAATCATTATTACACTATGAAAAATTTGAAGGGTTTGTCGTTTATACATCTAATATTCTTCTGACAAAAAATCATCGAAGACCAAAAGCCAACACTTGCATCCAATTATAGGAAAAGGTATATTTTCTTAAGTTTATTATTTAAAAATATGAAGTATAATAATGTTATTCATATACCAATAAAGAGATGAAGTGCTTGAATAATATGGTCACCATTCATCTCCCCACGCCCAATGGTTATAAAATTAAAAATGTAGATCTGAGAAAAAGGTCACTGAGGAAGAGAGTGAAAGAGTGGTAGTGCAAGATTGCAGCATAGGTGAGAAGGGAAGGATGAGTAGGTAAAATATATTAAAAAAAATTTGACAACGTTGTTCCCATCTTGATTGATAAAGTTTGTAAATTACAATAAAATTGAATCCAGACATAGAGGTAAATTGTACTAAATCAGGTGGCAAAGCATGTGGAGCAGTGGCATCTATAACATTGAAAGCAATTAAAATTTTCTACATTGAAGGTGGTTGCACAGAAGGAGGCAACTTGGTAGGCCACACAAGCCATGAGCAAAAGGAATTTCTTGAAACTGGTGAGGAGTGATTTGCTAGAGGTGAAATCAATACTAGTATAGATCATGTAAATGGATAACGTTGGTAGAATGTGAAGGGATCAAGCCCTTCAAAGGGATGAGATGATGAAAGGATATGGAGTGATGCAAATGTAATGGGTGGCTAAGAGAAAGTGGCAACCACCAGGTAGGAGGGGAAAATGTAAGGGAATGAGAGTGGAATGGTGGAAATGTCTATGCAACAAGTGAAGATTCATAGGCCTCATAGTGCATGAACTTGAATAGAATTAAAAAATTGGATAGAGTAGTGGGAGGAATGTAGAAGAAGATGAGAAGTTGGATAGAGAAGTGATGGTAATGAAATTTCTTGATTTTTGCAATGTAATGAAAGCTATTTTGAATAAAGTTGTTTGTTACTTGCATATGTTAATTTATGGTTATTGTGAGGCCTACCATTTGACACACCCATTTGACTATCTTTTGATTCGATCATGTTGATACTCTATGTGGTTTAGACTATTTTGGATAATCATTGACATTGGATTTTATGATGGTTTCCTATTATGATGCTTATGAGGATTATGTGCATGTGATGTTTTTTCATGTTTATTTGATTATAATGGTAGGAATGGATAAATGGTTATGATATATGATTGATAAGATGTTAAAATTGAATTAGGTGAATATGAGACTCCTTTATAATGTTATGACTTGATATGAATTGATAGAATATGTTGTTGCTAGATAAAGAGTAATTAAGGATGTTGAGCTTTTTGATTTAGGAATTGATTGTACTATTTATATGTATATAAAATTGTTGATTTAATTGTGGTTTATCTTGCATTGGATATATAAGGGGCCGACCCTTTGGTGAAATGGTGGGGCTTCTTTCCTGTAGAGCCAACAACCAAGGTTCAAACCTCGCGGGGTTGCTCTCTACTGCGTCAACAATGGAGTTTTTTATTTACCCTCATATTAAGGGGAGGTTCCTTGGTGAATTGGTGGGGCTTCTTCCCTGTAGTGCCAACAACCAAGGTCCAAACCTTAATATTAAATTTAAGCCAGTATTGGCATGGTGTCATGGTTTATAGGTGGCATTTTTGTTCTTGCCACCAAGGTTCAAACTCCATTGGGGTGGTATTGTTGAATGGTTGTATCCGGTTCATAGCTCCGGTCAAAAGCGTTTACCCCTTGAATAAAAACATCTTGCATTGGATATATTAACAAGTAGAAATTGAGTATGTAGATACATGCCCATGGCCAATGGGATTGGAGGTAACCAAGGGTACCTGATTTGTCACTGGTACATTTTGACCCAATTTTTTACGAACGTTCATCAAAAATTGGGTCAAAATGTACCAGTGTGTGCTAACCAAGTGAAACCCACTATAGTCCATTTGGAGAATGGACCATAGCCTCTATGTTGTATTTTATTTTGTGATCAAAATATTTAGTGTTGAATCTTGTGACTATGCTTCTAAGGTCAATCAAGCTTTTGATGAGGGTTTTGGGCATTATGGAAATTATTTTATTTTATTTGAATTTTAATTTTATTTTTGAGGATTTAAAAAGGTTGAATTAGTCCTTGGAATGGGTTAATTGATTTTAATTTAACCTCTAGGATGGTTACCTATGGGTTAGGGGTCAAATCAAGCCCATAGTTGTTGAAAAATGCAAGTTGTGACCCTTCTTAATTAGCTATTAAGAAGGGTGACGGATTTTGGGGATGGGATTGGAGTGTTGGCTTCAAAATCTCATTAATGAGATTTGAAAGCCTTTGTTGAGTGCTGAACACTCTTAGGCCTTTCACTTCCCCAAGAGTTCTCACACATGTGTGAGAACTTGTGGGGAGGTGTGTCCATAGGAGCGAATGAGAGAGTGATATGTGTCACTCTCTCCTCCAAGGGATTTCAACTGTTGACTCCTATATCAATCCTTTGGAAAACCAAATAAAGGGTCCCTTTCTCTTGGACAATTTTAGTTTTTGCTTGATTTGGGGAAAAGAGGAAGGAGTTGGGAAAGCTCTTCTTCAACTTGATATTTGGAAGCTTGCACAAAAAGGTTGGATTCAAATCATTCTTTTTATTTCATGCAATGGTTTCTTGAATGCTTATTGTTCTTCTTGAATGCTTGCTTTTTATATTGGGTGTTGTGATTGTTTTGTTGGGATGGGTGTTGGATTAGCTCCTCTTCAAGGAGGGTGAGCAATGCATGTGTGGGATAGAGAAAGGTAGCACCTTCTAGGGGGTTTTATCACTTTGGAAAAATGGATAGGGTATGAGTACCCATTAAAATGTTGGGGTTGTGGATAGGGAATTACTACCCACAAAAATGATGGAGGTTTTGGATGGTTGAATTGGTGATATATGGTATAAGGGTGTGAAAGAAGAAGGGAAATAAATACTCATTATATGTTATTGAATGGATATGAATATTTCTATAAAACCCAAGATCGATTGCACCTTGTCTCTCCCTTAAGAAATCCATGAGTGGACTTTCTATGTGTGCATTAAAAGCCTTGGGAAAAAGGGGTTTGTGTACTACTTGTATTTTTTTTGTTTTCCCTTGGTTATTGTTTGGAAAAAAAAATTGTGATGTGTGTACCTGGTATCTTGGTTACCTCCTAGCTCGGGGGGTGGTTGGTTTTCCAACCCAACGTTGGGAGGTGAGCACTCTCTATTGGCCATGAAAAGAAGTTGTCTCATGTGTTCACTTTCAGATTTAGAGACCATGGTTGTAGCTGGTGCAGAAGGATTCAAGAAAAAATATATATTCTGCCATGTTCAGTTATATTGTACCTTGTGGATAGGCAAATTTTTTTAAAGCATGTATAATGGTATAAAATCATTTGAAAGAAGAACTTGTTTTCTGTACGAACTGCCCTTGTGGAAGGAAAGGGCGTAGCAATATTCCTGATATGTTTTTTTAAAACAAAAAAATATAGTCTGTTAGGATTGTTCAAGCATGTATGCCTTTGCCTTGTTGTATGCTACAACTCTGACTGTTTAAGCATGTATACATTTGCACTGTTGAACATTACAGCTTCCTGAAGTATTTCTGCAGTTGTGTTGCAACAAAATAGACAAAATAAATATGTATTTATCTTGAAATAGAAGAAATGATCATTTTGTTTTCTGAAGCTTTACACTTTACTGTTATGATAGAGGAGAATAGGCGTATATGTACCTATTTATAAATGAGTGGCTTCAAATTTGAAAATCTCTATCTGCTGTTTCCTATGATTAAATGTTTGGAATATGGAAGAAAATTAGAATTACAAATCTAGGTTTTATTGTTTATAGATCAATCGAATGGAAAGTATAATTTGTTTATGTTTGCAAGGAGAGTTACTATCTCGCTTCAGATGCAAATAAAATACAGTACGCGGTAGTGATATACTTTCAATGTTAAAATGATTATGTGCTAATTAAAGTGTCTATTGGTTAGTATTCAAATGGGTTTTCTATTGCCTTACTCTATGATCATAGTTGTACTGAGTAAGTTCATGTAAATAATAAGCTGAAATTTGTAAAGCATTTTGGGTAGACAAAAATATGCATTTAATTCTGTTCAAAAGATGTTACAGATAAATATTGATGCGTATAAACATAGGCGCCCTACGCTCTGTATCTGATAGCCCTTGGAAGAGTGTTTGAGTCATCCTTACCCTTGGAATCTCTGACCATCTTCCCAAGGAAATGACACCGGTACCATCCTTCAGGGAGGATTCGATCTTCATAGCATAGAAAATAGTATTCTTTTTGGAAGACTGTATGTACACGACTCACCTCATACCATAGATAGTTAAATGTATTCTCTTAAAGTCTTTTCTTTAAGGAAAATTTATCGTTAAATTTATTCACTTTAGAATGAAGTATGATGCTTATAAATTAGTAAATTAAATAAATAAAAGCTCCCTTATTATTATAGTGAATAAATATGTATAATAAGAATTCTAATTGTGAAATTTATTTTATTTTTAAATCATGTTATTTATTTTAATTTATTTTTCTTATTTTTTATTTTATTTTGTTTTATAGGAATATTTTGGAATATTGAAATTATAATTTATGATGAAATTTATTTGGGTTAAACAAACTAATTGTACGAACCAAGTTTGTATTAGTGTTAATATAGATATTTAAATTATTACATTGTTAATACCTCAACAAAATGATGTTTATATCTTTAGGGTTATATTAGTAGTATCTTAAAATGATAGTTAATATTTTGGTGGATTAATAATATTCACTTTTAGTGTGAAGCATGTTGTCAAGGTGAGGTTTGGCACTGTTAGACCACAACAATCATTTGGAACCTAGCATAGCATTAACCTAAGTCTTTGACTTGCTTCATCCTTGGTTTAAGGGGGCACACACAATGGGTTTCATGTGCTCGGTGTTATTCCCTTCTCTTACCCTATTGTTGGGCGTCATGCCATAGGCAATGTTGTACGAGAAACGTTCCCGATGTGTGTAGTATACAACCTTTCTAGTGCTTGATTATCATTTGTTAGTGTCTTTTGTTAGCATTTTTGTAGCTTTGTTCAAAAAATTTGATGGTTATGTTTTTTCCCTTCAATCAAAATTTAGGGCATTACAGTTATGCAATTATAATCAATTTAAATCAACAAAAGAAATTGTTTATTTGATTTTTTTCATTAAAATGAAGTCTTTTGTAATCTATGATTTGTGGATTTGAGTAAGAAGTTGAGAGGGTGTGTTTTTTCTCTTCATCATAATCAATCATGTTAGGGACATCACTAGGAATCACACTTCATTTCATGAATAGAAAGAGAAAAATATGGTAGAATATGCAAATTTTTTGGGGCATGATGACATTAAAAAATTAGAAATATCTAAAGTTGATTTAGCCCATTATTTTATCGAATGAAGAATAGGACAATGTGTTGCTTTAGGCAAAACAAAATTTTCCATAAAATTGTGCAACCATCAAGGCATAGTTGATAACTTTTTGGATCATTGGTGGATGGTTTTTTGTAAACCACCCAACAAATATCTTGATGTCCCTTTAATACTTTCTTCCCAAATTATATATGGAATTTTTTTTAGGAAGCCATGTCAACTATTTTGATTTTAGGCATTTTTAGGGAGTGGGTATGGGCATGCCCCAACATAGAGCTAGGGAAATGTGTATTATGTAAGTTCCCTATGTTCACCCTCCTTATTTTCATCTCCCAACTCTATCACCCCATCTAGACCTTATTGTCGATGTGACCCAGCATATTCTCATGGCCATAGACTCTTTGAAAAACTATTTGATTACAAAGTCATCACATTTTGCTTAGCTTCTAGAGGGTGGCACTCCTCATGCTTCAATTGATATTGGTGCAGCATCATCATCATTATCATCCAGGCATATTTGTGTGCTTCATCAGTTTACTACATGTAGGCATACATGTTTAGGTCCTCCCCTAGACACATATGAGCATGAGGTGCATCATGTATCACTTGGATGAGATACGGGTGAGCCTCCCCTAGACACATTTATGTATAAGGTGCATGATGTGTCACTCGGAGGAGATGAGGCACCAGTGCATAATACAGGTGCAGTGGAGATGTGTGAGGGAGGAACAGGTGCAGTGCCCTCCACTAATGCAAATGAGAAGCAACAACTGCAATCTTTTGTACAGGTAAAACTTAAATTTATTTTATGGTGCATTTCATTTAAAATTATTATAACAAATAGTACATGTTACTAATGTATATTTAAGTGGGTTTGAACAATTGATGATTGAGGAAGATATTAGAGATGTGTAGCATGGCACTCTTTTGGCCATTGACTTTGGCCTAAACACATTGGTATAAATTTTTCCACAAGTAAAAATTTTGTACATTGTACACATATCCTTTAAATCATGATTAATTAAATGCATACTAATTTATATCTTGGTCATATTTTTAATTTTTTAGTGTACTCTAGATGTGACTAATGCCACACCTTTTACCATGATGATTTCCTCTCAATCATTTATCTCAGTTGCATCACCTATTTGGGTATATGGTTGTTTTATATCTAGTAGATCTATATAAGTCTATAGATATATATGTAGATATATGCTAGTTTATATCTTTTGTCAACAATTATATATTAACTTTTTCATATTTATTTTTCTTCTTATATATTTTTTCAACATCCACGTTCATGGTTCCAAGGACTCTTCAATGTCCTAAGGGGCCATCATTTGCTTAGCATATGGTAGCCAAAGAAAAAATGGTTGAGGTAATGAATAATTGAACTGGCTTTAATTTATAGTTTAATATAGTGGTTATATGTTATTTTGAAGGTTATAAAAAATAGTAGATAACTTTCTATTTAGTAGTTTAATAAGTTATTTACCATTGAGAGCTAATTAATCTAATTTTTTGTTTGAATTATATTTGTGCAGTCACCTTCTCATTCATCAAGTAGTGTGTAAAGGCTACATTTTGGTGATCCACATGAGATGGTATATGGCACATTTTGTAAATATTATTTTGAGATGGCATATATTCGAAAATTTTATATGTAGATACACAAAATTACTTTACACTTTTATATATAAAAATTGACATTTGGCATATTTTGTTCATTGTTTGCATGGTTTCCTATTTTGAAACTTAAAATTTAAATGTATAATCACTTTATAACATGTTATATAGATATTAATTTCTTGCAATCTTGTACTTTAATAGTTTATGAATCACATAGATCATTTTTACTCATGTTAAATAGTGTTGTTAAATTTGGTTGTCTTGGGAAACTTCATCAAATTTTATCCCTTTATTGTTAGTTGCTATAGTTCCAACAATAGTCACAAAATTGAAATGAATTTCCATAGCATAGAGATATAGAGAGGAAATAAAATAAAGAGTTCAACCAATGAATTGTAAAAAATAGATATTTGTAGTTATATTCATATCATTGATTATATTGCATTGCACATCTTTCAAACTCAAAGAATTACTTCAAATTGTATAACTAATAAATAGATGGTGATAGATGAAAAAATTTCAATTACGATATAGTTTTTACAAAGTCAACCTAAGAAGATGTACAATTACTTCACAATGCATAACTAATAACTAGGAGCAACTATCAATCGCATTTTCTTTTCATGCCACATTTCTTTGAGGAATTTTTTCAAACAGTTCATTGCCTTTTCTATGCTACCACATTTTTCATACATGTCTACCAAAGCATTTTATCGAGCATTTTACTACCTTGCTGCTATGGCTAAAATCCTAAAATAGGTGCTTTTGAACAAGCTATGGATGCTTGGAAAAAATTTATCAAAGCATATTACTAATCAATAGCATAGAGAAGGTAGCGAACTTTTTGAAAAACTGCCTCAAAAAAATGTGGTCTTATGGTGATGGAATACCATAAGAGGCCATAGCCATGAGATCACATTTCCTTGAGGCATTTTTTCAAATAGTTCATTTCCTTTTCTATGCTACCATATTTTTCATACATGTCTATGTCTATCAAAACATATTAGTAAGCAATATTACATTGCATCAAGCATTTTAAATTTAATAAGAAATTTGTGTAGTTTATATTCATATCGTTGATTACATTGCATTGCGCATATTTCAAACTCAAATGATTACTTCACATTCAATAACTAATAACTAGATGATGATGGGTATGTGCACAATCATTATGGAAAAAATAGGCCCTTAAGTGGTGAAAAATTCAAAAAAATCAGAGTTAGGAAAATTGACATAAAAATTTGAATAAGTTATCTATATTATTTCAAAAATATGTAAAAAATTGAATCTATAGAAAATTGAATGTAGTTTCTAAACTACTAGGTTTATTTATTTATTTTAAATCTATTTGATGAAAATTTGAAATTTCAATGCAGTAGTACTTCAATTTTAGGGAAAAAATAAGTAGGTGTTTGTCTGACCACCCTAACCACAATAAAATGATAATATTTTTTTATAAGATTTTAGATATAAATAGAGGACTCATGTCTCGATGTGATACATAATTTTTGTAATTTTTTCCAAGTAAATAATTAATTGTGAATTTTTATTACAAATTTTAAAAAAATAAACTTGTATGTCCGACCACCTTAACTTGGTCAAAACTTCATGAAATTCAATTTTTTTAATCCTATAGTATGCAAAGCATAGAATGTAATGCATGTTTCAGATTCAAAAAATGTGATACCATTTGAAGCTCTATAGATGTTTTTCAATCATCCTATCAATTAGGACTTTAGTCATAATTCAAATAGAAAATGAATAATAATTATTTATTAAATTCAAAGTAAAGCATAATTTATATTGGTGGAAAACTGAGAATCTCCTTTAAAAACCCTTTTCGTTTCATCAATTTTGGGTAAAAGAAAAAGTTGTCAACCACATACCCATCATATCACCACTTTTTAGCCCATTATGATCCTGCGCATACCCTAAAAGATGAAAAAAATTCAATTATGATATAGTTTTTAAAAATCCAACCTAATGAGATATGCAATTACAATATCTATTGATGAGGGAGCAGCTGCTACTAAGCTTAAAGTAAAAGATATGAAAAAGTAGTCAAAAGATCATAAAAAGGGAATAAAATATTGGTGTTGTCCTAAGGGTTGATGAGAGATAATTTTATCTAAATGACAATTGTAAAATCTTCACCGTTGCTTCACTATTAATTATGTGCCAACATGAACCAATGTATGAATGTGTGAGTGATTTTGATGTGAAAATATATACACATGGCATTCATAATCATCATAACACAGCATACATTCTACCATGAATATAACCAATAATGATTGTATATTATTATTTCCATGTCCTCATGTACAAATATATCACATATCATTTTTTAACCATCATAATCATCAATACAACCAATAATGCCATAGAATTTTATTGATGACCTCATGGAGAATTACAGCAATGAATATTGCTATCAAGATATCATAGATACACAACTAACATGTGCCCCTAATAACCTCATTGCATAACACACATCTCAAATCATTGCTACTCTCATAGACACCTGCATTGCAATATTAAAAAAACTATTTAAAAACAAAAAAAAATGTTCTATAAAGATAATTGAACAATGAAAGCAACATGAACTCCAATGTTGGATGCATTGCCATCAAACCTCATGTCCTACTCAAAGCTTGTGTTGGGAAATGCCTACATATAAATATTATAAAATTATGGGTTATAAACAATGTGAAACACAAAGTAAATTGGTCATTCTTTGAGATCAAATGCAAAATTATAAATCAAGAGATTAAAGTATATGAATAAGATACCTCCTTATGAATTACATTGAATGTGTCCTTAATGTTGAAGAAAAATATTTTAACTTTTTTTTTTAATTGCTTCTTGATGAAATAGTATTTTCCACCAAAATGACCTACATTTGTTAAGAATTGTTAACAAACGTACAATCTTGAATGTACTATTGACTCAACAATGGTTAAAATTAAACATGAATATTGGAAAATGTAAAAAATGTAATATTTTTAGTAATTTTGACAAATGGGAAGTGTGGGTACATCGACGTACATGGTTAAATAGTAGGGAAGGCCTTTGTTTGTTTCCCAAGTCACCTAATTATTTTGAGGTTCTCTTTTTGAGGTAGTCTCTTAAGAGCCCAAAAAGCCAAAAATTGTCAAACTTTGATGAATTCATTCTAAGAGATTGTGGCACATAGGAATGCTTTGTCTATACCTACAATTGGATATTGAATCACTTCAAACCAACCTCTCTCAATTTGGTCCAACTCAACATTGTCTATGTGTTCCAATGTCAAATTCATTCTTGCAAAAAAAATTAGTGGAAAGCAGTGCAAAAAATGGAAAGAAGAATTTTTTTGTTTTGTGCATAATAGAGAGAAACCAATTGTACTAACACATAAAGGTTGGAATTCCAACTCTACTAAATTCCTCCTTTTTTTTCCCAATTCCCCCAGTTATTTCGGAGTGCACTAATCTAGGGTAGTCTTGAAAGTGTCGTAAGAGCAAAAAATGAAAAATTGTTAAGTTTTCAATATTTTTGACTAATGGGTAGCATGGATAAGTTGAGGTAGGTAGGTAAATACTAGGGAAGGTCTTTTTTTGTTTCCCATGTCACCCAATCATTCTAGGGTGCTCTTTTTGGGGTAATCTCTAAAATGCCTTATGAGCAAAAAATGAAAAAAGAATTTTTTTTAGTAATTTTGAAAAATGGGCAGCATGGGGCACATTTATGAAGGTAGGTAAATATAGGGTGCTCTTTCTGAGGTAGTCTCTCAAGTGGATTAAGAGAAAAAAATACAAAAACTATTACTTTTTTAGTAATTTTGATGAATGGGCAATGTGGGAATGTTGAGGTAGGTAGGTAAATACTAGGGAAGATCTCCTTTTGTTTCCCAAGTCATCTAATTAAATTGAATCCCTTCAAACCAAACTTTCTTGGTTTAGGTCAATTCAATACCATTTGTGTGTTCCAATGTCAAATGCATTCTTGCAAAAATTGTCAGTGGAAAGTAGTACAAAAAATGGAAAGAAGTTTTTTTGTTTTTTGCATAATGGAGTGAAACCAATTGTACGAACACATCAAGGTGGGAAGTCCAACACTACAAAATTCCTCCTTTTGTCACCCAAGTCCCCCCATGATTTTAGAGTTCACTAGTTTGAGGTAGTATTGAAAGTGTCATAAGAGAAAAAAATGCAAATTGTTAAGTTCTTAGTATTTTTAACTAATGGGCAACATGGACACATTGAGGTAGGTAGGTAAATAATAGGGAAGGCCTCTTTTTGTTTCCCATGTCACCCAATCATTTTAGGGTGCTCTTTCTAGGTTAGTCTCTAAAGTGCCTTAAGAGCAAAAAATGAAAAAGAGTTATTTTTTCAGTAATTTTGATGAAAGGGCAGCATGGGCACATTGACAAAGGTAGGTAAATACTATGGGAGGTCTACAATCATTTCCAAGTCACATGATTGTTCTAGGGTGCTCTTTATGAGGTATTCATCCCAAGGAAAAAGTAAAAACATAGTAGTATCAACTCAAACGAATGGTGCAACATAATTTAACAAATGTGTACCTTCAAAACATATTGATCTAAATCACTTGAAAATATACCTCTATTCTCCAAAAAACCTACATTTTTACATATTAGTTAATTTTTATGCAAACTTTTAATGTACTTTTAATCCAACCCATACAAATAACATGAATCAAAATAATATGAACAATATCATGCATGGTTCATACAACAAATGATCTGCTAATCAAGTATTCTTGAAGGGTCATTTCTTACCTTCAAAGTATCAATTAATGCTTCATGATCAACACTACTAATTGTCCATAATTCCTTTTGTTAGAAATATTATCATTGATGTCAAAGGTGTTTTCAATATGACGAGGAACTTATGAATAATCTACTTAATTATGATACCATGACCTAAAGATACATTATTGGAAATGAAGGCTCACTTTGAGAGGATAACATAAATTAAATGTTGATTATTATATTGGACTAATACCTAGCAGCACTCATAAAGACATGTATTAATAAATTAAAAAAAAAACAACAAAGTTAATGATATGCAGCACTTGAAGTTTAAAAGGAAATGATTTAAAAATTATTAGCATTTATTAAATCAAAAAAAGACAAAACCAAAAAGATCTAGGAGTTGAGAATAAGACAGTCAAAAAAAACAAAAACAATATAAGAAAAAACAAAAAAGACAACAAACAAAAGATTAAGGCAAACAAAGACAAATAGTGTGATTCATTTTAGTAATGAAAAGATATGATTTATTATTGAAGTGATGCGATTTATTTTTGTGAAGTGGTGCAAGTACTCTTGCTTAAGGAAAACAATAAAAACAATTTTCTTCAAGAGGTGTGATCATTTATAGAAAAGTGCAACTTTAGTTTCCTTAAAATAGAACATATGAAATTGTGTGATCTGGTTATAAAGACAAGCAATTAAATATTAAATAATGTTTTTTGTAAAAGAAGTGATTCAAAGTGATGTGTTGCTCCAACCAAAGGTTACATCCCTTGATTAAAAAGAGTTGATATAAAGATAATATTCACTTCACATTTGTGGATGTGAGTGTGGAGAAAAAAGAAAATATCAAGGAAATATATTCAGATCTGATTATGAGTCACTATGTGAAATAAAAGGAAAAATCATTAATCACAAGAAGAATACATGAAGATTTAAGAAGCTTATCTTATGCATAATTGTATGAAGAAAAAGAGGTGTAAATGGTGTAGTATTAAGGATAAATATTATGCACTAGCAAATTTGACAAAGTTTATATATATATATATATGTGTGTGTGTGTGTGTGTGTGTGTGTGTGTGTGTGTGTGTGTGTGTGTGTGTGTGTGTAAACAAATATTTAGAAAGCATCGATTTATGAAGACATATCAATAAAGATCATGATGCATCTATGAATGAATGTGAGATTTTAGAGGTACAAAGGATAAATCATTCAAGGAATATTTAAGGAGACATATGAGGAAAATAATGAAGCATATTTGAGCAGACCTGTGAAGGATTTGCAAGAAGATTGAAGTAAACAAAATATATATATGGAGATCATCAATAAAAAGAAAATAAAAGTGAAGCAAACCTTGTATCTAATTTGAAGCAAAATTTGGATCAGAATTTCAAATAGATATAGTGCCTAATTTGTAGCAAGTTTTGAATCAAACATTGAGCACTCATAAGGTAGTGTTAGATCATATCTATGAAGAGAATATAAGAGGCAGATTTTTATGTGAAGGAAAGGTGAAGATATTATCATATGGTGATTTATGTGAACATAATCAAATGAAAAATATATCAATCATGAAAAGGGAATCATGGAGTATGTAAATGAAGAAGATTGTAATGTCCATCATTCATTGAAGAAGCAACATATTAAGGGTGAAATCTTGTTTTGTTGTGGAAGTTGGAGCTTCCTAAAGGAGAGATTGGTGTCTCTATCCAAGTTGTTGCATGGAAAGTGGGGGTTGGTGCCTCTAGTAGTTTGGTTCCTACAAATTGAGGGAGTTTGTGCTTCATATAGGTTGGTGCCTACAATCATTGTAATTCACATAAATATATATAAAGTACATTATTTGTACTATGGTTTTCTCTAGCAATGATTTCCACATAAATATCAGTGTTATTGTGTTATTCTCATGTGCATAATTATTGATGTTGAGTGAATGGTGTTATCGTGATTGATAAAGTTTTAAATTGGTAAAAGTTGTGTTATACTGATTCACCCCCCTCTCAGTATAACTATGTTCTCATCACCTTTGTTCTTTGTTTAGCATGATTTCTTAATAACTTAACATTTTTTGCTATAGCAAGGTGTGAATACATGAGAATGGTTGTGTTTCTCATTAGTCTTCAAATGCAAGTATGTCATTCTTTCTAATCATATATGTTCACAACCAAGTTTTAGAAACAACAACTAAACTTGTAGGATACATGAACCAATCATTATCTTTCATCAGTTGTGTTAGCTTCTTCTTTCCTTGTACACATCATTCCAACCAATATTCTAATCCCTCTTCATTTCCCTATGGTGCTACAACTGCATAAACATGACCTAGTTGTATAAGATCTAAAAGATGGTCGTAGTCAAATGAACTTTCCATTTCATCTTCTAAAGAGCATTGTGTTATAGATAAAAGGGTTAGGTACTATGGAATCCATGTATCTACCCACTCACTTGACTCACATTGATCCCAATCACACTGAATAAAATCTTGACAAAAATAAGCCAACTCTTGTGTCCATATGGTCCATGCATTTGCATCTGAGCTTTGAAATGATTGCATCTTTGAAGATTCTCTAATTGTTTGGCATTCCAATTTGTCTCCCATTGTGCCATCCTCAACCAACCATAAGAATCTGGACACTTGTGAATCAAGTACCCCTCCTCATGATAATGCATAAGTACACCAATCAACAATAGAACATGCATCATTGAATGTTGCACCACATATGATCTTTATTTGTTCCTTAACCAGAACTCTCTTCATACATGCACCTACACCATCATACTCACCTTTTCCATTCTTAGATTGAAATAACCTCCAAATATGTGCTACACCCCTATCTACATGCATCTTTCTCAACCAATAAAACATACAAGAATTCTTGAATTGTCATGTGTAGTTATGTGCACAAAATTAGCAATTTGAATAGAATTATAATATTGTGATTGTACCTCATTTTGTGGTTAGAATGTGTAATTTTTAGAAAAATAAACCACATATATAATAGTTAAAATTTGGAAAGAGTCTTAGTGAACATCCTAAATTGTTGATCCAACCACTGGGACTTGTGGTTATTCCTTACATACTTGTAGAAAATATTTTTCGTAAAATCAGAAATAAAATCAGCAATACTTACCTCTCTTGTAACCAACTCACATCTAGAACCTTCACCTCCACTCTTCAAACTACATTTGACTGTCTCAAACCTTTATTTCTCAACAATATTTTTATCAAAATCATCTTTGCTTCCCTCATGAAAACATGTTACAAACTTTGATAAACCCACACATTGTAAACACGTTTCATTTAAACAATCATTTCTATAAAAAAAAAAAAAAAAGCAACCATCACTTCAAACACATAAAAATGAATCTAACAAGTCCCTGGATGACTTGGGAAGTTGCATTGCATGACACTCCTACAACATTTTGTTAGTATGCATAGTAGAACGAATATAGCATAATAATTAATGATACATCAAAAATCCAATGTTGTATTTACAACATGTATTACGAATATAAATAGGTATAGAATAAAATGCCTTGTAAGACTCAAAATCCCTTTGTGAGATATAAAAATTTGGATGTGCTTCACAAAAAAAATTGTACAATATTGTTTGGCTACATTCCAAGAAATTTTTAGGATATGGTGTGAGATCTCAATTACCAATTCTTAACTTTAAAACATCATTTACATTCGGTGATACTCTAGATTGAGAGTGCCATAATTGTTCAATTTCTTTCTTTATGTTATCGGTTAGCTTCTTATCAACACATGGAAGCCTCCCACTAAAATCCCATGAATCATTTTGAAAAGGACTATCGATTCTTCCTCTTCTTGAGAGTGCTCTACAAAATGTTTAACAATTTATATTTAAATCAATACATTTTTTTCTTATTAAATGAGCCTTTCTTAAATGATGGATTACTAGTGAGATTGTGATCATTCTACAAGTATCTCTTTTATCTTTTTTCCTCACTCTAGTCTATCCAATAGAAGTTAGAGCATTATAAAAAATATTACAATAATACTATTTTTTTCTAACTTTTTGGTGACACAAATCTTCAATTTTCTTAATAATGGCCTCATTTTGTAATACTTTAGACATTGCACAAAAAGTTGACATTGTTCAATTAATGTATTATTGGAAAATTATTGATTGAACATATTGGTAGCCCACAACCGAACAATTTGTGATGACCTTTTCCCATCAACATTATCTACTATGTTCTCATCTATTTCAAGTAACCATTTAGGGGTTCTTGAATGTTGATAATTTTCGTTGGATTTATTACAAATAGATGGATTTAGGAATTCATTTTGTTCTTCACAAATATCCTCTCTTCTTACATAATTATGAGATACATTGATATTCATTGTTTCATTTTCAAATATTTCATGTTCAACATTAATATTTCCAATCAAGTGATGAAAATTAAATTGAATTTCATTTGCATGCTCAACATTTTGAATTTCATTTTCATGTTCAACATTTTAAATTTCTTCAATATTTCAACCGAGTGTTCATCATTTTGAATTTCATTTTCATGCTCAACATTTTGAATTTCATTTTCATGTTCAACATTTTCTATTTCTTCTTCAATATTTTCAACTGAGTGTTCAATGGTTTGAATTTCATTTTCATGCTCAACATTTTGAATTTCATTTCATGTTCAACATTTTCAATTTCCTCTTCAATATTTTCAAATTCAATATCATGGTCACTTTGAATTTCACTTAAAGGTAAAGACGAGCCTTCTCCTTGAAGAGAATTTTGCATACCTCTTATTTCCAACCTCTTCCTTTCTTTATCTTTCTCTCTTCTTGCCTCAAGTTCTTTCGCTTCACACTTCCTCTTCCTTTCCGCTTTGTGACAACTACTACTTCCCATTATCCCAACCCAAACAAGTACCAAATGATTGAAAGAATAAACTTTTTGTGAAAAGGAGTGCTCCAAAAGTGAATTATTATCTGTAATGCATAGAAATCATGAGATTCCTAATAGAGCAAAGAATTTGGGGGCTCTTGGAATAGGAAAATTTTGAATTTTATTCATTTTTTCCACTATCAAAAACTAGATATCTGATTTTTAAATAAAAATTATAACACCCCTCCATTTTGCTCTTTGATCGAACAGTGTTTTCTTATGATATGTTTTATTTCTGTTGCATTATGACTATGAAACTTAGTTATTTTAACCGCTATCTATTAAGCGATGTAAACATTATGTTTTGATGTGATGGTACTTTATTCAGATGTTATTATTATTTCATGTTACGGATTACATTAGCATGTATGTGAATTACTGATGCTTCATGTTTTGATTATATCATAGATGATTAGATGCGTCAGTTAGTATTATTGTATTGGTGAAGGGGACGGGATCACATCACTCGCATGCGAGTTCCCTGGGATTCCGCGATTTCCTCTTCATGGTGTGTTTTAATATATTATATGCATGTTTCGACACTCGTATTGTGTGCAGGATGCAGGTACAGGACATCGACTCCACCTGGTTTCACAGGTCTGAGTGTGTCCCTTGACCAACGGTATCGATTGGGAGATAGTAACTTGGGTTTCTGTGTCAAACCATCACCCTAGCCATAGTGTGTCATCCGTCTTAGTCGGGTTCAATGTTTTATGTTGTTAGTTTTCTCGTTGGCTTTATATTTAAATTTCAAGTTAAAAGAGATTAAATGGCGTTTGGAATTTATAAATGTTGGTTGTTTTACTTTATTGAAATGCTAAAAAATAAGTGATTAATTAATTAATTTAATTTAATTAATAAAATAATCTAATTTTGAATTAGATTTATTTTATTGACTAATTAAATTAATGAGGATAAATCAGATCAATTTAGCTATGTGGGTATTATAAGATATTTGGATTAAATCAGAAATTAGAAATATGTTTTTATATTTAATTTCTTGGAAATAAAGTTGAAAAAGAATTGAAAATGACATTATGAATTGTTGAAAATCATATAGTTAATATAGTTAAAGAAAATTCAAATTGTCATTTGAGTTGTAATGAATTTTATTTAAAAAGAAAATTGTTGCAAATGAATTTGGGGAAATGAATTTATTTTATTAAATTGCAAAAATGAAAATATTTAAATTAGCAATGAATGTTGGTGGGTGGTTTCAAGTTAGGGCTTTGACAAATTTGGGGAAAGAATAGCATAAGGTAATTCATGTTATTTTTGAAAATTTTCAATTTTGAAAAAGGGGGAGAGCAATTTGGATGGAAAATTCTTGAAAGAATTTGAAAGGAAAGGATTGAAGATTGAAGAAGCTTGGAACAAGAAGGGGGCAAAATTCCATTGAAGGATCTTGAAACTTGGAGAAAAACACAAGGTTCCTTCCTTATTTTGCAGATTTTTATTTTGAAAATTTTGTTTTTTTTTAAGTTGTTTAAACTTCTTATGGAATTCAAATTTGTTTTAGGAAAAACAAAACCCATCAAGAATCTCCCTTCAAAACCTAAAACAAACAAAAAAATCTTGTCAATATAATTTAGAAAACAAAACAAATCTTTGTTCTATCAAATTATTTCTGTAGTTTTACCTTCTTCAATCAGTCTATAAATTTGAAACTGATATGTATATGTATATATATGTATGTATATTCTGTTTAAGTATACATGCATACACAACATATATATATATATAAAAGGTTGTTTAAATTTATTTATTTCTGTATAAAATAAAAAAAAATAAAAAATAAAAAAAGGAAGCTCTGTGTTTTTTTTCTTGTTCTGGGTTTTCGGCTAAGGCAGGGGCGTACTGGTTTTTTTGTTTAGGGTTAAAGTTTCTTTTTTGTTTTGTGTGTGGGGAAGGCAGCATGCAGGCTGCCTGGTGACCCATTGAGTCATTCTTTACGTGGCCTGATGGAAGCTATTTGCCGACCCAGCGGCCCCAATGGAAATTTGGGCTGGCCAGGTGAAGTGCCGCCCACCTCCACACAGGGGAAACCCCTGTTTTAATCTTGCCGCGCCCTGTGTTTTAGGGCTCGGCCGACAGTTGTCCGCCGTTTGACTTTTTTTTGGGTTCATTTTATATTATATATGTATAACATATAATATATATTATATTATATATAAATATATATATATAACATATAATATATATTATATATAATATAATATATATTATATTATATATATATAATATATATTATATTATATATATATAATATATAATATATAATATGTTATTTCTGGAGTTTATTTTATTTAATACTTTATTTTTTCTTTGATATTTAAGATATAATATAATAATTATATTATATTATATTTTAAATATGTGGGTAGCTTTTAGTATTTATTATATGATTAAATATTATTTAAATATATGGATATATATTTAAATATTAGTATTAAAAACGATAGTTTTCAAGGTTAAGTGAGAAAAAGGTTTGGGAATAAAATATTTAAATTTTTCAAAAATAAATGTTTGGATTAATGAAATGTTGTTATATTTAGAAAATCGAGTTATTTAAAAAACATTAACTATGATCGTGAACTACAAATAAAATAATAATTAAGCATGTTATTTCAAATAAGGTTATGCATTTTGATTGACTACTTACATTATGTCTTCTTGGATTGGGTTTAGGAAACCCGAATATTAGTTAATTTAGGTGCCTAAGATATTCTCTAATGAGGTATTGTTTATTCTCAATGTTGGTCTATGCTATCTTTACTTTGAAAGTCTTCCTTTGAGGTTGTCATATTAAGAGTAAGGGTTGTCGGTATGTCGGTCAAACCTATGTCTTGTTTGGGGGTAGTGCACGTGGTTGTAAGTTGTGTTATCTCCGGTCAGCATGATCGGGATCTGAGATATGTTCTGGTTCCCCGAGTACTATGATTGGGTTGTGTGGCCTTATGTGTTAAGGTTGGATTTGGTCTTGAGTTTCGTGCATCTTGTCTACCCTATGATTGGGGGTTTTGTATCCCAGTGTTGTTAGTAGGGGAGTGGCCCTTTGTGAGGGTCCGACGCCCAAAGTGGTGTCAGGGTAACTCACCTAGGGTTTAATCAAGTGATAATTTAAAAGAATAAATGGGGAATTTCACACTAATAAACTTAAAGAATGCCTCTCTCATGAAACATGCATTGTTAAGACTCGAGATGAGATGAGACACATAGTTTTGTGTGAGGGTCCGGCGCCGGTAGAGGCAAGCCAGGGTAACCCATGATGGGGGTCCGGTAGCCTAGGAAGGTTGAGCTAGGGTAACTCATGGAAATTTATGTATGACTCTCCCTACGTCAACAAGTGAATCTGTTATTATGTGTTGTACAATGGTGTACTTGTCCTTTGTAACTTGGTAGCAATGTGTTGTCTTGTGAGTTTCCGTACTGTGTTAAGTGATGTTGGTACTTGAGTCGGTTCAGTTATGTTCAATCCTTGTCTTGAGGTAGTCGGTCTTGACCTGAAATCCTTGTTACTATCTCCTAGCACGGGGGGTGATGCCTTTGGGTTTCACTTGGTTGGGTGGAACGTGCACCTTACACCGTTGGCTTGTTCGTGATCGTGTGGGCGAGACTTTCATGTTGGAGAGCTCGTTGGATCCAGTTGCTCCTCTAGTTCTCTCATTTTTGTTCTTCTTATATTTCATTACCCCTCATTTGTATCGAGGTGGAAATTGTAATAAATTATCATGTTTATTTGATTTACCTCATTCAGGGAATGAGTGATGTAATTATATTGTAAACAATGGTTATTGGATGTTGTGATTTAGTGATTGGTCCTTGATGTTATATCATGTATGGAATGTATGTTCATTAATTCCTTAAATGAATGATGTTATGATTTCTTTCCTTGGTTGTTTAATTCGGGTTTAAGTAATCTTTGTCTCGTAGCCTTAGGGGATGTTGGCATTGCGTAGTGAGCTTGTACGTTATTATTCTTTTAAAAAAAAAAAAAAAAAAAATTGGTTGCATTTGGTT
>VDFB02193867.1:656877675-656915808 GCA_007258455.2 Sequoia sempervirens
CTTTAAAAACCCTTTTCGTTTCATCAATTTTGGGTAAAAGAAAAAGTTGTCAACCACATACCCATCATATCACCACTTTTTAGCCCATTATGATCCTGCGCATACCCTAAAAGATGAAAAAAATTCAATTATGATATAGTTTTTAAAAATCCAACCTAATGAGATATGCAATTACAATATCTATTGATGAGGGAGCAGCTGCTACTAAGCTTAAAGTAAAAGATATGAAAAAGTAGTCAAAAGATCATAAAAAGGGAATAAAATATTGGTGTTGTCCTAAGGGTTGATGAGAGATAATTTTATCTAAATGACAATTGTAAAATCTTCACCGTTGCTTCACTATTAATTATGTGCCAACATGAACCAATGTATGAATGTGTGAGTGATTTTGATGTGAAAATATATACACATGGCATTCATAATCATCATAACACAGCATACATTCTACCATGAATATAACCAATAATGATTGTATATTATTATTTCCATGTCCTCATGTACAAATATATCACATATCATTTTTTAACCATCATAATCATCAATACAACCAATAATGCCATAGAATTTTATTGATGACCTCATGGAGAATTACAGCAATGAATATTGCTATCAAGATATCATAGATACACAACTAACATGTGCCCCTAATAACCTCATTGCATAACACACATCTCAAATCATTGCTACTCTCATAGACACCTGCATTGCAATATTAAAAAAACTATTTAAAAACAAAAAAAAATGTTCTATAAAGATAATTGAACAATGAAAGCAACATGAACTCCAATGTTGGATGCATTGCCATCAAACCTCATGTCCTACTCAAAGCTTGTGTTGGGAAATGCCTACATATAAATATTATAAAATTATGGGTTATAAACAATGTGAAACACAAAGTAAATTGGTCATTCTTTGAGATCAAATGCAAAATTATAAATCAAGAGATTAAAGTATATGAATAAGATACCTCCTTATGAATTACATTGAATGTGTCCTTAATGTTGAAGAAAAATATTTTAACTTTTTTTTTTAATTGCTTCTTGATGAAATAGTATTTTCCACCAAAATGACCTACATTTGTTAAGAATTGTTAACAAACGTACAATCTTGAATGTACTATTGACTCAACAATGGTTAAAATTAAACATGAATATTGGAAAATGTAAAAAATGTAATATTTTTAGTAATTTTGACAAATGGGAAGTGTGGGTACATCGACGTACATGGTTAAATAGTAGGGAAGGCCTTTGTTTGTTTCCCAAGTCACCTAATTATTTTGAGGTTCTCTTTTTGAGGTAGTCTCTTAAGAGCCCAAAAAGCCAAAAATTGTCAAACTTTGATGAATTCATTCTAAGAGATTGTGGCACATAGGAATGCTTTGTCTATACCTACAATTGGATATTGAATCACTTCAAACCAACCTCTCTCAATTTGGTCCAACTCAACATTGTCTATGTGTTCCAATGTCAAATTCATTCTTGCAAAAAAAATTAGTGGAAAGCAGTGCAAAAAATGGAAAGAAGAATTTTTTTGTTTTGTGCATAATAGAGAGAAACCAATTGTACTAACACATAAAGGTTGGAATTCCAACTCTACTAAATTCCTCCTTTTTTTTCCCAATTCCCCCAGTTATTTCGGAGTGCACTAATCTAGGGTAGTCTTGAAAGTGTCGTAAGAGCAAAAAATGAAAAATTGTTAAGTTTTCAATATTTTTGACTAATGGGTAGCATGGATAAGTTGAGGTAGGTAGGTAAATACTAGGGAAGGTCTTTTTTTGTTTCCCATGTCACCCAATCATTCTAGGGTGCTCTTTTTGGGGTAATCTCTAAAATGCCTTATGAGCAAAAAATGAAAAAAGAATTTTTTTTAGTAATTTTGAAAAATGGGCAGCATGGGGCACATTTATGAAGGTAGGTAAATATAGGGTGCTCTTTCTGAGGTAGTCTCTCAAGTGGATTAAGAGAAAAAAATACAAAAACTATTACTTTTTTAGTAATTTTGATGAATGGGCAATGTGGGAATGTTGAGGTAGGTAGGTAAATACTAGGGAAGATCTCCTTTTGTTTCCCAAGTCATCTAATTAAATTGAATCCCTTCAAACCAAACTTTCTTGGTTTAGGTCAATTCAATACCATTTGTGTGTTCCAATGTCAAATGCATTCTTGCAAAAATTGTCAGTGGAAAGTAGTACAAAAAATGGAAAGAAGTTTTTTTGTTTTTTGCATAATGGAGTGAAACCAATTGTACGAACACATCAAGGTGGGAAGTCCAACACTACAAAATTCCTCCTTTTGTCACCCAAGTCCCCCCATGATTTTAGAGTTCACTAGTTTGAGGTAGTATTGAAAGTGTCATAAGAGAAAAAAATGCAAATTGTTAAGTTCTTAGTATTTTTAACTAATGGGCAACATGGACACATTGAGGTAGGTAGGTAAATAATAGGGAAGGCCTCTTTTTGTTTCCCATGTCACCCAATCATTTTAGGGTGCTCTTTCTAGGTTAGTCTCTAAAGTGCCTTAAGAGCAAAAAATGAAAAAGAGTTATTTTTTCAGTAATTTTGATGAAAGGGCAGCATGGGCACATTGACAAAGGTAGGTAAATACTATGGGAGGTCTACAATCATTTCCAAGTCACATGATTGTTCTAGGGTGCTCTTTATGAGGTATTCATCCCAAGGAAAAAGTAAAAACATAGTAGTATCAACTCAAACGAATGGTGCAACATAATTTAACAAATGTGTACCTTCAAAACATATTGATCTAAATCACTTGAAAATATACCTCTATTCTCCAAAAAACCTACATTTTTACATATTAGTTAATTTTTATGCAAACTTTTAATGTACTTTTAATCCAACCCATACAAATAACATGAATCAAAATAATATGAACAATATCATGCATGGTTCATACAACAAATGATCTGCTAATCAAGTATTCTTGAAGGGTCATTTCTTACCTTCAAAGTATCAATTAATGCTTCATGATCAACACTACTAATTGTCCATAATTCCTTTTGTTAGAAATATTATCATTGATGTCAAAGGTGTTTTCAATATGACGAGGAACTTATGAATAATCTACTTAATTATGATACCATGACCTAAAGATACATTATTGGAAATGAAGGCTCACTTTGAGAGGATAACATAAATTAAATGTTGATTATTATATTGGACTAATACCTAGCAGCACTCATAAAGACATGTATTAATAAATTAAAAAAAAAACAACAAAGTTAATGATATGCAGCACTTGAAGTTTAAAAGGAAATGATTTAAAAATTATTAGCATTTATTAAATCAAAAAAAGACAAAACCAAAAAGATCTAGGAGTTGAGAATAAGACAGTCAAAAAAAACAAAAACAATATAAGAAAAAACAAAAAAGACAACAAACAAAAGATTAAGGCAAACAAAGACAAATAGTGTGATTCATTTTAGTAATGAAAAGATATGATTTATTATTGAAGTGATGCGATTTATTTTTGTGAAGTGGTGCAAGTACTCTTGCTTAAGGAAAACAATAAAAACAATTTTCTTCAAGAGGTGTGATCATTTATAGAAAAGTGCAACTTTAGTTTCCTTAAAATAGAACATATGAAATTGTGTGATCTGGTTATAAAGACAAGCAATTAAATATTAAATAATGTTTTTTGTAAAAGAAGTGATTCAAAGTGATGTGTTGCTCCAACCAAAGGTTACATCCCTTGATTAAAAAGAGTTGATATAAAGATAATATTCACTTCACATTTGTGGATGTGAGTGTGGAGAAAAAAGAAAATATCAAGGAAATATATTCAGATCTGATTATGAGTCACTATGTGAAATAAAAGGAAAAATCATTAATCACAAGAAGAATACATGAAGATTTAAGAAGCTTATCTTATGCATAATTGTATGAAGAAAAAGAGGTGTAAATGGTGTAGTATTAAGGATAAATATTATGCACTAGCAAATTTGACAAAGTTTATATATATATATATATGTGTGTGTGTGTGTGTGTGTGTGTGTGTGTGTGTGTGTGTGTGTGTGTGTGTGTGTGTAAACAAATATTTAGAAAGCATCGATTTATGAAGACATATCAATAAAGATCATGATGCATCTATGAATGAATGTGAGATTTTAGAGGTACAAAGGATAAATCATTCAAGGAATATTTAAGGAGACATATGAGGAAAATAATGAAGCATATTTGAGCAGACCTGTGAAGGATTTGCAAGAAGATTGAAGTAAACAAAATATATATATGGAGATCATCAATAAAAAGAAAATAAAAGTGAAGCAAACCTTGTATCTAATTTGAAGCAAAATTTGGATCAGAATTTCAAATAGATATAGTGCCTAATTTGTAGCAAGTTTTGAATCAAACATTGAGCACTCATAAGGTAGTGTTAGATCATATCTATGAAGAGAATATAAGAGGCAGATTTTTATGTGAAGGAAAGGTGAAGATATTATCATATGGTGATTTATGTGAACATAATCAAATGAAAAATATATCAATCATGAAAAGGGAATCATGGAGTATGTAAATGAAGAAGATTGTAATGTCCATCATTCATTGAAGAAGCAACATATTAAGGGTGAAATCTTGTTTTGTTGTGGAAGTTGGAGCTTCCTAAAGGAGAGATTGGTGTCTCTATCCAAGTTGTTGCATGGAAAGTGGGGGTTGGTGCCTCTAGTAGTTTGGTTCCTACAAATTGAGGGAGTTTGTGCTTCATATAGGTTGGTGCCTACAATCATTGTAATTCACATAAATATATATAAAGTACATTATTTGTACTATGGTTTTCTCTAGCAATGATTTCCACATAAATATCAGTGTTATTGTGTTATTCTCATGTGCATAATTATTGATGTTGAGTGAATGGTGTTATCGTGATTGATAAAGTTTTAAATTGGTAAAAGTTGTGTTATACTGATTCACCCCCCTCTCAGTATAACTATGTTCTCATCACCTTTGTTCTTTGTTTAGCATGATTTCTTAATAACTTAACATTTTTTGCTATAGCAAGGTGTGAATACATGAGAATGGTTGTGTTTCTCATTAGTCTTCAAATGCAAGTATGTCATTCTTTCTAATCATATATGTTCACAACCAAGTTTTAGAAACAACAACTAAACTTGTAGGATACATGAACCAATCATTATCTTTCATCAGTTGTGTTAGCTTCTTCTTTCCTTGTACACATCATTCCAACCAATATTCTAATCCCTCTTCATTTCCCTATGGTGCTACAACTGCATAAACATGACCTAGTTGTATAAGATCTAAAAGATGGTCGTAGTCAAATGAACTTTCCATTTCATCTTCTAAAGAGCATTGTGTTATAGATAAAAGGGTTAGGTACTATGGAATCCATGTATCTACCCACTCACTTGACTCACATTGATCCCAATCACACTGAATAAAATCTTGACAAAAATAAGCCAACTCTTGTGTCCATATGGTCCATGCATTTGCATCTGAGCTTTGAAATGATTGCATCTTTGAAGATTCTCTAATTGTTTGGCATTCCAATTTGTCTCCCATTGTGCCATCCTCAACCAACCATAAGAATCTGGACACTTGTGAATCAAGTACCCCTCCTCATGATAATGCATAAGTACACCAATCAACAATAGAACATGCATCATTGAATGTTGCACCACATATGATCTTTATTTGTTCCTTAACCAGAACTCTCTTCATACATGCACCTACACCATCATACTCACCTTTTCCATTCTTAGATTGAAATAACCTCCAAATATGTGCTACACCCCTATCTACATGCATCTTTCTCAACCAATAAAACATACAAGAATTCTTGAATTGTCATGTGTAGTTATGTGCACAAAATTAGCAATTTGAATAGAATTATAATATTGTGATTGTACCTCATTTTGTGGTTAGAATGTGTAATTTTTAGAAAAATAAACCACATATATAATAGTTAAAATTTGGAAAGAGTCTTAGTGAACATCCTAAATTGTTGATCCAACCACTGGGACTTGTGGTTATTCCTTACATACTTGTAGAAAATATTTTTCGTAAAATCAGAAATAAAATCAGCAATACTTACCTCTCTTGTAACCAACTCACATCTAGAACCTTCACCTCCACTCTTCAAACTACATTTGACTGTCTCAAACCTTTATTTCTCAACAATATTTTTATCAAAATCATCTTTGCTTCCCTCATGAAAACATGTTACAAACTTTGATAAACCCACACATTGTAAACACGTTTCATTTAAACAATCATTTCTATAAAAAAAAAAAAAAAAGCAACCATCACTTCAAACACATAAAAATGAATCTAACAAGTCCCTGGATGACTTGGGAAGTTGCATTGCATGACACTCCTACAACATTTTGTTAGTATGCATAGTAGAACGAATATAGCATAATAATTAATGATACATCAAAAATCCAATGTTGTATTTACAACATGTATTACGAATATAAATAGGTATAGAATAAAATGCCTTGTAAGACTCAAAATCCCTTTGTGAGATATAAAAATTTGGATGTGCTTCACAAAAAAAATTGTACAATATTGTTTGGCTACATTCCAAGAAATTTTTAGGATATGGTGTGAGATCTCAATTACCAATTCTTAACTTTAAAACATCATTTACATTCGGTGATACTCTAGATTGAGAGTGCCATAATTGTTCAATTTCTTTCTTTATGTTATCGGTTAGCTTCTTATCAACACATGGAAGCCTCCCACTAAAATCCCATGAATCATTTTGAAAAGGACTATCGATTCTTCCTCTTCTTGAGAGTGCTCTACAAAATGTTTAACAATTTATATTTAAATCAATACATTTTTTTCTTATTAAATGAGCCTTTCTTAAATGATGGATTACTAGTGAGATTGTGATCATTCTACAAGTATCTCTTTTATCTTTTTTCCTCACTCTAGTCTATCCAATAGAAGTTAGAGCATTATAAAAAATATTACAATAATACTATTTTTTTCTAACTTTTTGGTGACACAAATCTTCAATTTTCTTAATAATGGCCTCATTTTGTAATACTTTAGACATTGCACAAAAAGTTGACATTGTTCAATTAATGTATTATTGGAAAATTATTGATTGAACATATTGGTAGCCCACAACCGAACAATTTGTGATGACCTTTTCCCATCAACATTATCTACTATGTTCTCATCTATTTCAAGTAACCATTTAGGGGTTCTTGAATGTTGATAATTTTCGTTGGATTTATTACAAATAGATGGATTTAGGAATTCATTTTGTTCTTCACAAATATCCTCTCTTCTTACATAATTATGAGATACATTGATATTCATTGTTTCATTTTCAAATATTTCATGTTCAACATTAATATTTCCAATCAAGTGATGAAAATTAAATTGAATTTCATTTGCATGCTCAACATTTTGAATTTCATTTTCATGTTCAACATTTTAAATTTCTTCAATATTTCAACCGAGTGTTCATCATTTTGAATTTCATTTTCATGCTCAACATTTTGAATTTCATTTTCATGTTCAACATTTTCTATTTCTTCTTCAATATTTTCAACTGAGTGTTCAATGGTTTGAATTTCATTTTCATGCTCAACATTTTGAATTTCATTTCATGTTCAACATTTTCAATTTCCTCTTCAATATTTTCAAATTCAATATCATGGTCACTTTGAATTTCACTTAAAGGTAAAGACGAGCCTTCTCCTTGAAGAGAATTTTGCATACCTCTTATTTCCAACCTCTTCCTTTCTTTATCTTTCTCTCTTCTTGCCTCAAGTTCTTTCGCTTCACACTTCCTCTTCCTTTCCGCTTTGTGACAACTACTACTTCCCATTATCCCAACCCAAACAAGTACCAAATGATTGAAAGAATAAACTTTTTGTGAAAAGGAGTGCTCCAAAAGTGAATTATTATCTGTAATGCATAGAAATCATGAGATTCCTAATAGAGCAAAGAATTTGGGGGCTCTTGGAATAGGAAAATTTTGAATTTTATTCATTTTTTCCACTATCAAAAACTAGATATCTGATTTTTAAATAAAAATTATAACACCCCTCCATTTTGCTCTTTGATCGAACAGTGTTTTCTTATGATATGTTTTATTTCTGTTGCATTATGACTATGAAACTTAGTTATTTTAACCGCTATCTATTAAGCGATGTAAACATTATGTTTTGATGTGATGGTACTTTATTCAGATGTTATTATTATTTCATGTTACGGATTACATTAGCATGTATGTGAATTACTGATGCTTCATGTTTTGATTATATCATAGATGATTAGATGCGTCAGTTAGTATTATTGTATTGGTGAAGGGGACGGGATCACATCACTCGCATGCGAGTTCCCTGGGATTCCGCGATTTCCTCTTCATGGTGTGTTTTAATATATTATATGCATGTTTCGACACTCGTATTGTGTGCAGGATGCAGGTACAGGACATCGACTCCACCTGGTTTCACAGGTCTGAGTGTGTCCCTTGACCAACGGTATCGATTGGGAGATAGTAACTTGGGTTTCTGTGTCAAACCATCACCCTAGCCATAGTGTGTCATCCGTCTTAGTCGGGTTCAATGTTTTATGTTGTTAGTTTTCTCGTTGGCTTTATATTTAAATTTCAAGTTAAAAGAGATTAAATGGCGTTTGGAATTTATAAATGTTGGTTGTTTTACTTTATTGAAATGCTAAAAAATAAGTGATTAATTAATTAATTTAATTTAATTAATAAAATAATCTAATTTTGAATTAGATTTATTTTATTGACTAATTAAATTAATGAGGATAAATCAGATCAATTTAGCTATGTGGGTATTATAAGATATTTGGATTAAATCAGAAATTAGAAATATGTTTTTATATTTAATTTCTTGGAAATAAAGTTGAAAAAGAATTGAAAATGACATTATGAATTGTTGAAAATCATATAGTTAAAGAAAATTCAAATTGTCATTTGAGTTGTAATGAATTTTATTTAAAAAGAAAATTGTTGCAAATGAATTTGGGGAAATGAATTTATTTTATTAAATTGCAAAAATGAAAATATTTAAATTAGCAATGAATGTTGGTGGGTGGTTTCAAGTTAGGGCTTTGACAAATTTGGGGAAAGAATAGCATAAGGTAATTCATGTTATTTTTGAAAATTTTCAATTTTGAAAAAGGGGGAGAGCAATTTGGATGGAAAATTCTTGAAAGAATTTGAAAGGAAAGGATTGAAGATTGAAGAAGCTTGGAACAAGAAGGGGGCAAAATTCCATTGAAGGATCTTGAAACTTGGAGAAAAACACAAGGTTCCTTCCTTATTTTGCAGATTTTTATTTTGAAAATTTTGTTTTTTTTTAAGTTGTTTAAACTTCTTATGGAATTCAAATTTGTTTTAGGAAAAACAAAACCCATCAAGAATCTCCCTTCAAAACCTAAAACAAACAAAAAAATCTTGTCAATATAATTTAGAAAACAAAACAAATCTTTGTTCTATCAAATTATTTCTGTAGTTTTACCTTCTTCAATCAGTCTATAAATTTGAAACTGATATGTATATGTATATATATGTATGTATATTCTGTTTAAGTATACATGCATACACAACATATATATATATATAAAAGGTTGTTTAAATTTATTTATTTCTGTATAAAATAAAAAAAAATAAAAAATAAAAAAAGGAAGCTCTGTGTTTTTTTTCTTGTTCTGGGTTTTCGGCTAAGGCAGGGGCGTACTGGTTTTTTTGTTTAGGGTTAAAGTTTCTTTTTTGTTTTGTGTGTGGGGAAGGCTGTGCCACAGCTGACCCCATTGGGAGGTCGGCGCACCCTGGCAAGGGGGGAGATGCCCCCGGCCCCAATGGGGGAGGTCAGTGGGCTGCCCACTCCACACAGGGGAAACCCCTGTTTTAATCTTGCCGCGCCCTGTGTTTTAGGGCTCGGCCGACAGTTGTCCGCCGTTTGACTTTTTTTTGGGTTCATTTTATATTATATATGTATAACATATAATATATATTATATTATATATAAATATATATATATAACATATAATATATATTATATATAATATAATATATATTATATTATATATATATAATATATATTATATTATATATATATAATATATAATATATAATATGTTATTTCTGGAGTTTATTTTATTTAATACTTTATTTTTTCTTTGATATTTAAGATATAATATAATAATTATATTATATTATATTTTAAATATGTGGGTAGCTTTTAGTATTTATTATATGATTAAATATTATTTAAATATATGGATATATATTTAAATATTAGTATTAAAAACGATAGTTTTCAAGGTTAAGTGAGAAAAAGGTTTGGGAATAAAATATTTAAATTTTTCAAAAATAAATGTTTGGATTAATGAAATGTTGTTATATTTAGAAAATCGAGTTATTTAAAAAACATTAACTATGATCGTGAACTACAAATAAAATAATAATTAAGCATGTTATTTCAAATAAGGTTATGCATTTTGATTGACTACTTACATTATGTCTTCTTGGATTGGGTTTAGGAAACCCGAATATTAGTTAATTTAGGTGCCTAAGATATTCTCTAATGAGGTATTGTTTATTCTCAATGTTGGTCTATGCTATCTTTACTTTGAAAGTCTTCCTTTGAGGTTGTCATATTAAGAGTAAGGGTTGTCGGTATGTCGGTCAAACCTATGTCTTGTTTGGGGGTAGTGCACGTGGTTGTAAGTTGTGTTATCTCCGGTCAGCATGATCGGGATCTGAGATATGTTCTGGTTCCCCGAGTACTATGATTGGGTTGTGTGGCCTTATGTGTTAAGGTTGGATTTGGTCTTGAGTTTCGTGCATCTTGTCTACCCTATGATTGGGGGTTTTGTATCCCAGTGTTGTTAGTAGGGGAGTGGCCCTTTGTGAGGGTCCGACGCCCAAAGTGGTGTCAGGGTAACTCACCTAGGGTTTAATCAAGTGATAATTTAAAAGAATAAATGGGGAATTTCACACTAATAAACTTAAAGAATGCCTCTCTCATGAAACATGCATTGTTAAGACTCGAGATGAGATGAGACACATAGTTTTGTGTGAGGGTCCGGCGCCGGTAGAGGCAAGCCAGGGTAACCCATGATGGGGGTCCGGTAGCCTAGGAAGGTTGAGCTAGGGTAACTCATGGAAATTTATGTATGACTCTCCCTACGTCAACAAGTGAATCTGTTATTATGTGTTGTACAATGGTGTACTTGTCCTTTGTAACTTGGTAGCAATGTGTTGTCTTGTGAGTTTCCGTACTGTGTTAAGTGATGTTGGTACTTGAGTCGGTTCAGTTATGTTCAATCCTTGTCTTGAGGTAGTCGGTCTTGACCTGAAATCCTTGTTACTATCTCCTAGCACGGGGGGTGATGCCTTTGGGTTTCACTTGGTTGGGTGGAACGTGCACCTTACACCGTTGGCTTGTTCGTGATCGTGTGGGCGAGACTTTCATGTTGGAGAGCTCGTTGGATCCAGTTGCTCCTCTAGTTCTCTCATTTTTGTTCTTCTTATATTTCATTACCCCTCATTTGTATCGAGGTGGAAATTGTAATAAATTATCATGTTTATTTGATTTACCTCATTCAGGGAATGAGTGATGTAATTATATTGTAAACAATGGTTATTGGATGTTGTGATTTAGTGATTGGTCCTTGATGTTATATCATGTATGGAATGTATGTTCATTAATTCCTTAAATGAATGATGTTATGATTTCTTTCCTTGGTTGTTTAATTCGGGTTTAAGTAATCTTTGTCTCGTAGCCTTAGGGGATGTTGGCATTGCGTAGTGAGCTTGTACGTTATTATTCTTTTAAAAAAAAAAAAAAAAAAAATTGGTTGCATTTGGTTAGTGAATTGCAACTTCCCCTAGGGTTGCGTGGCGGGGCATTACAAAAATGAATATTTATTTTATTTAAAAAAAAAGTTGTTAGTTCTATGAGGTTACAAAATAGATATTTTTTTATTTTCAAAAATGGATATCCTTTATTTTAAGCATGTGTTCTTTATTTAAAAATGGATAACAGATATCCATTTATTATCAAAAATAGATATCTGTTAATTTAAACATTCTCTACACATTGTTTGTTTTGTAAGGTTCCAAAATAGATATCTAATTTTTGACATAACAAATATTGGTTATGGAGACTGTGATTAGGAGTAAACACAGTCTCAAAAACAAGCAGCAACACAAAACATGCAAGAAACCATCTAAGAACCTAACACCTCAAGATAGGGCTAAAAGTTTAACCTAACAAAATAGATAGAATGATAATACCTTGTTAAGTTGCTCCTTTGGTTAGCCCTTCGATTGTTGATGTGATATATTCTCCTCTTAATGGAAAAAAGGTGTATGAATGAGATGCAATATGGATGGAAAATAGATGAGGATGCTATGTTATATGCAAGAAATTGAGAATTTTAGCTAAGTATGGCTCAAATAAAAATTTTGCAAGAGTTTGGTTAGCACAATGATCTCCTCCCTAAATGAGAAAAAAGAGGGGGTATTTATAGAGAATTTTTAATTCTCTAGAGAAATGGACAGCTGAGATTAAACCAACAAGGCCAAGATGTAGGGCTATGTGAGTTGAGGACTCACAATCCCTCGCATATTGACATGTGGCATGTGAAGTGGCTTATAAATGGTGATGTGTAAATGATGTGGATGGACGGTACATGATTTAGAGGAAGGACATGTACTTTAAAAGTACATTGGGAGATGAGAAGATTCCTTGGAGGAATAAAAAATGAATTTAAAATTCACATGATTGGGGAATCTTGTGGATAATACAAGGTTCCAAAGGGAAAGGTAGAAAGTACCTTGGATAAGACAAGGTGCCTAAAAAGGTAATCACTTGTCACATGTGACTTGATGTGACAAGTCAAAGATTCTATGGGAAAGAGTTCACATGTAACTTGATGTGACAAGTCAAAGATCACATGGGAAAGAGTCCACATGTGACTTGATGTGACAAGTCAAAGATTCCATGGGAAAGAGTTCACATGTAACTTGATGTGACAATTCAAAGATCACATGGGGAAGATTCCACATGTGACTTGATGTGACAAGTCAAAGATCACATGAGGAAGAGAAAAATGAATTTAATATTCCTTGGAAGGATAAAAGGAATTAAAATTTTCTTAGAAAAATGATTAGGCTAGTTAATGAAGGATTAGAGGAGGGTTAGGTGACTAAGAGAGATTAGAGGCCAACTTGCAAAAGTTGGAGGATGTGACACGTCCTAATCAAGGATTAAGCATGTGCACATCCTAATGATGAGATTAGAAGATGGATTAGGATTAGATGAAAAAGATGGAGGATGTGACATGTCATGAATTAAATAAATGTCATATTTATTTAATTCATTTGATGAAAGGGTAAGGTATTTAATTATTAACTAAATACCTTAGGGATTTAGATGATTTAAGGTTATTAATTAAATAATAACAATATTACTTAATTAATTCTAATAAGAGGGTATTTAGATGAAGAGGGAAAATTTGGACAAATATAAGTGTTCAAATTTAGGTGTTTACAAAGACAACAAAGCTATGGGGAAGTCGTGTTGTACAAAATGGATATTTGTTTATAAAATGGATATATGTTATATCAATCTTAAAAATACTATTATATATTAAATACTATATTATATTACATAGTATAACATATATATTATATTATATAAAATGTACTTATATATTATATTATATAAAATGTACTATATGATATATTGTATATATTACATATTATTATTTTTTAAATATATATTATATATTATATATTAATGTATTTTAATATTTATATATATTAATGTATTTTAGTGTATTTATATTTTATTTATTTATTTTAATATATATTATATATTGTATTATTATGAAAAATTCAAGACAAATAAATTGAGATAGGGGGAGAGGTAGAGAGAGTTAGGGAGGAAGAGAAGGGGTAGGTGGAGTTAGAGGGAGGGAGAGAACACCCTCAATCCTATACCCTATACCCTCAACCCAATATTTAATCCCTAATCCCTTAACCCTATATCTTATACCCTCATCCCAACCCTTAACCCTATGCCTTGTACCCTCAATCCATACCCTATACCCTCAACCCTATGCAAGTAATCCCTAACCCTCAACCCTAATTCATACACTCTCAAACCCTTAAACCATCAACCCTCAACCCTTAATCCTTCAACCCTTAATCCCTCAACCCTCAACCCTTAAACCCTCAACCCTTAAACCCTTAAACCTTTAATCCCTCAATCCCTTAACCCTCTACCCTAATCCATCAACCCTCTACCCTAATCCCTCAACCTAATACTTAAACATGTATCCATCAACCTTATACCTTATACCCTCATCCCAACCCTTAAACCTATGCATTGTACCCTCAATACATACCCTATACCTTATACCCTCAACCCTATGCAAGTAAATCGTACCCCTCAACCCTAATCCATACACTCTTGAACCTTCACCTTATTCCTTATACTCTCTACCCTAATCCCCCAACCCTTAAACCCTTAATCCCTCAAGACTATACCCTAATCCCTCAACAATATACTTAAGCTATAATCCATCAACCCTATACCTTATACCCTCATCCCAACCATTAACCCTATTCCTTGTACCCTCAATCCATACACTATACCCTATACCCTCAACCATAGTAAGTAATCCCTAAACCTCAACCCTAATCCATATATTGTCAAACCTTCACCCTATTCCTTATACCCTCTACCCTAATCCCTCAGCCCTTAAACCATCAACCTTATACCCTCAACCCCTTAATCACTCAACCCTCAAACTTATACATTAGACCATCAACCCTAATCCCTCAATCCATACACTATACCCTCAACCCTATGCAAGAAATCCCTAACCCTCAACCCCAATCCATACTCCCTAACCTTCACCCTATTCCTTATACCCTCTACCCTAATCCCTCAACCCTTAAATCCTCAACCCTATACCTCAACCCCTTAATCCCTCAACCCTGATCCCTTAATCCTATACCCTAAACCATATGCCTTGCACCCTCAATTCATACCCTATACCCTCAACCCTATGTATGAAATCCCTAATCCTCAACCCTAATTGATACGCTCTCAAACCTTCACTCTATTCCTTATACCCTCTAACCTAATCCCTCAACTCTTAAACCATCAATCCCTTAATTCCTCAACCCTCAACCTTATACATTAGACCCTCAACCCAAATCCTTCAACCCTATACCCTTAATCCCTCAACCCTCTACCCTATACATTAAACCCTTAATTCTCAAACCTCAACCCTCAACCCTCAACTCTTAACCCCTTAATCCCTATACCCTCAACCCTTAAACCCTCAACCCATTAATCACTGAACCCTCAACCATATAAATTGGACCCTCAATCCAAATCCCTCAACCATATACCCTCAACCCTTAAACTTGTAATCCCTCAACCCTCTACTTTAATCCCTCAATCCTTAAACCCTTAATCCCTCAACCCTATATCCTATACATTACACCCTCAACCTGTAATTCTCAAACCTCTACCCTATACAATGGACCCTCAACCCTAATCCCTCAACCCTCAACCATTAAACCCTCAACCCTCAATTATAATCCCTCAACCCTTAAATCCTTAATCCCTCAACCCTATCTCCTTCTCTCTCTCCCTCCCACCCTACTAATCTATATCTCCTTATTTCTCTCTATTCCTCGCACCCTATCACTCCATTTCTATCTCCTTCCCTCCCTCTCCCTCCCACCCTACTAATCCATATACCTTAATCCCTAAACCCTCAACCCTATAATTAATCCTTAAACCCTCAACCCTATACTTAATCCCTAATCCCTCAACCCTCAACACTCAACTATACCTTAATCCCTAAACCCTACACCCTCAACCCTCGTCCATATACCCTATACCCTTAACCTTATAGCCTAACCTTGAACATTATGCCACAACTCTCAACCCTCAATCCTTAAACCATACATTCTCAACCCTTCACCCTATACCCTACCAATCCCTATCTCCTTCTCTCTCTCTCCCTCCCACCCCACCAATCCATATATCCTTCTATCTCTCTCCCTCCTACCCTACCAATCCCTATATCGTCTCTCCCTCCCACCCTACAAATCCCTATCTCCTTTCTCTCTATTCCTCACATCCTACCACTCCTTATCTACCTCCTTCCCTCTCTCTCCATGCCACCCTACTAATCCACATACCTTAATCCCTAAACCCTAATCCCTCAACCCTCAACACTCAACCATATACCTTAATCCTTAAACCCTATACCCTAAACCCTCATTCATATACCCTATACCATCATCCTTAAATCATAAACCTTGAACATTGTACCATCAAACCTATAGTTAAGTCCTAATCCATCAACCCTCAACCCTATACCTTAAACCCAATACCCTACACCCTCAACCCTTATCCCTAGACCAAATACCCTCAACCTTATACCCTAAACCTCCAACATTATCCCTCAACCCTCAACCCTCAACCCTATACTTGAACCCTAAACCATACACTCTAAACCCTTAACCTTATGCCTTATACCAAAATACCATATTGTATTAAACCCTATACCCAATATCATAAGCCCTAGTACCTATACCCTAAACACATAATCTTATACACTCAACCCTAAACCTTACCCCTCAACTATAAACCCTATACTTAAACACTACACCCTCAACCATCAACCTTATACCTTAAACACTAAATCCTACACCATCAACACTCATCCCTATATCCTATACCCTTGACCTTATACACTAAACTGTGAGTATTTTCCCTCAACACTATATACTTAAATGATAAAGCATACATTCTCAAGGTCCTTCACCCTATGCCTTTACCCTCATCCCTAAACACTATCCCTCAACCCTCAACCCCCATCCCTATACCCTATAATATATTATTATAAGAATATAATATATATTAGAAAAAGAAAATGTCATATATAATATATCATATCATACATAATATATAATATAATATATATAAGTTATAATATATAATATTTAATACATAGTAGATTTCTTGAGTTTAAATAATGGATATCCATTTCTAAAAATCAAATATACATTAATAATAACTAGATATCTATTATTCAAACCAAAGACTTGTCACAATTTGGAAGATTTGTTAGGTTATCCTACATAATGGATATCTGTTATAAGCACTTAACAGATATTTGTTATTCACTGCAAATACTCATCACAATTTGGAAGATCTATCGGGTTTTTTAGCCCCACTTAATGGATATTCGTTATAAACACTTAACGGATATCCATAATCACGTAACAAATATTTTTTATTGATAATTCATAGGTATGTGCAAGATCATCATGGAAAAAATAGGCTGTTAAGTCGCAAAAATTCAGAAAAATCAAAGTTAGGCAACTTGAAGTAAAAATTTGAATAAGTTATCTATATTATTTCAAAAATATGTAAGAATATAATTTGTATCAAATTGAATGTAGTTTCTGAACTACTAGGTTTGTTTAAAAAAAAAAAAACTATTTGGTGAAAATTTGAAATTTCAATGTAGTAGTCTTTGAAATTTGGGAAAAATAAGAAGTAGGTGTTTGTCTAACCACCCTAACCACAATAAAATGATAATTATTTTTATAAGATTTTAGATATATGTAGGGACTCATGTCCCAATGTGATGCATATTTTTTTTGTAATTTTTCCAAGTAAATAATTAATTATGATTTTTTTATTACAACTTTTAAAAAATATAAAAAATGCATATGTCTGACCACCTTAACTTGGTCAAAACTTCATGAAATTCAACTTTTTTTTAATCCTATATTATGAAAAACATAGAATGTGACACATTTTTTGGATTCAAAAATTGTGATACCATTTGAAAGCTATATATGTTTTTCAATCAGCCTATCAATTAGGACCTTAGTCATAATTTGAATAGAAAATGAATAGTAATTACTTTTTAAATTCAAAGTAAAGTATAATTTATATTGGTGGAAATTTGAGAATCTCCTTTAAAAACTCTTTTTGTTTCATCAATTTTGGGTAAGAAAAAAGTCATCAGCCACATACCCATCATATTGCCACTTTTTGGCCCATCATGATCCTACACATACACTCATATATTAATATATGTATAAATAATATAATGTTGTATATATATTGTATAATATTAATGTATAATATATTAAAATTTATATTTATATATTATAATATTATATATAGTATATTAATACAAATATTATAAATATTAATATTATGTACATTAATATATTAAGATGCTCCCCTATTTATTTTCTATCCAAGAGTTGTACAAAATAAATGCACTTCCAATATCGTTGGCAGAACAAGACAATAAACATAAAAACTATTACGTGTATCCAACAATAAAAAATATTAATATATCTTAATACCTTAATATTAAGATATATTAATATTTATTTAATTATAATATTAATATATTATATGAATAACTAATTATATTATATATTATATATTATATTATATATGTTATATATACTAATATAAAATATACATAAATATTTATATTAGTATTAATATTATAACATCTTAAGTGTTAATATATAATGATTTTTATATATATTAATATTTCTTCTTTTAATAAATGGATATTTGTTCCTTAGGCATTATTATCATATATTTGTTCCTTAAGCATTATTAATGGATATTCGTTATGCAGTTGTATGTAACGGATATTTGTTTCTTATCAAATATCTAATTTTTCTATTAAAAACTGAATATCCATTTTTATCAAATATCCAATATTAATAGATATATGTTTTGCTTCAATATTGCTTTGGTATTTGGATTGGGGGTGACCAACCTAAAAATTCAACATCCCCAATGTGTTTAGAAGGGCTGCAAGAGTTTTTCAAACTTCACCCTTCGTGCTGGTGGCTTTTTTATCTAATTTTGATAAAAACAAAAAGGGTTTGTTTAGCAAATTGATAGTATTCTACCAATATAATATATGCTTTATTTTGAATTTAATAAGTAATTATTATTGTTTTTCTACGTGCACTATGTGTAAAGTTCTAAATAATAGGTTGATTAAAAAAATATCTACAACTTTTGAATGATTAAACATTTTGAATCCAAAAGATGCATCATACACTATGCTTCACAAATTATAGTTTTAAAAAATCATAATTTTTGACCAAATTAGGGTGGCTGAACAAATGATTTTTAATATTTTTAAAAATTCCTTCTAGAAAATTCATAACTAAATACTTACTTTCCAAAGAATTACAAAAAAATATGTATCACATTTGAACATGTGTCCTCTAATTATATTAAAAAAATAATTCAATCTACTATTTAATACAAATTTGATACTAAAAACTAAAAATACTTACTCCTTTGACCTCCTCAACATCTTTTTGGCATTTCAGTGATGATTTGGCAAAGCTTTGGGTATAAAATCAGGTCTACAACAATGCCAAAATACTTGGAAGCGTTCTCAGGTTGCAGGATGAAGGTAAATACATAATGAAAGGTTTTTTTTATTTTTATTATTCAAATTAGCTATAATGTGCTTGTGTTATAGCTTGCATGGGGCCAAAAAGTGGGGTGGCCACTTTGTGGTGCCCCATATTTTTTCACACACAGATGGAATCAATGTGAAATGGTACAAACTTTGGGATCTTGAGGTAGAAAAAGTGTTGTAGATCAAGGAGTTACCTTTAGAGAAGTTAACCTTATTATATCGTATTATAGTCAAATAATGAGGAAAAGGAAGATGGATTTCAACTACCCCCAAATATCAATAATTTTGAACCAAAATCCCCAGAAGGAAACAAAGAGGAGGGAAGATCAAATAGCTCAAATAGTTATAAATAGGAGGTGGAAGCTCCACCCTAGCTCCTGATGAGGTCCACTTGAATAGACAACAACCTAATAAGTATAATCCTCCTAATTTGAAGTTTTTTTTTCTTTAATTACTAACGTAATGAGCATAGGAATGTGAGGGAAGGTATGGGTATGGATGATCTAGTCCTATAAAGTGGCCACAAATCAAGATATGTAGGCTACATTAAAGAAAAATGAAAGATGGGACTTATTATATTTATCCAATGGATGGAAACCTATTAGATGAAAATAAGTACTCAAAAGAAAGATTGGTATATATGGCATTGTTGAGAATTAAAATATGATATTATTTATGAATGCATATTCCCAAGTTTAGGGAGGTTTGTATGGTAAGACTTTATCTCCAATTGCTAAGTTGGCATCCATTTAATTATCATTATCTGATGCAACAACTTTTAATCTTAAGGTTGAGCATATGGATGTGTAGATATCTTTCCTTCATGGTGATTAGGATGAATAATTCTACATGAAATGTAATACCCCCATGTTTCTGATACTATTTACTACTATTGTTTGCTTTTATATGTTAGTGTGATACTGAATTGTGTTGGTGATTGATTCATCACTTTGGTGTGTGCAAATGTATATTTTAGTTGATTGCTACAATTGATATTATTATTATGATTTATGATACTCTGTATGTAGGGTTTGGATTATTTTACTATGCAATGCTTTCTCTCTAATGTTTTATATGTCGATGTGATAATCCTATGGTGATCACATTATTTGAATTCAGTATTATTTTATAATGCAATGGTTTAGTAATTAGTTAAGATGCAGTAGTTAATTATCATGTTATCTTATGATCAATTTGGTTAGAAATGTTAGTTTGTTATTGATATTGTAATTGTTAGAATAGGTTAGGTGAGAGGATAGTGTAGCATCACTCGTTCATGAGTGCCCTGCTACACTGCAATTCCTTCTCACGATAGGATGTTGATTATATATACATGTGCTACTTGATGTTTATTTGGATGTAGGATTGCAGGAATAAGTCTCAATTCCACCTGCTTCGGTAGGACAAGGCGAGCAATAAATTAACCCAACGGGTAAAAATGTTGAAAAAGAGAGTAGGTTTGGAAGCGTCCCCATCCCAAGTCCGTCGTCTGTTGTGAGTCGTGTTATGACTGAAGTTTTCATTCTCATTGATTGTGTAGTTTGATTGTTGAAGTATACATTTTAGTTATGGTTCATGTTTATTTAATTAACCTTATTTTATATGATAATTGATTAAGTTGTCTAGTTGTTTTGATTTAATTGTGAGTTAGTAGAATGTTAAATTTAAATATATTATAAATTAAAAAGGTGATTTAATTTATTAAAAGAGTAAATAATTATTCTAAATTAATATTGTTGATAATAATTAAATTAAATAAATATTGTTGAAGATAATTAAATAATATCTTTTTATTAATATTAAATTAGCAAATCATGTATAGATAATATCTTGATTAAATAAATTATTTTAATTAAAATTTTAGATAGGTGTGCTTTTAAAAGCTGGAAAAAGGACCAATAGGAGGGAGGCTTTTTGAGAAAAGAAAGCAGAAGGGCTTTATTGCTCTTTATTTTTGATTTATTATTTTTAGGAGAAGATTATTCAGAGGGGGGGAGTTTTTGATTCTGTGGTTTTTTCTGATCTCGAAAAGGAAAAATAAAAAGAAAAGAAAGGAATTTTTTTGTTAAAAAAAAAACTTTGGAGAAAATAATTGATTTGAGAATAGATAGATTCGCAAAGGGAGATGCAGGAGGTGATCGAGAAGGAACTGCAGGAGGAATTTGAAAGGAGGTTTCAGAAGGGATTCTTCTTCAGACGAAGGTCTCCAGGTTTTCTTCTGTCATTTATCACTATTTCCGTTGTACTTTGAAACAATATTGTTTGATGTGTTTTGAAAAGTTATGGAAATAAGTTCTGTGATTCTGGAATTCATTCGTATGAACCCTTAAACCTTTTTTGTTGAAAACTTCAGAAAATATTTCTTTGAAATTCTTCAATATTGTTAATAGGGAAATGGATTATTTGAAATAAAAATCATTGCATGATGGAATGAATTTATTTACAGGGTTATTTAGCATCTGGAATGAAAATCTTATTTTTCCTGTTATTTATATTATAAGTTTGAAGGATTAAAAAAAAATAACAGTAATAATAAACAAATAAATAAAAATAATGCCTACATGTATTATTTCTATATAATCTGTCTTGTTTTTAAAATCTGTAATTGCTGCTCCTATATACTCTGTGTACTAAATATATCCTACTGAATAAAATATGTATTTATTTCTCTATAATATTCTTAAAAAAAAGAAATATATATATAGGTAATATAATTATAATTTAAAAATGTTCTGGGAAATCTACCATTTATCAAACTTTTGGAATAACATATGCCTGTGAAAATTTATGTATTCTGGTTTTCGTACTTATATTGTATAGCATTAAAATATATCAAAATATCAATAAATAAAAAAATTATATATATTAATGTGTTGGTTAAATTTGTGTAATTATTTTATAAAATGAATTTGTTTAACAAATTCGTGCTTCAAAATTTTATTTTATTTTTTTATTATTATCTTCAAAAAAAAAAATATACGTCTATTTATTTATTTATTTAACTTTCATCCCTGGTTTGGACAAAGGTACGAATTTAAAATAAATATGAAATAAAAGAAATTTTATTTTAAAAGAAAAAAATTAATTAAAAATTATGTTGGGGAGGGGGGGTGGTGGTCGGCCCAATGCCATACCACCGCGCCCCCCATGCTGGCCACACGCAGCCACACTGGGTTGCACACAGCAGCCTAGGGCTGTTATACGTAGCCAAGTGGGGTTGTGGCCCTGTCCCCTGTGGTACGCAGTACCACAGGCACGTTGGGCAAGGCACGGGTTTCATTAGTATTTTTTTTATTTTTATTATTTTTTTTAATTGCTATTTAAAGTTCGTTTCTGTTTTCAATTTTTTTATTTATAGTTATATATATATATATTTTTTATAATTTTTTTTTTTAAATATGAGATTTATTAATGTTTTATTAAATGAATATTTTATTTAAATATAGGTGATTGTGGAAAAAAATTTCTTTTATATAATATGTTTTAAAGTAAAAATTTTATTTAATATAAATATATGTGTGTGTAAAAGTGTATATATGCTTATATATATTATAGAGATATTACTTTTTGGTGATGATGATTTTTAATATGATTAGATTAAGAGAAATTGCAATGTTTTATGTAGTTGTGCAAATTAGAAATATATCATGAGCGTTGAATTAAATCGAATTTTGTTGAGTTAATGATTTATTTATTGGCAAAATGTAATAGGTTTTTGAAATGAATTGTGTGGCATTGTTTGTGTAAATTGTTTCCTTTGAGTTAATTTATTTATTCTATTGCGATTTTCTTTTATTCGAATTTGGGTTATGACAGAAAACCCTAGAGTTAACTTATTCAGTTATAGGAGTCTAAGTTGCATTTAGGACTTCCAGAGGAGTGGTTACTGTTATCTTTATTCAATCATGTGGATTGATGTTGTTCTTATGATTGGCCTTGGATGTGAAGTTAAAGTACATTTGGATTGTACGTTTGTGAACGTTATATGTATGATTTTGGGCGAGAGGGTTATGCCTCGCGGTTGATCCATTATTGGTTCAGTTTTCCTTGTTGCTACAATCCTGTTCAGTTGGAGATTCTTGTGTTGAGTGTTTAGAGAGAGTGGCTCTAGTGGGGGCTGGTGCACAAAGGGGCTGTCAGGGTAACCCACATAGAGTTAGATTAATCAGTGATAACTTAAGTAATAAACCACGGGTGGGGATTAAACACTAATAAGATAATTGTGAAGCCTCGTCCGCCTGTTAGTGCCATCACAGACTAAAGGGGACTGAGAAGGTCGTGGTTGGCAAGGTCATTGCCTTGTCTTCACGAAAGGTTAATGACTCCGCATGAGTAACCCTATGGAGCGGCGCCTTGAGATAGGCTGTCAGGAGAACCATAGATGGAAGCGGCGCCTTTACTTGGTTGTCTGGAGAATCCATGTAGAGATGGAGGCAGCACCTTGTGATAGGTTGTCAGGATAATCCATGTGAAACCATGCGATGACACTCTACTCTAACATTTTGTTTGTGTTGATTTATTGAAGTCCTCTGGAAGTGATTTATTGGTTTGTCTTGGTTATTGTTGGAAGTAGTATTTGATATTATGTCTTGAGTTTCGATATTGTGTCTTGAGTTTCATTGATGCTGTGATTATGACTGGTTGTTATGTTCATCAGTGGTTTGTTGTTGTGCCTGTTGGATTTGTCGTTATTGAGTATTTAGTGGCCTTTGATGTTAAGTTGTCTGTCTGGAGTTAGTTTTGTGTTATTGTTAGACGTGCTTGGTCGGGGACCCTTCCTTGTCTACTCTTAGCACGGGGGTGGTTGGGTGGAACGTGCTTCGCACCCCGTTGGGTTTCCCTTTCTGTTGCAGATGTATCTTTTATTGCAGGGCTTTTGGCGGATGTTGATGATCCAGTAATTCTTTGTACCAGATGTATGTTATACTCTTGATGTAATATATTCATTGATGTATTGTCTCCCACGTGTGTTGGGATGACCATGTTGTAAATTGTGTATGTGGTTATGGAGATGTATGTTCAGACAATTGTATTTTACTTACATTTGGATGTAATGTATATTCAGGCCTTGTATTTATTCAGGAACTGTCACTTGTAATAGTTGGATTTGTTATGTTGTATCTATCGAAATATGTAACACTTTCTATCTGTATAATTACATGTATTGTCATATGTGCATATGGTATTAATATAGTTATTGCCTATTGGATATTTAAATGATGAAATGAGAATGAATGGATTTATGTAACTGTTTAATTATGGTTTAATATGTTATCATTGTTATGGGTTAGAATAGTAATGTCACTTCATGTACCCCATTAGAACTAGTTGTGCCACATAATACATTGTTATATTGGAATACTTAAGTAAGTTATTATGTTCTTTAAAAAAAAATTGTTCTGTTGTTGTTAGTTCCTTTGGGGTTCGCACGGCGGGGCGTTACATGAAATATAAAGCACTATATTGAAAGAGGTAAATAAGATTTGGTTTGTAAGTTAGAGAAATCTATGTACAAGCTTAAGCAATCATATAGGATGTGGTATCAAATTTTTTATTCTTTTGTGTTCTGATTGGGATTTCTAAGATCCAAATCAGATCATTGCATCTATTATAATATGGACAAGTAATATTTCCTTTTTATCATAATATATTTTGATAATATGCTTTATGATATTTTTGGGAAAAAATGTAAAAATCAAAAATATAACAAACAAATTTGAGGGGGTGTCCTCTAATAATATAATAATAATAATAATATATGAATTTAATAATTGATGATATGATGATATGGGAGATATTTATCTTCCTTATTTATAGGCTTAACTATATAGGGGCATACCCCTTAATCCTAATTAAGAGGGATTAGAGTATTAACTAATATTTATGTTAGGGTTTGAACCGTAGATTTTAGGGTGTTGGATGTTATGACTCTCTTGCTCAATTAGGGTTTTTCACCTAAAGGAAAAGAGATAGATCCCACACAAAATATAGGTGGTTCACTCAAACTAATGCAAGTACAATGAAAATATGCCTAAATGCAACAGACTAGTAAAATGGATTGATTATTTATGCAAAACCTAAGAAATATGAAGTGTTTAAAAACATAGTGTGATATACATAAATGAACTAGAAACATAAACAAATGAAAATAGAAATAGAAATTAATGAAACTGAATGGAATGCACCTAGAGATAAAATGTTGATGCTGGGAGGTTTTGGAATGTTTCAGAAATCGCTACTGATGACCACTGGGACTCATTCACCAAAGATGGAAAGTTAGTCATGCTTCTAGTAAATTCTGCTGAAATAGGTTTCAAGATGTTGGGGACTAAAATCCTCATAAAATCACATTTTCTAGTTTGGCAGTGGGACTGATTCACCACAAATGGCAAATCAGTCCACCTACAGAAATGTACAAAGTTTGAAGTCAACTTTGTGGGTCCAAATATGCACTTGTCTTCTTGTCAGGAATTGACATATTCAAATCTACAGAAAATGGGTTGAATGATGTCTCCAACCTTGAATTAGGTCTTTGTTGACTTGAATATCTTTGATGACTTTTTGACCACTTTTCAACACCTATTTTTTTGAAAAATCTACTTACAAGACCTACAAACACGCATGCAAAGAATTAGACATCTTGAAGGCTTAGAAATAATTGAAGATCAAGTTACAAAGTTTTTGAAGAAATATCCTTGTTAAAAAAGTCAAAATATCAACAAAAAGTTACTTTCAAACCCAAAAATCAAACTTTCGGAGAACACTTGTAAGGAACCGAAGTGCAGACTAGAGACTTCAGTTTCCACTTTTGTATTTTTAGAAATTCAAAAGTGGAATGATTTTCCATTGATGGAAAATGAGTCCCACTACTAGGCTTGGACAAGGTTTTCTACAATTTTGGATACCCTTTTGTTTGAAACGAGCTCCAAAATAGTTTCACAAATATGGGACTAATTCACCCAGAATGGAAAATGAGTCCCAATACACCAAATTTCTAACATCAGTAGCATTTTAGAAGTCATTCCCAATCTTCATCAAGTTCTCAGGTGCACACCTTTAGTTTCATCCATTTTTGTTACAATTTACCTTCATTTCTAAGTCATTTTATTTATGTTTGCATACAACATTCTGTTTTCAAACACTTCATACTTCTTTAGTTTTCCATAAATTATCAATCCATTTTATCAATCCTTTGCATTTTTATCATTACATTTAGGCATATTTTCATTGTACTTAGGTTTTAAGTTTTATTTTATTCAATGTCAGCCTTGGGGATCTAATTAACGGGTAAATTAGGAGAAATTCCTATAAAATTAAGCCTCTAATCCCTAATTCACGTATATTATCATTCATTCATCATTTATCTTCTCCCTCAAGTCAAGCAAGCTAGGGATTTCAACATTTCAAGTCATTAAGATAGCTTTTTTAGACATTCAAGGATAGATCCTTTATCTTTTACTGTAGAAATTCAAGATCAATCATCATGGCAAGGTATTAATTCCATTATTTCATGTTCACGATTCATTACATCATTTATTCATTTTGGTTTAATTACCTAAAAGGGTTTTGACAAAGGAAAACCCCTATCCTCTAACAATCAACAAGTTTTCCCCTCTTTAATGTGTGATTGCAAGTTTGTAGATTGAAGAAAAACATGCCAAAAATGAGAAAGTTGCAAATGTTGTCAAAGTTATCATGAAATCTTGTCAAGAATCATGGAAACTCAAATCTAGGGAAAAATATCCATCCAACCTGTATGAAATCTGTAACGCCCCACCACGCAACCCTAGGGGAAGTTGAAATTAACAACACAAACGCAATAATTTTTTTTTTTAAAAGAACAAAAAGCATGAAGGTTCACTACCCATTGCCAACAACCCCTAAGGTTATGAGACTGAGTTTACTTAAAACCACCAAGATACATGAATTAAAACATAACATTTAATCACTTAACAAATTAAATGCACATACATTCCATACATGATAAAAATTGCATTAGAGACATAAGAATTCCACATGATCCCAATAATATACTTTACAATAGGATTACAACACTCATTCCCTGAATGAGGTAATTCCAAAATACAAGGTTACAATTTACAACTTCCACCTTGATACAAAGAGGGGTATTAAAATTACATTAATAACTAAAAGAGTAAAGCATGAAGAACTGGATCCCACGAGCTCTCCAACTAAGCTCATCCATACGAACAAAAGGCCAACCCAATGGATTAAGGTACATGTTCCACCCAACCATGTGATACCCGAAGGCTCACCCCCCATGCTAGGAGATAGTAACAAGGAATTCCTAGGCAAGACCATCCACCACTAGACACAGGATAACTAACACTAACACAACCAATAACATGAACCATACAACCATAAGAATAACACAAGTACACTCCAATATCACTAACATAGGTCACATTGCTTCCAGAAATAAAACAGACCGAGTATGATAAGAAGACCATACACATAAAACCAAATACCAACTATTGTCGTAGAAAGAGTGTCATCACATAGCTTGACATGGGATCTCCTCTGGGAATCTTCCTAGGCTCCAGCCCCCACTATGGGTTATCCTGGTGGCCTCTACCGAATCCCGGCACCCATACTCACTCATGCGGAATCAACTACCTCTCGTAAGGACAAGATAGATGACCTTGCCATTCCAGGCCTTCCCGTCTCATCCCAAGTCTATACAAGCCCTTGCATCCATGAGGGAGGCTCAATTATCTTAATTATTGTGAAAAACTACCTAACTTCTAAGTACATTATTTTAGTTATCACTTGATTAAACCCCTTCTGAATGTTTCCCAGTTTACCTCTTTGGGTTGTGGCCCCTAATAGAAGCCACTCTTCTACTTGACAACATACCAACCAAAACCAAATACCAAGGAAATCCCAAGTGCATACCAACAAGATAAAACCACTCCAACTCTAGGAGGAACACAAAATGAAACTCACTTCAAACACTGGAGACAAAAAAATTCAACCCTCTCCGAACACTAGAGGCAACAAAGGTCAAAACCCTCTCCAAACACTGGAGGCAACAAAACATACAACCCACTCCTTCCACAGGAGGCACGAAACACATGATCCACTCCTGAACCAAAAGAGGCATAAACCATCCCCATTCGTGGAAACCAGGAAAACCACAAGATACAACTATACGCACTACCCAAGGCAAAACAAAGGTTGACTAACATGATAAAGCAACCCCAAAAGTTAAACCCCTTCTGGAAGACTTAACAACCCTTCAAAACAAATTCCCCCAAGTGAAAATAGATGAGGTATACATTCAAGAAGGGCAATCAACCAAGGATCAAATCTATGTTTGGATTTCCTAAATCCACTTCCTTCATTAACATTCAGTAATTTATAGCCTTAAAAAAAAATTGACTTAATGACATCTCTTTCAGACAAAAGATGAAACTTAAACCATCTGTTCAAATTCTTAATTGCTTTTAAATAACAATAAAATAAAACAGTTACTTCTTCTATTCAGAACAAATCAATAAATCATTTCTTCTTTTCAAATAATAATAATAATAATAACAATCATTTCTTCTTTTCAAAATAAATCATCCTTAAAACAAAACCATTACTTTCTTTTTCCCAACATCTAGAATGTACGAAAACATTACTTAGAAAGCATCGTAGGCATTTAAATAAACTAAGGTTAGGATTTCCTAAATCCAGTCAATCTCAATTTCCATTACTTGCAATTATCCAAAAAAATACACCAAATTCATTTCACGACGTTGAAGAATTTAAACACCAATCATTTACTCTAAATTTCACAATTAAATTCTATAATCAAAACAACTTGATAAATAAGGTCATCTAGTTAAGAACAAACCAATCATTAGTTCAACTTCGAATAAATTAAACAACCAAATTTTATCTATACAAGGATACAATATACACTAAATATATATACATAAAAGTATATACTCCATGTATATACTATTATATATTTATATATTTAAATATCTAAATCTCATTGAAATTAAGCAATTCAACACCCTAAAATAATTCATTTAAAATATACGTATATATATACATTATATATATACATATACACACTAAATGTGTATGATATATATACATAATTATATATAATATATATATATAAATAAACTATTATAAAATAAATATTATTTAAATATTAACATAATGTTATATATACATATAACATATATATATATTATATATAATATATAATATTAAATAATATTTTTTAAAAACAAACTAAATTTTAAATAAATAAATAAAAACTCCATAAAGGGCGTGGGCCCCTCCCATATGGGAGTGGCCAGGCTGCCACGCAGCCTCCCCCATATGGGGGGTGCTGTGTGGGTAGCATCGCTACCTATAGGCAATGGCACTGCTTCCACACAGCGCCTCCCAATGGGGGGTGTTGTGTGGGAGCAGCGCCTCCCTTGAGGGCTCTGTAGGGGGTGCAGGGCTACGGCCCTCCCCTCCACACCCTAAATAAATCTAAATCCTTTTTTTTTTAATATATAAAAAAAACATTTTTAAATATGGTGAAAACAGGGCAGTCCCCTGTACATTTTGAAAACAAAAAAAAAATTGAAAGAGATTTAAAACTAGATATATTTGTATATATATGTATGAGTATATATATAGGTATATTTACAACTATATACCAAGATTTTCATTTCCAGCTCAAGATTGAGCAAAAGAACAACAATTTTTTTTGCAAGAACAGGATTAAATTTGGCAAAACAACAAGAGTTTAGAATATCAAATTGAAATGAAGATTTTTTTTATGGGTTTTCCTCCTATTTTCATTGTGATTGTTGTTTTGGTTTTCTTTCCTAATCCAACAGTTGTTTGCAAGATTTGAATTCATTTCTCATGGTTTTCTTTGCATCTAAATAGCATTCAAAGAGTTTTCAAACAGCATAAGGAAATTTGAAGATTATTTCAAAAGGGAAAACAAAAATAAAGATGAACCTGGTGTTTTCTCCCCAAGCTTGATGACTTCAACAATGGTGGTTCCAATCTCTTCTTCAACTCCAAATTCAGCCACAGCAAAACTCTCCACCAAAAATCAAGAATTGAAAAACAAATGAAATTCCATTTCTTTACAAAGAGCTTTCCCCAAATTTGGTCAAACCCCTAAAATATCCCACCCACTAAATTTATTGAGCTTTTTGGAGGATATTTCCATTTTTAAATTTTTAAAACAATTTACTTTCAAAGAATGATATTTCAAAATTTCATAATTCCATTTAAAACCAAAAAACTCAAAGTTGCTAAAATATGTTTTATTTTATCCCAAAATTTCCAAAAAGTGAAATTTAAACACATTTCTATTTTTATTAACATTTAACTTAAATATCTAATATGATTTCCATTTTCATCATAAATTTAAATATAAATATACAATAACGGAAAAATAACTATTTCATTTAATTTATCACCCTTAACGTAGTTACTCAATAAACTAAAAATGATTTTATTAATTAAATAAAAATAATCAATGAAATAAATTACATTTCAATATTGAAACTAGATATGTTAAATCATCATTTTAACCATACCCACCATTTAATGACCTTTAAAATAAGAAAATGAAATAGCTAATCAGGGAGGAAAGAATCAAATCAAAACCACCAAACCCGACGACAAACTATGACTAGGGTGACGACTTGGCACGAAAAACCTAGCTACTATCTCCCAATCGATTACCGTTGGTCAATGGACACGCTCAACCTATGAAATCAGGTGGAGTCGATGTCCTGTACCTGTCAACCTGCGAACAAAGAGCATATCAAACATGCATATATATGATATAATAAAACACACCGTGAAGGGGGAAATCTCATAATCATAGGGCGCTCGCAAGCGAGTGATACAATCCCACGTCCCCTTCACCAATACACTCATCATAGACTAACAGTTCCATCATAAACAAATATTTCATGCAATAACACGTTACAATAACTAATCATCCTTAAACCAATTTAAAACATGTCAAATAAAGCATCAGATAAGGTACATCACATCACACCAATAAACTATCGCTCTATAATTATCTATCAAATCGCACACTCATGATGCATCATCTCAATAACCAAAAAGCACATCAAAGCAAACAAGGACACACTGTCCAGCCAGAATGCAAAATGGAGGGGTATTACACAATCAGTGGGAAAGTTCTTATTCTATCCATCTTCAGAGGCTTGCAAAGTTTCAACCCAAAATTCTGCTCTTGGGACACTTTTCAACAAAATGGGACTTGTCCTCCAATAGTAGCGAATGAGTCCCAGAATGGTGAATGACTCCCACTATTGTATTTTGGTAGGCACAGTATTACTAAAGGTAGGATCCATGCCTAATGCACTATTTTCAATACTAGGAGTAGGAGCTCAAGACAACCCAAGGTCCACAAAAAGTGTGTTATCACGAGGTACCATAAGTCATGAACTTCTTCTCACTAAAGTATTATCAATAGGGCACAAAACACTATGCAAAGGAAATGAAAACTAGGAGCAATAAAATGCAAATAACAAAAATTCTATAAACTGAAATAGGAAGGTAGTAGCACAAAGACAACAATAGTATGAAAATGCAGAATTTTAGTGTGTTTGAATGATTTGAAATACAAAAATGAAAGCTATATGATGTTTTCACTAATGCAATTTTTTGAAAACCCTAGGATGCAAAATAATGCAAAAGCTAATGCAATAATTCCTAGGATGTAAATGCAAATGTAAATTAGAAGGATAATGTGCAATATGCAGGTTCACCAAAATGAATTGTAGATTTTAGGGTGTAAGATGCTATGACTCTCTTGTTCAATTAGGGTTTTTCACCTAAAGGAAAAGAGATAGATCCCACACAAAATCTAGGTGGTTCACTCAAAATAATGCAAGTACAATGAAAATATTCCTAAATGAAATGATCTAAATGCAACAAATTGGTAAAATGGATTGATTATTTATGCAAAACCTAAGAAATATGAAGTGTTTGAAAACATAATGCACAATATGCAGAAATGAACTAGAAACATAAAAAAGTGAAAAAAAAAACTTAATGAAACTAAATGGAGTGCACCTAGAGATAGAATGTTGATGTTGGGGGATTATAGAATGTTTTATAAATCACTGTTGATGACCACTAGGACTCATTCGCCATAGGTGGTGAATTAGTCTTGCTTCTGGTAAATTCTATTGAAATAAGTTTCGGTATGCCAAGGACTGAAATCCTTATAAATCAATTTTTCCAACCTAGTAGTGGGACTGATTTGCCACAAATGGTGAATTAGTCCACCTATAGAAATCTACAAATTATGAAGTCAACTCTATGGGTCTAGATTTGTACTTGTCTTCTTATTAGGTGGACGGATTCAAATCTACAAAAAATGGGTTGAATGATGTCTCCAAGCTTGAATTAGTTCTTTGTTGACTTGAATAGCTTTGATTACTTGTTGACCACTTTTTAACACCTGTTTCTTTGAAAAATCTGCTTACAAGACCTACAAACACGCATGAAAAGAGGGGGAAAATGGTTAAGGGTTAGAGTATAGTGGTTTTCCTTGGTCAAACCCCACTTTGGTAATCAAACCCTTCATAAAGAAATGAAATAAGAAAGGAATGATGAAAAAACATACAAGTATCATAAACTCACCAAACCCTTACTATTGAAGTCTGAAGATATGTCACTAGCTTATCTAAGATGCTTGATTAAATGATGCTATAATGCTTGAATGCAAGAATGGGATTATTGAATGGATGAATGAGTGAATTAGTGAATTAGGTGATTGGGGGTAAAAATGGATAGAAAAAAACTTATTTATACACACTTATGCCCTAATTTCCCAAAAATACATCATAGGCTGACCTAAGGTCTTAATGAATAAAAACCTAAAAGAAATTTGAAATTATTTTAAATTATATGCCAAGAGGGACTCATTCGCCACCCATGGTGAATGGATCCCACTCAATACATGCAAGTGGGTGTTAGGGATTAAGTTGAATTTAATGATATTTGTGAGGTTTGTATTCAAAAATGCACTTAATTAAGACCTATAAGTGCATAAAGGGGCTAAATAAAGCAAAAGAAAGGTTTAATAAATGGTGACAAGCCTAGAAAAGCATGAAAGTTTCTTACAATACTTTACAACACTTTAAAATAAGACTTGGTAAGAGATAAAAAGGGAATATTTAGATGAATTATAATAAGAAGGATCTAGAAAAGTGTAGAAATGTGCTACAACACTTCACAACACCTTCACAAGACATCATCAATTCTTAATAATTTGAATATTCAAGACCTAATGTGAATGTATAAGTTACATTGCAACATTAAATCTAAGCAAAATAGGTCAGGCATCATAAGTAAAAGACGTAGACGACCATGAAAATATCTAAAGATCCATTTTTCTATGGTATAGAGTTAAGCATACCACATGTGCTTAAATCTTTATTATAGTTAGGAATATATAATATATACTTAGAATTATACCATATTAGGATCATAACATTCCCTTCCCCTTCAAAAAAGAATTTTCCTTAATCCTTAGCAGCTCTAAAATATTTTGTATGAATCGTTCATCATTCCATATTGCATCTTCAATTGGAAAAAAATTCCACTTGATTAAGAATTTTGAGGTAGATCTATTTTGTAATATGATTTTGAAAATTCCATGAAGATTTTGTATACTTCGTATGTATTTTTTTGTAGCATTAGTCGGCAATAGATGAGAGAGTCTACAAAAATATGAATTCTTAATGATTTTATATACTGTTATCAATAGTTTTGCACCCTGTTGAATGCAGTATTCAGCAAACTACGGAAACATGGAAACCTCTTTCAGATGTGGGTGATCTATGCGAAAGAGGAATCTCCAGAGCGAGCTGGTTCTCCGAATGATGAATTATATCCTAAGTTTCTTTTCAGGAAAAAGGATAGAAGGATAAACTAGATTTAAAAACTAAAACTGAAATTCAATCATTCTAAAAATATTGATCAACTGTAAGAAGACCCTGATAATAACTCACTCTCACCAACTCTTTAAAATTAAAATCTCACAATCTCACAACACATGTAGTTCAACAGTGATTTATGAAAAGGTTAAATTAACACAAGGCACAACCTGAACTAGCATGCAACTCCTGCAAATTTCTTGATAATAGTAAGAAAAGAAAAGGTTCCAACAGATTTGAATCACAGAGCAAATCAGATTACTATTCCAAGTCATGAAAAGGAAACGAGAAAGGAAAAACTATGCTATTTTATTGAATGATAGAGTGGAAATTCTCAGAATCTGAGCACACATCAGTTTACAAGCTCCTTGAAATGTGTAAGGGCAAGAAACTCTAATCTGAACTATTGAGAATGGAGAGTTGAAAGACTAAGTCTATCAAAAGAACTCTCAAGGAAACCCTAATCCGAGCTCAGAAAAAAGGTCAAGGAAAAAGGCTTCAAACAAACTCAAAAACTACTCTCTTTGATGATGAATATTAAAACAAAACATTAAGGCATATGTATGCTTGTTCACTATCCAAGAGAGAATTGATGAATTGAAACTTACATGACATAATCAGCACAGAAAATGAAGTTATTCAGCAATTTGTAATGTAGATGTACCTAGTTAAATTCCTTAAGTGAACTAAATTCACTGTTCACCTGTAGCCTTCAGAAAGCAGTCCTGATTGTTATGAATGAACAGTTGGTCTCCTTGCTTGATGGATTCTCTGTTTTACTCTTTCAGTTGTATTTCATTTCATTCAATGTATATGATGAAGCATCTTTTAAAATCAGCCCATTTAATAAATAGGGCAGCATGCCGAGCTCTACCCTTGTGGGAGCCTGTTTTACTCCACATGCTTGGTCTTTGAATAATTTTTAGCTTCATGAATTTACCTATACCTGCACAAGGAAACAAACAGTGTTAGCATAAAAAATGGAACATGATGATTATGATCTTGCTACTTCTCCTTCAGCTTACTTCTTTCATATTGCACTTGATTAATTGTTTCAATGCATTGCTAATAGCTCATGTTGTACTATTTTTGGGTGCATCATATAATTTACATCATAATCAGAGCCACTGACACCCCTCTTTTCCTCTTACAGGTCGACAGAGCTCGAGAAGGCAAGGTGCACCATTTTGCATCAAACGTCGATAATCAGGCAATGATGATTATCTGTCACTTATGTATTTTCCTTTCGCATCCTCAATAGTGCAATGTGTTGTTACAAATGCATTATAACAGTTATAGTTATATCCACAACTTGTGTGGATCTTTGATTTCAATTTTTTTTTTCAATCGAAAAGAAAATGCATTTGAATGCAATGTTGTAATATCATTCTGATTGTGAAATCAAATGAAGCCTTGTAAAAAAATGAGTTCTTTACGAATTGAATGAAAGCATCTAAAATGCTATTTTTCCCATGTACTCAATTTTGTGTTTCTTTTAAATTTACAACATCTGAATGGCACTCTAAAACTCTATCTTTCTTTAAAATGCATAACTGTTGTTGATGCAAATGTGATGCAAAATACCATTTAAAATTCAATCTGCAATTCCACTTAATGTTTAAAAACAATTAGCCAGCTTCTCTATTTGAGCTGAGGTGAAAAATATGTAACATTTTGGGGATTTCTGCTATATGCTTGCCTGCTAAGCATAGATCAGTGGCTTTTAAAACAATTCATTGGGTGCAGAGTCAATTATGTCCCTTCACTTAAAACTCAAAAAATTTGAATAGAAACAATCCAAACAGCACCAAGAAAATGAAACAAAATTGAAAGCAAACTAAAAGGCCCTGATGGCCAACAAAACAAATGCATAGCAGCACTTAGAGAAAGCAAACTATTCAAATGAAATGTGCAAAACGCACTTATTTGCAAAGTACTCTACCTAATAGTGAGATAACTTATCTCAAAGGCAATGCTTGAGCTGGATCCCATTCACTGGGATAGACAGCACCTCACCAGTCATCCTCGAAAGTTGGAATGCATTGTTTTCCTTGCATTCCATGATCACTAAGGCCCATCCCATATTGCATCAAACTTGGAATGTCATCTAGGTCTACTCTTGAATTCATTCCACTTGAAAACTAGATCTCCAACAATGAAATCACGAGGCCTTGCCCTCTTGTCAAAAGCATTCTTCATTTGTGCTTGATGTATTTCCAGCTGTCTCAGAGCTTCTTTTCTGGTTTCTTCAAGCTCAACCAACTATGCAAACCTCACTTCAAGAGGTTGTTCATTCAGTAACTCCAATTCTTTAACATAACTTAATGTTGGTAATTCAATTGAAATAGGCAACTTAGCTTCTCTATCGTAAGTTGATGCAGGAGCATCCAGTGGTGTAAGGGCAATCTTGTATCACCCAAAAATAGTTAAATTTCAAGTTTCTCAATTTTTAGATGTTTTAATATTCTTGGATACCCTTTTCATCATAATGAAATTCCCAATTTACGGTTTTTAATTTCAGTTCCTGGGTTGAAAGATATTGTAGTTTTAGTTTCCCAGATTTGCACCTAAAAATCTTTCGAGTTAGATTTGAGGCACTTAGAGCTCCCGGATTGGCCCTGAAATTCTATGAAATTAGCATAGAAAATTTTGAGCACATTCTTGAATTTGAGACCTTTCCAACGGTTCGAACGGTTCGCGAATCAGAGTCTTGGATCAAAAGTTATGACCCCGCGAAGTTGGCGCACTTTCTAGAAGATATAGTTGCAAATGCTCTTTTGAAATTTGAACTTCATGTTGTAAATTTTCGGTGCCAAACCGCCTAAACTCAAATTGAATTTTTTTTTTTTGGCTCCAAACTAATGAGGAGCTCTATTTATGGGCAAGTTTCTAATTTTTGGGTAACTTTTTTGGGGAAACAGCTCGCACATTGTGAAGGGGTTATTCTGTAGCTTTCTGTAACTTGCATGTGTTGTAGAACTTGGGGATTTGAGATCCTCTGCATGTAAGAAGCTCCATTTTCTGAATAATAAAATTATTCTCTTGTTTGTGGGTTATTTTCTAAGTCTCGGGTTGCGCCCTCATCAAGTGGTATCAGAGCGGGTTTTCTTGAGCATGTGGACAGATCACCGATCGTGAGGCAGTTCGCACCAGGACCGTGGTTGTGGGTCGAGGTCAAGAAAGATGCCTCCAAGAGTGGTGTCTGGTAGGCGTGGTGGTTCCAGAGGTGGTGGCAGAAATGCTGGTGGAAGAGATGCACTAGTAGCCCTCCAGAGACAGATTGATGCGTTACAAGAGCAGTTGAGAAGAGGGTTAAACCCAGGGAGGAAAGTGAGGATGAAAGAGAGGAAGAAGGTTCAGATGTAGAAGAGGAAGAAGAAGCAATTGATCAAGACAAAATACAGCTAATAAGGGCCATTTCAAAGATCAGGAAAAGACCCAGAGCAGAAGTCCCTAGTTATTCCGGAAGTTTGAACCCAGAAGAGTTGATCGACTGGATCAATGAGTTAGAAGAATATTTTGAGTATGAGGAAATAGAGGACCCAGATCGGGTTAAGTTTTCAAAAATGAAGTTGAAGGGCCATGCCAGTATTTGGTGGAAAGAGGTCCAGTTGGAAAGAAATCAAAGAGGAAAAGGCAATATCACCAGATGGGATCGCATGGTAGAGAAACTGAAGAAGCAGT
>VDFB02193867.1:656915908-656968130 GCA_007258455.2 Sequoia sempervirens
GACCCAGAGAAGGTGAAGGCTATTCTGGAATGGCCTACCCCGAGAACTACTACCGAGGTGAGATCTTTCCATGGTTTGGCTAGTTTTTATAGAAATTTCATTAGAAACTTTAGTAGTATTTGTGGACCCCTGACTAAAACAATGACAGGGGATAGAAAAGAATTCAAGTGGATTAGTGGAGCGGAAAAAAGTTTTGAACTGTTGAAACAGAAGGTGATAGAGCAACTTGTTCTAGCCCTCCCAAATTTCAACAAGGTGTTTTAGGTGGATTGTGATGCTAGTGGTTGTGCCATTGGAGCAGTGTTGAGCCAAGAAGGTAAGCCCATTGCCTATTTCAGTGAAAAGTTAAATGATGCCAAGAGAAAGTATTCTGTATATGATCAAGAATTTTATGCAATAGTTCAAGCACTAAAGAAATGGAGACATTATTTGTTGCTGAAGGAATTTGTTCTATATACTGATCATCAGGCCTTGCAGTACCTAAATAGTCAGGGAAAATTAAATGAGAGGCATATGAAATGGATAGAGTTTTTGCAGAGTTATACTTTTCTTTTGAAACATAGGAGTGGGAAGTCAAATAGGGTTGAAGATGCCTTATGTAGGAGGCATGCAATGATGACAAAGATGCAGATTGAAGTGGTTGGGTTCAATGAACTCAAGACACTATATGCAAAAGATCCTAATTTTGCAGAGGCTTGGAAAGCATGCAAGGAACCTATTACAGTGGACAGGACAAGGTGGCTAGATTTCATAATCCAGGATGGCATGTTATTTAAGGGAAGTCAATTGTGTATCCCCAAGAGTTCCATGAGGGAAAACCTGATAAAGGAGAAGCATAGTGGAGGAATGGCAAGAACATTTTTGGTGGGGACCAGACCATTGCCATTATCAGTGAGCATTATTATTGGCCTCAATTATCACAAGATGTGAAGAAGTTTGTGCAGAGTTGTAGGGTGTGTCAGATGGCTAAAGGAGTGAGCCAGAATACAGGCTTGTATCAGCCCTTACCTGTACCAGAGAGACCTTGGGAGGATATAAGTATGGACTTTGTTCTTGGTTTTGCCAAGGACACAACGAGAGAATGCTTCAGTCTTTGTGGTGGTTGATAGGTTTTGAAGATGGCACATTTCATTCCATGTCAGAAGACCCATGATGCAGTCCACATTGCTGACTTGTTCTTCAAAGAGGTGGTGAGGCTACATGGTCTGCCAAAGAGTATTATTTCAGATCGTGACACCAAATTTGTGGGGTACTTTTGGAGGACCTTGTGGAAGAAGCTAAAGACAGAGTTGAAGTTCAGTTCTGCACACCATCCACAACAGTCAGGCGAGAGAGGTTGTTAGAGTCACGGGTAACCTACTAAGATGTTTGGTAGGAGATAAACCAAGGGATGGGACTTGATCTTACCCCAGGCAGAATTTTCTTACAACAATTATGTCAACAGAAGCACTGGTAGATCACCATTCCAGATTGTGTATGGAGGTAGCCCTCTAGAACAGCTCTAAATTGAGGAAGATGGACCAAGAGAAGAAAATAAGTGTTGGAAGCTAAATATTTTGTAGAACACATCAAGGATATACATGAGAAGGTAAGAGAACATATTAACAAGATGAATATGCAGTATAAGGCTAAGGCAGATTAGAAGAGGAGGTATAAGGAGTTTTAGATTGGTGATGAAGTGATGGTCCACTTGAGGAAAGAAAGGTTTCCAGTGGGAACATATAACAAAGTAAATATGAAGAAGTTTGGTCCCTGTAAGATTTTGAAGAAGCATGATTCAGGGAATGCATATGAGGTAGAGTTACCTGATGGAATCAACATTTCCCCTATCTTCAAAATTTTAGATTTGATAGAGTATCATGAAGGTGGCGCAAATGAAGTACCAATGATGGAACAGTGTAGGATTCCAGCACCTACTTTAGAAAAGGAGGAGATTGAAGCAATCTTGGATAGTCGTGTGGGAAGGAGTACCAGAAACAGGCAGTATGAGGAATATATGGTGAAATGGAGAGGAAGGCCTGTTGAAGATTCATACTGGCTATCTAAGGAAGCGGTTAGCCGGTTGGGTTTTCCTCAACCATCTAAGATGTGATGGGGTCACTTCTCAAATTACCCTGGGTGTCTGATGTAGGAGCATCCAGTGGTGTAAGGGCAATCTTGCATCACCCAAAAATAGTTAAATTTCAAGTTTCTCAATTTTTAGATGTTTTTATATTTTTGGATACCCTTTTCGTCATAATGAAATTCCCAATTTACGGTTTTTAATTTCGGTTCTTGGGTTGAAAGATATTGTAGTTTTAGTTTCCTAGATTTGCACTTGAAAATCTTCTGAGTTAGATTTAAACTGTTCAAAACAAATGCGCAACAGCACTTAGAGAAAGCAAACTATTCAAATGAAATGTGTGAAATGCAATTATTTGCAAAGTACTCTACCTAACAGTGAGATAACTTATCTCAAAGGCAATGCTTGAGCTAGATCCCATTCACTGGGATAGACAACACCTTGCCAGTCATCCTCAAAAGTTGGAATGCGTTGTTTTCCTTGCATTCCATGATCACATAAGGCCCATCCCATATTGCATCAAACTTGGAATGTCATCCAGGCCTACTCTTGAATTCATTCCACTTGAAAACTAGATCTCCAACAATGAAATCACGAGGCCTTTCCCTCTTGTCAAAAGCATTCTTCATTTGTGCTTGATGTATTTCTAGCTGTCTCAGAGCTTCTTTTCTGGTTTCTTTGAGCTCAACCAACTGTGCAAACCTCACTTCAAGAGGTTGTTCATTTAGTAACTCCAATTATTTAACATAACTTAATGTTGGTAATTCAATTGAAATAGGCAACTTAGCTTCTCTACTGTAAGTCAAAACAAAAGGTGAACAACTAGTGGCTCTTTTAGGAGTTATTTTGTCAGCCCAAAGGGCTAGTTTTAGCTTTTCATGCCACATTCTCTGATTATCTTCAACAATCTTCTTGATTATCCGAATCAGGTTTTTATTTGTGGATTCTGCTTGACCATTACCCTGTAGATAATAATTTGACAATGTGTTCAGATAGATGTTATTTCTGACAGACTAATCTGAAATCTGAAATCTAATGAAAGCTAAGCCATTATCTGAAATGATTGAATCTGGAACACCAAATCTTGATATGAGAGCTTGATAGAAATTAAGTACTAAAGTCCCGTTTGCTTCCTTTAAAGAAATAGCTTCGGTCCACTTTGTAAAATAATCAGTGGTAGTAAGAATCCACTTATGTCTTGCACTTGAAGGCGGGTTTATAGGGCCAATAAAATCCAAGCCCCACTTAGCACAGGGTTGTTCTACCTGAATCGGGTGCAGGGGCAGTGGTGCAAGCCTCTGTTTACTAGCAAATAATGCACATTTCTCACACTTTTTGACCCATGCAATAGTGTCCTTAAATAAATTTGGCCAGTAATAACCAGCTCTCATAATCTTCAAAGTTGTAGTCCTTGTAGCAAAGTGACCTCCTGAAGGTCCATCATGAAACTCTGCCAGCAGCTTGTCCACTTGATCAGGTTGAATGCAACGTAATAAAACACCTTGGAAATCTCTCCTATAAAGAATGCCATCAATAACTACATAAGGGATGGCTTGCAATCTATAGTACCTTCTTTTAGCTCTGTCCAAGACTTTGGGGCATTCACCGGTTTGCAGATAATGTATCATCTGCTGCAACCATGTAACAGGGGGTGCTTGAATAGCACTTAAAACATCATTATTTAATATTGTTTTTGTATTTGCAGTCTCTCTTAAGCTATTGCTTTCACTTCCAGCAATCTGCTCACATAAACCTTTGCCTCTAACGAGCTTGGTTACTTTTATATCAACATCGAATTCCATCACTTTAGTGATCCAACCAACACGCTTATCATTAATGTCTGTATTAAGCAAAAAATCCTTAACAGTTGAATGAGCCACTAATAAATGAACCTTTTTGTTGGATAGCATGTGTCTAAATTTCTTCAAGCTTCTTACAATAGCAAAAACATGTTTCTCCACAAAAGAATATTTTACCTTGTAATCATGCAAAACTTGACTGAAAAATGCTATAGGCTACTCCAAGCCTTCATTGTTTTGTTGGCATAACATAGCTGAAACTGTATCAACTCCTCCAAAAGCATACAGAATGAAATCTTTGTCAAAGTTTGGATTAATGAGAGTAGGAGTGGCTGCGAGCACTTCTTTAATGTGCTCAAAGCTCCTCTTGCCTTCCTTGGTCCAACTGAATGGCATGTTCTTCTTCAGCATAGAAGTGAGAGGTTGCAGCAAAGCTACAATATTTGGTATAAACCTCCTCATGAAATTTATTCTCCCAAGAAAGATTTGCAAGCCTTTCTTATGAGCTGGTAATGCCAATTCAAGAATTGTGGAAACTCTTTCAGGATCAATTGAAATACCTTGCTTTGAGACAATGTGTCCTAGCAGCTTGCCCTCGTGCACTGAAAATATACACTTCTTTGGATTGAGAGACACTCTGAACTTTCTGCACCTCTGAAAAATCTGTTCCAAATGATCCAAGTGTTCATTAGCATTTCTTAAAAAAATAGTAATATCATCTAAATATACCAGAACAAACTTGTTCATAAGGCCGTGAAAGGCCATATTCATAGCACATTGGAACGTTTCTCTAGCATTTGATAAGCCAAAAGGCATCTTCTTGTAGGCCATCATGCCCCACTTGGTTGTGAACGTTGTTTTAAACTGATCATCTTGCTTAACCAGAATCTAGTTATAACCTGACTAGCCATCTAACAAAGAAAATTTGTCAAAACCAGAAACTACTTGTAAATTTTTCTCCATGGAAGGGAGCGGATAATGGTCCTTCAATGACACTTTATTCAGATCTTGGAAATCAACACAAAGTCTGATTTCTCCACTCTTCTTCCTGACTGGTACTAAATTTGACACCCAAGAGGTGTGCTTGATAGGAAAAATGATACCACTTTCAACTAGCTTATTAAGTTCAGCCTTCATGAGGTGTTCCAACTTAGGATTAAGTGGTCTTTGCTTTTGCCTTACCGGCTTTGCACCAAATTCAAGCTCGATAGTATGCTAAGCTAATTCAGGGTTAAAACCCCTCAAATATTTATATTCCCGAGCAAAAAAATCGCTAAATTTCTAACATAATAGAATGAAAGCTTGTTGTTCCTCTTGACTGCATACCTTACCCAGCTTGAGAAGCTTACCCTTGAAAATTTCAATAGTTGTATAGTTTTCTTCCTTGATAGTCAAACTGCACTTGTTCTTCCGAACTTGATCATCTGAGTTAAACACTAATTCCAAGGTCACCAATCCTTTCGGCAGCTTATTGGTCTTTAATTGCACAATCTGATCCTCATACTGCTGCTGCCATTTTTACTGATTTCCATCTACAAACTCAGCTTCAGCAATCACAAAATTCACAATTTTCTCATCGTTGTCAAAAACCTGCCAACTCATGTTATTGTCCAGTACAGAAGGTATAACCACTATCTTCACGTACTGACATGCTTCTACCTTATGAATCTTTTTGGGAATGCCAAATTGGGCTCCTATGGCAGCGAGCCTATCAGCATGCTTATTTTGATTCTGAGGAATCACCATGATGTTAAAAGCATTAAAATCTTCCATTAAATCCCATACACAATGCTTGTATTTCTTAAGCAAATCATTTTTAGCAGCATTTAAATTTCTAACCTAATTCACAATCAACTTTGAATCACCATAAACTTGCAAGAATTTAATACTTCATTTGCAGGCCCACTCAAGGCCATGCACCAATGCTTCATACTCAGTTGTATTATTTGAACAGCTGAAAACAAATCTGCAAGTTGAATAATACTTGTCTGATTCGGGCGATATCAGCATAGCTCCACCTCCGGCACCAACACTGCTCCTCGAACCATCGAAATAAAGTTTCCATAACTCATTATCTTTTCCTACAAACGGTTCATCCTCTTTGCAAAGATTAGGCATATTGCAATCAGACTCGCAAATCATATAAACTCCTAATCCTACCTCATTTGTGCTCTGAAATAGATCAAGCTCATGATCTTCAGATACCCATTCATCGAGACTGATGTAGTCTTCCTGGGTGTCAGAGTCTGAGGTCATGGTTTGCTCCTCCATTGCAGAGGTGGCCTAGAGATTAGCATTTATAGGGCCTGGGGAGTATGGTTCGATATGGTCTTTGGCGAGAGGCTTGGGCTTTATGGTTACTTTCGTACCATACCTTGTTCTAAAAAATAGATGAGACTAATCAGAAGACAAAAACCCACCCAACTTGGCTGTAAAATCCCTTAACAAGCAAATGGCAAAGTGCGGCGATAAGTCTATGACATGAATATCTTGATGAATAGCAAAACTTGGGGATGTGTGCAAGGTAAGGGCCAAATTTTTAATGATACCAGTAGTCTTAACAATAGACCCATCTAATTGCACTACGCCTTTCTGAGGATTAGGCTCATAAACAAGACCTAATTTATCAGCTAAACTCTTTGGCATGACTGAACTACTAGCTCCAGAATCAACCATACAATTATGCACAATTTTATCACCTATGATCTTACTTAAGTAAAACGGAGGGGGCTTTACCTCTTTTGTTTTATGCCCACTTTTCTCCTCCAAGTCATTAGCCAACACAACTCTCGCAACTCCTTGATTGGCGTTGTCAGAAATAGATAACTCAACTAATGCATTCTGCAGTAAACCTTTTTGCCCTGGAAGCTGCAGAGTGTCTAATATTGACAAATTGACAGTAGTTTTCTTGAGAAGCTCTATGATATTGAAGGATGAAATATTTACCTTCTGCTGGTTTTTTATAATAGCAGCTTCATTTTGCTTCTGCACAGGCTAAGAATACATTTTTTGTTACTCTTTCCCGAGTATCTCTTGCCCTCTTTGTAGAATCTACATTTTAGGTTGTGTGGCAATGTTAACATCTGATGAAATGGGCTGAGTACTAACTATAGGCTATTGTTGTGCATTTCCAGCTTGCTATCCTAGATCCATAGCTCATTTTTTAGACCTAGTATTAGCCAAAATAGGGGAATCTTGCCGGTCTTGGCCATTCACACCATAGAATTCGGAGCTCTACCAGTTTGGCAAGGCGACTTCTAAATTATCTTATTCTTGATTTTGATCTACAACATGTTCTGAAGTAGCATATATTCTGCACCATTAAAGCTTGATTCCTCACTCTATTGGTGCATGTCGATTGGTTGTGGGTATGATTACATGGGTAACACTAGTCACAGTCTTGAATGACATTTTTTTGTGGCACAAGTTCTTTTGACGTGCTGGCCATGTTCAGATTGTATGGCTGGAATGGCTAAGGGTTAAAATTCCTTCTTTGGGCTTGATAATCACCTTGTAAAGCAGGCCTATTTTGTTGGTTTTGCTGATAAGGGGCTTGATAAGGCTTATGTTCTTGGCCAACATGCTTCTTAATAGTCACGAGGTCGTTCCTGATGGTTTTTAATATGCTTTTTAGCTCTTGCATCTCTAGATTTGGGGCTGGGGCAGCAACCTCTTGGACTATACTATGATATCCTATTGCTGGAACTGGCAGGACAACAGTCAAGGGAGGTATAGCAGCAGGAATAGATGGTTGTATTTCTAGAAACAAAGGCATGCGGGGTCTAGGAGCTATGTCTCCAGCTTGAATAAGGCAATTTTCAGCATTAATAGCAATATTATAAGCATTTGGAAGCATTAAACCACCCATAGACTGAGTCATGATAGCAATCTTGCTATTCAAAGCTTTTAAATAAAACAGGAATGCATGTGACGGTAATGGTTTTACCGTTGTTGGGATTTTGTCCCAAGTCCTCTGAAATCTATAGTTGAAATCCACCAAGTGTTCATGTGGCGCCCTTTGAATAGTACTCAACTGCTCTAACAAAGATAAATTGTCAGATTTATCTGCAAAGTGCTGGTATAGGCCATTACCTAGAGTGTCCCATGTTGCGATTGAGTTTGCAATGAGACCTCTGAACCACTGCAGTGCTTTGCCCTTGAGTGATGCAGCTAGCAGCCTTAGAGCAATGTTTTCTTGAGTAATATTATGCATTGAACATAACGTGGCTACGTCATGGATGTATTCAACTAGTGTGGTGTAATCCTCTTCGGTGAAATATGGTAGTCCTCGAAGGGTTGCTACTAGAATATCATCATGTTGAGCAATATCTAATGAACTACTTCCATTGAAGGGTGCGAACGGGTGCTGCCATTGGAAGTATTTGTGAAATCGGGACTGGTGTACTAGGTGACAGAACTAGGGCACCGAGAATAGGAGGTGTTGATTTTGATCTTGCAGGGGTTTCAAAAAGCCTTCTTGCTATCCTACCTCTTCTTTGTGATAGGGACAGCTCTAGATACTTGAAGGGTTTTGAACTTGATCTTGTTTGAATATTTCTCATGCGCGGGTTGTACTAGCCTACAAAATAGAACCAGAGTCACCAGGTATATTGTGAGCCTCCAGAAGGCTGCAAAAAATTTGTTGTATACACCAAATAGCAAACTGAAATATTAAATATTCTCTGAAAGTTGCTTCCAAAGTCCCACCAGGCATGCCAAAAACTGTTATCAATAGTTTTGCACCCTCTTAAATGTAGTATTTAGCAAACTACTAAAACATGGAAACCTCTTTCAAATGTGGGTGATCTGCGCGAAAGAGGAATCTCCAAAGCGAGCTGGTTCTCCAAATGATGAATTCTATCCTAAGTGTCTTTTCAGGAAAAAGGATAGAAGGATAAACTGGATTTAAAAACTAAAACTAAAATTCAATCATTCTAAAAATATTGATCAACTGTAAGAAGACCCTGATAATAACTCACTCTCACCAACTCTTTAAAATTAAAATCTCACAATCTCACAACACATGTAGTTCAACAGTGATTTATGAAAAGGTTAAATTAACACAAGGCACAACCTGAACTAGCATGCAACTCCTGCAAATTTCTTGACAATAGTAAGAAAAGAAAAGGATCCAAAATATTTGAATCACAGAACAAATCAGATTACTATTCCTTGAAGTCACGAAAAGAAAATGAGAAAGGAAAAACTCTGCTATTTTATTGAATGATAGAGTGGAACTTCTCAGAATCTGAGCACACATCATTTTACAAGCTCCTTGAAATGTGTAAGGGCAAGAAACTCTAATCTGAACTGTCGAGAATGGAGAGTTGAAAGACTAAGTCTATAAAAAGAACTCTCAAGGAAACCCTAATTTGAGCTCAAAAAAAAGCTCAAGGAAAAAGGCTTCAAACAAACTCAAAAACTACTCTCTTTGATGATGAATATTAAAACAAAACATTAAGGCATATGTAGGCCTATTCACTATCCAAGAGAGAATTGATGAATTGAAACTTACATGACATAATCAGCACATAAAATGAAGTTATTCAGCAATTTTTGATGTAGATGTACTTAGTTAAATTCCTTAAGTGAACTAAACTCATTGTTCACCTGTAGCCTTCAGAAAGCAACCTTGATTGTTATGAATGAACAGTTGGTCTCGTTGCTTGATGGATTATCTGTTTTACTCTTTCAATTGTATTTCATTTCATTCAATGTATATGATGAAGCATCTTTTAAAATCAGCCCATTTAATAAATAGGGCAGCATGCCGAGCTCTACCCTTGTGGGAGCCCGTTTTACTCCACATGCTTGGTCTTCGAATAATGTTCAACTTCATGAATTTACCTATACCTGCACAAGGAAACAAATAGTGTTAGCATAAAAATGGAACATGATGATTATGATGTTGCTACTTCTCCTTCAACTTACCTCTTTCATACTGCACTTGATTAATTGTTTCAATGCATTGCTAATAGCATGTTGTACGATTTGTGGGCACATCATATAAGTTACATCATAATCAGAGCTAGTGACACCCCTCTTTTCCTCTTATAGGTCGACGGAGCTTGAGAAGGCAAGGTGCACCATTCGGCATCGAACGTCTATAATCAAGAATGATGATTATCTGTCACTTATGTGTTTTCCTTTCGCATCCTCAGTAGTGCAATGCACTGTTAGAAATGCATTATAATAGTTACAATTATATCCACGGCTTGTGTGGGTCTTTGATTTCAATTTTTCTTTTCAATCAAAAAGAAAATGCATTTGAATGCAATGTTGTAATATCATTCTGATTGTGAAATCAAATGAAGCCTTGTAAAAAATATGAGTTCTTTACAAAATGAATGAAAGCATCTGAAATGCTATTTTTCCCATGTACTCAATTTTGTGTTTCTTTTAAATTTGCAACATCTGAATGGCACTTTGAAACTCTAACTTTCTTTAAAATGCATAATTGTTGTTGATGCAAATGTGATGTGAAATAGCATTTAAAATTCAATTTGCAATTCCACTTAATGTTTAAAAACAATTAGCCAGCTCCTCTATTTGAGTTGAGGTGAAAAATATGTAACATATACAACAAGCAAGATTGCATCAATATTATTTGACTTTGGCAACCTCATATTGAATTTCATTAATATTTCTACCCAATGTTTTACTGGAATGCCTAATATATGTAAGAGACCTAGAGTCTTCATTGTTTCCATTTTATTTTATTGGAATATCAAAAATTCCACCAAAAAAATTGGGCATTCACTTTAATACCTTCCTAAAAGAAATGTTTCTTTATAGAATGATAGGTATGAACAAATCTTCTATAGTATCTTGTTAGACCCAAAAATCCTCTCTTCTTAGGGCCCATCATAACACCTTTAAGTGACACCAAATATCTTGATTGTTCTAATTCTTTCACCCTAAAGACACATTTGGATTTTTTTCCTGGATTTTATTTTTTAACTCATTTATAATAGGAATATGAAACATGTCTTTATGAGTGATCATGTTTAGCTTGTAATGTGAGAAATTTTTTTAATGGATCATCCTTTTTGTTAAGCATAACCATAGGGGATAAATAGGATTTTTTGTTGGGATGAATAATTCTTCTTGGTATTAAATCAATGTCATGGTTATGGGCTCCAACTAGAGGTACAACCTTATATTCTTGAAACACTTGTTGATCATGTTGAATAATCTCTTAAATTTTTTATTGATCCTAAAGTATCATATATTGTGCTTCTATAAAATGTAATTTTTCCCCAATATTATAAGAACATTTCTTGAGTAATTTCTCCATCCTATGGGAGATAATGATTTCAATTGGTTGTGATTTTATTCTCAAAATCTCATAATTTTTTCCATGTATCCTAAAATCCATGGATAAGTCTTGAATATTGAGTAATGTTCCTAATTGTTTAAACAATTGCACACCCAAAACTATATACACTCTCCTAATAGGGATAGAAAAAAAAATTAATCTAGTTGATAGTTTCCCATTGAAAGTTTTATATGATAGAATTTACCACCACAAGGTAATTGTTTCTGATCAATTATCATGACTTGAAAATTAAAGATTGAATAAACAAAGCAATTGAACTCATTAGTTAATATTTTATCAATAAATTTATGTTTACTGCAAGTATCAACTAACACTTTCACATTTTTCTTTCTTATATTACTAATTACTTTGAGTGTTTGTGGTGCATTTATTCCATTTAATACATGTAAGGAGATACTAGTGCTTTCTTTTTCCTTGAAATCCCCATTCTTAAAAATTATGTTTGGTTCTTTTGCAAGTACTTATCCCTCTTCTTCAACCTCATTTATTTTCTCACTACTAGAACATTTATGACTCCTTGACCATTTTATATCACAATTCCAACATATTACTTTTTCTCTTTTCTCTATTTATTGTTGAGGAGAGAGCTTACTAATTTCTCTTAGGTTAAATACTTTATCCATGTTTTTTCTAGTAGGATAAGTCACATTTTTGCTATTTACTCTAATGGTTTCAACTTTGGTGGTAATTTTTTTCAATATTCAATGCTTATTGCATAGCTTTCCTAATTGTACAAGGATGCAACAAATGAGCATCATGTTGAATTTGGTCCTTAATTCCATTGATGTACAATTGTAGCATTTGGTAAGGTGTCACCTTGAGAGCTTAAAGTTCTTATCATTATATTTAGTTACATACCTTAATTGTTTAAAAAAAATATAGTTGGTTAAAATATCTTTCAATGCATGGTTTCTCATAGAAGTTTTTCCAATTACCTACTAAATTCTTGCCAACTAAACATTTATCCTTATTTGCCACTCATCTTCCATTGGTACAATTGGTAAGGTACTAATTCTAAATATATTAAATTTATGTCAATGATGGAATTATTTGGTATATTGTGAACTTTGAAATTTTGTTTTATGAGGCTTATCCATGAAATTACATTTCTACCATCAAAATTATGATTTTTTATTCTCAGTAGGTATAATTTTTTAGCTTAAAAAGGTTCTCCTATCCCTTGATTTGGTTTATTAGGTTTGTACTCACCTTGGTGGTTTTGGGGGACTTTAATTTTGATAACAATTCCTTCTTAAAGTACTATCTAAACCCTCATTTAAGGATTTTACAAATGGGTCAATCAATTTATCTATAATGAAAAGTATTATTGTTTCACATCCTTGTGGAATTATTTCCTTAATTTTAGGTGGTGGAAAATAAAATTTGTCTTTATATTTTGTATGTGTAGAAAGGCCCTCTAATCCTAAATATGACATAGTGTAGTACCCCTCCATTTTGCTTATGTTTACTGTTAGCATATTTTCACTTTGATAGACCCTGGTACTTTGTTTTGATGTATTGATCTCTAACATTAGAACAATGATGAAATTATTTTGTGATGTGATGATCCATTGTATGGTGATAATTATTTATTTCATGCTTTATGTTAGCATAGATTTTTACTTCAGATGCTACTGCTATATATATGATTATGTTAGATTAATTGTTATTTATTTTGTCAATTTGATGTGATATTGTATTGGTGAGGAGAACGGAGTTGCATCACTCGTTTGCAAGTGCCCTATGATTTTCGTGATCTTCTCCTCACGGTGTGTTTGAATCATGGATTATATACATGTATGTTATATGTCTTATTGCAGGATTGCAGGTACATGACACCGACTCCACCTGGCTTCACAAGTCTGAACATGTCCAGACTCAACGGTAATATTGAATGGGAGGTAGTAACAAGGTTCTTTCTAGTTTAGTCTCAAACCCAGTCATACTATGTCGTCAATTTAGGTCTGGTATTTTTAGTTGTTTCGTCTATGTCTGTCTTGATTATTTGTTAAGTAAGGTTTATTTTGTGAATTTAATGTTAGATTAGTGTTCTTTATAATTTAATGTTTATTAAAATTAATTTTAAATATTGTAAATAAAAGCTTTATATTTTATTTAATTAATTAAATTAGTTTATTTGGCATAAAATAAGATTTATTTCTAAAATTGGAATGCATGTAAAGTATGAGATCAACTAGTTATAACAATAATATTGAAGAGAAAGTTTTATATTTATTTTTATGTGAAATTGAGAAAATCAAAATTAGATTAATTCTTTCAATTTCTTTTATTGTTTGAGATAAGAACAATAAATAAGTTGATAAATTTTCATGCTTTAAGCTACCGATTTGATTGGATTTAGTAAATCTTAATATTAGAATCTTATTTTTGTCTAATTTGCTTTAAGTTGTTTTTACTCTTAGTGGGCATAATGGGGATTATATGGGTTTATAAGTCTTCCATAAGTAATTTCTTGAAAGGGAGTTGTACATATGATGGTTTCTTACTTTGAACACACTAGGGTAGTGCACATAGTCCTTTTTGGTTTTAGACTCCTGGTTCTATGAACAGGATATGATGTCTATTGTGATATGTTGTTACTTGTTAGAATATGTGCACTTTGTCTACCTTAGTTAGTGGACTTAGATTCCTTGTGTTATATTTAGGGGAGTGGCTCTTTGTGAGGGTTGGCACACAAAGTGGTGCTAGGGTAACTCATGTAGAGTTAGTTAATCAATGAAAACTAATTCAACACATTAGTTATTTTAAAAGCTTTAACTAGATTAATAAGCCTCACTCATGGATTGAAGGGCTAGTTCAAACTTGGGAATGAGTCAAGAAGGCCTGAAATGGAAAATTGATATCTAGTCACTATGAAAGATATTTGATTCCACAACAGATTGCATGAGGGGGCGGATTTCGTAAGAGGTTACTAGGGTAACCCAAGATGGGGGCTGAAACCTAGGAAGAAACACCTGGGTAACCTATGCAACATTGTGATGACACTCCACCTAAAATAACAGAATCCTTGTGAACTTAGTGTTTTGATCATTCAGTTCTGGAAGCAATGTAACCATTAAGTTAAGTTGATATTTGTATAGTTTTTTCTTTGGTTTCACTTGTTTCTAGGGTTTGTAGGTTATGTCTAGGGAACCTTTTTACTATCTCCTAGCATGGGGGGTGGGCCTACAAGTACCACATAGTTGGGTGGAATGTGCTCCTTACTCTGTTGGGTCCCCAGTTCTTGTTCGTGGAAATGAGTACTTCTTGGATGGAAAGCTCATGAGTGGAAATGTACTTTCTTATTTGTATCAGTGGAAATTTTATATATGTATCACTCCTTAATTGTAAACGTGGTGAACATTTGTAATATGTAATTGTACATTTTTATAAAACCTACCTCATTTGGAAAATGAGTATTGTAAATGTTATTTCAAATACAATGTAAGAAAGAATCTTATTTGTACTTTATATCTTTAATGATGAAATTTAATTGTTATTCAATGTATGTTCTTAATTTTATGTGAATTAAATACATGTCTTGTTAAATACTATTGTCATCTATGGGATTTTCAAGTAGTGTGCCGTCGCGTTTCTTAGGGAATGTTTGCAATAGTTAAGTTTATGTTTACACTTTTAAAAAAAAAAATTATTACACTTTCATTGTGAATGCAACATTCTTTAGATTACAAGATGGGGCATTACACATAGCTTTAATTATGTTTTTATTTTAAAATTTATTAAGGTGGGAAAGTATTTGGTGTGAGAGAGAATTTGTTGTTTCTGTTCGGACCAAACTTTGACCACTAAATTAAGGAATATATTTTTTATCTAACATTAAATTTTATATAAATAACCTACCTAATTTTTTATAAGCTTTCTAAAAATATAAATTTAAAAAAAAATCCAAAAATTATAGCTAATAGAGAAAAATTATGAAAGTTTTGGCTAAAATGTTGATCACTAAATTAAAGAACTTATTTTATTTATAATAGTAAATTACAAAGAATTAACCTTGCCTAATATTTTATAATCTTTCCAAATATGGTAGTTTTCTTAAAATCCAAAAAAAATGGCCTATAGAGAAAATTAATGAAAAACATAAAATCTCAATAAATTTATAAAATGTACCTTCAAAATTTGAAATTTTTTGATAAATTATGTAATTAATACCTCAAAAACCAAAAAAAAGGGATCCAAATTTGTACTTTTCTATAAGATAGTTGAAATAAAAATGTTGGCCCAAATTGTAGGTCTAATACCAGTTGTTATGATATTTCTTGGAAATATATGTAAAAATTAAAAATATAGAAAATCATTTCAAGGGTGTGACCTCCAATAATCAGATAATAATATATGAATTCAATAATTGATGATTTGATGATATGAGAAAGAGCTATCTTCCTTATTTATAGGCATAATTATGTAGGGACATATCCCCTCATCCTAATTAAGAGGAATTAGTGTATTAACTAATATTTATGTTAGTATTAAGCATGCCACAAGTGTTTATCCTTATTATAATTAAAAATATATAATATATACATAGGAATATATCATATTAGAATCATAACAATATGTTTTTTGTAACACTAAGGAGATTATTTATGAGTTGAAGTCTCAACTTTTAACACATTTTGAGATGAAAAAATTAAGGGGCTATCAATTTCATCTTGGTTATGGATATTAGAAGAGGTAGTTCAAATAGGAGGTATTGGGCCCCAACCAATTAAATCAATAAGTGATCAATTTCCTACCAATGTACACTTCTCAATGTAAAAGAGGGAATAGTGTGTAATGTATAGTATTTTTCAACAAATTGATAATATAGGAAGACTAGATAGGCCTAAGGAAACAACTTCCATTTAAATATTTTCTTCAACAAATATTGGGATGTGCTTGATGTTTAATGATATAAGATAATAGCACACAAACCATATACCAATGCACCTACCCCATAGTCCTAGAATTGTGTTTTGTAATCACATTTCTACATTTTAAATTGTATGGGATAGAAATTCTTCAAGACTAACTACCCAATAAACATTTTAGACTTCTCCAAGTGTTTTATTACAACCAAATCAATCTTACAATAAGGTATTCCCCCAAAATTAGTTAGATAATACCTAGGAACCTAACTAGCATGATTCCAACTTGCACAAGATATGAAAACACACCTACAACAAGGGTAGAAAAAAAAATGATTCACAAACCTTCTCAAAATTTCTCAACCATCATCATTATAATATTGTGTGCATGGGCACACATGTGATAAGGATGATAAGAAAACTAGGGGTATAGCCACTTTATAAATATCATTATTGGTGTAAATAAGTATTTTACTTATTACACTTTACTTAAGCTTACTTAGGGAATGCATATCATTGTAGTTTTCACTTGTGACACCTAGTTATTTGTATCTTTCATCTAGGTTTGTGCATACATTGAGAGATGTGATTCAAACACTTAGGGAAGTGTATGTAGGAGAAATACCACTCTTTGTGGTGTGATCTAGTTATCACCTTTTTATCTCCACTTATCATGGCATGATAATTCCACTTTAGGTGGGTGATCCACCTTTCATGGAATTATCTATTATTTCTTTCTACCTACCCTTGCAAATGAATGTGACACTTATCTCATTCATGACCCTTCCTTGTGTCCTAGCTTTCCTTTATAAGCAAGCCTTATACATACTATAATTGAACTTCTTCATGTGCATATTGAGACTACAATCATCATATTCTCTCTCTCTTTTGTGCTATCTTTGGTCTCTTGATCCTATTGTTTCTTTTTATAAGTTCTTACATGGTATCAAAGCGGATTGGGTACCATTGGATAGTCTTTTTCTGAAGAGAGATACTAGATTTGGGAGGGTTCCATTTTTAGCTCTTTATTGCAAGTTCAAATTAAACCTTGTTGGTGTAAATCTAAACTCACCATTACATCTAGAGTGTTTAAGAAATTTAATTTTTCCTTTTATTTAATCCAAATCAAACATATAGTCTATGAGGTTTTGAAGTTGAAGAGTGGTTACTAGATCCAGAAGGTAGCTACATTTTTAGAGATTTTTGGGTCAAATCTAACCCTACCACTGCATCCAAAATGGCCAAAAACCCTAAGATTGACTATCAATTCATCCAAATCAAAGCAGTTGTTCGATGAGGCAAAAAAAATTCCAAATTCATACGACCCCAAGTCATCATCATTACCAGTCGAGTACAATTATTTTAAAAATATATTTTTTATATTTTCTGTGAAAAAAATTCAACTATTTCGTAAAAAAATTTGCAGTTTTTAAAAAGAATTCATTTGGAATTTTTTATTACAAAATCAAAATATTAAAAAAAACCAAAAAAGTATACAGTTTTGTACTCATACTCTATAAACCAGAGTATCGTAGATGGTACAGGTACCTGAAAGACACTCCCAGCCTCCACGTGGCACGCACCAGTATGACCACCACAGCTAGAGTGGACCCACCAGCTAACCAGAAATCTTAAAGAATTTGGAAATATTTTATTTCAATCGATTGTGGAAGAAATAAATCAGCAGGCTTCATTTTAAAATCCAACCAAGGAATATTCCATGGCATATGAAGATTCCTTAGAATATTCGTAGATTCTATTGACCAGGGGACCCACGTCGAATGGATGATGATGACCTTGATGAGTATATGGCCATCAAATTTAATCACTACTTCTACTAACGTCATCACGCATTAGCGATGACGTCAAAACCCCCTTTAATTTTTTCTACCCCCTCTCCAATGAGCATTTTGAATTTATAGTCAATTTTCAAATGCCCACAACTTGCTCATTTTAACTCCTTTTTTTGAGCAATTATTTTTATTTGGGATAATTTTTATGTACTTTATATTTGTGTGGTTGGTTTTTTATTTTGGTGGACATATTTTCCAAAAATAGTTTTTCAACACTATGTCGTCCTCCTCATTTTGCAACTTCTATGGGGCATCTGAACTCCTTTTCAAGTGCCATTGTTTTGAAAGTGCATGAATTTTCATCTAATTCTTGAATTTGCAATCAATTTCAAGTGATCTTAAGTGAATTTTGTACTTTCAACATATGGTTTTGGCCTATTTGGCACTTGTATTGCATAGATCTCAATTTAGGTCTTTGATTCATTATTCTACTTTTTCTCAACCTATTTGTGGCAAGTTGTACATCAAATCATAATTCCACTTAGCCAAGTTGCAAGTGGTCTATTATACATGCACTAAATTATAAAGTGCCAAAATCATCTTCTTCTCTTTTTTTTTTTTTTTTTTTGGGGGGTACTTTGATTGAGTGAATTTGGGGGGTGTCTCTTTTGTGCTCTTGCATACCATCATGGATTCATCTAAAGTTCCACTCTTAACTGCACATAATTATGCTACATGGAAAGTACATGCATGCAATAAACTAATGGAAAAAGGTTTAATTTACTATATTGATGGAACCATAATTGCACCTACAGATCCTAAGGTAGATCCTACTGCATATATGGATTGGCTCACTAAAAATTTTATGGCATTGGGTACACTTAGAAATTTCATTTCATATGATCTCATTTTCCATGTTGATAAATGTACTACAACCAAGGAAGCTTGGGATAAGCTTGCTATTTTGTATGGCAAGGTTGATAAGGTTAAGGGATACAAGCTTGAAAATGATCTCCTAAGCCTTGATCCCAAGAATTTTGACACCATTTAGGATTATGTCACTAAGAAAAATGAGCTAAGAGCACATCCAAAGGATTGTGGTATTGAGAAAGAGGATGATCAATTGGTCTTCAACTTGTTGGAAAAGCTTCCAACTGAGTATGCATCCTTTGTTTCAAGTTTTCAGACTCAACGATTGATAATTAGCAACATCAAATCACCATCTTTTAAGGTTTTCATAAATCTTTTGATTTTTGAGCAAAATAAGTTGATTAAAATGGGCATTCTCAAGTCTTCAACTTCACAAGAATTGGTGGTCAATCATGGAAACAACAAGCAAGGAAAAGGGAAAGGGAAAGGCCAAAAGAAATCTTCACTAAAGCCACAAGGAGAGAACAAACAATCCAATCCTCCACAACAAGGATCATCCTCATCTTCTTCAAAGACGAACAACTCAAGTAAGAAGGAGAAACCAACTTGTGCATATTGTAAAAAAGTTAGACATGAGGAGCATCATTGTCATGCCAAGCAAATTGATGAGTTTTCCAACATCATCAAGAAGAAAAACATCAATTTTCCTAATTCCTATAAGAAGAATGACTCATCTCCTTCCACTTCTACTTCTTCTCAATCTAAGGGAAAATGGAAAGCTTTCATGCCACAACAGGTTCATCACAGTAGTGGATTCTTGATTCAGGTACTACTCAGCATATATGTTCTTCAAAAGGGAAATTTTCCTCCTTGGAGTCCTCTTCAGTGCCTCACATCTTCATTGGTGATAATACACAAGTGGAAGTTGAGGGGAAAGGTGCAATTCAGATGGGTGATGGGAAATTTGAGGATGTTCTCTATGTTCCAAATTTGAGCACCAATCTTCTCTCCATGTACCGAATCACACATCATGGAGATGGTAAGAAAGTTAAATTCACTCCCGACACAATTATGGTAAAGGAACTTGAAAATGATGCTTTTGTTGCAATAGGTCGAGCTAATCACAATGAAAGGCTTTACTCATTCTCCCATTGGGTAGCTTGTGCTCCTTCTACAGCATTGATCACACATTCATACTCATAGAGTATGATATGGCATGAGCGGTTTGGTCATCTCAACTACTATTATCTACAACAACTTCACACCAAGGACATGGTCAAAGGGCTTCCTCAACTCAATTTTTTTGAGGGTGTATGTTCAGGATGTTTGATGGGCAAGCATCCCAAAGAGAAGTTTGATAGAGGGAACTCTTAGAGAGCCTTGGATCTTCTTTAGCTTGTTCATAGTGATGTAGTGGGACCATTTCTAGTGTCATCCTTTGGAAAATCCCATTATGTCCTCACTTTGATTGATTATTTTTCATGATATGCTTGGATCTACTTCCTTTGTCACAAAAGTGGAGTATTTGAAAAGTTTATCAACTTCAAAGCACATGTTGAGAAGCAATCTAGGAAGCAAGTCAAGATCCTTCGTACAAACAATGGTAGAGATTATATGAACAATAGACTTGAGGAATTTTGCACACTTGATGGAATTGGCTTACAAAATTATGTTTCCTACACACCCCAGTAGAATAGTGTGGTAGAAAGGAAAAATAGAACCCTCAAGGAAATAACAAGTTGCATGATACATGCCAAGTCTCTTGGTCCAACTTTTTGGGCAGAAGCAATCAGTTGTGCCACCTACATCCAAAATCAGGCTCCTCATAAACCTTCAAAGGGTATCACTCCTTTTGAAGCTTGGTTTCTAGGAAAGCTATTGTGAAACACTTTAGAGTGTTTGGGAGTCTAGAACGGGCTCATATTCCTCCACAAAAATATAGGGCATTGAAGCCATAGAGCAGACCCTGTATCTTTGTGGGATATGCAAATGGTGTTAAGGAATACAGACTAATGGATCCTAAGACTCGTGAGAGTTCCTTTGAGAGGAGTGTACATGTTGAGTAAATCTCACCTAGCTTTTACTCTTCTACTCCTCCTTCCTCCATAGTTGGCAGTGATGATAGTGATTCAAATGATGATGACTCTCCTTCATCACTAACTCACAATGTTAAACCTTTGTAGGGTCCACTTCCAATTGATGAGCCTCACACTTCTACCCCTACTAAACCTCATTGGGCTTGTCAGACTCTTGAGGAAGCAAGTCCACTTGTTGGGGATCCTTTGGATACTCAAGGACTAGGTCACAACATGAGCATGAGCCTCCTCCACATGCTCTCATTGCGTCAACTTCAGATCCAAAATCCTTTAAGGAAGTCTCTAGGGTTCCTGAATGGGATGCAACTATGGAGGAATACTATAGTTCCTTGATGAGGAACAACACTTGGGAGTTAGTCTCTCTCCCTAAGGGGAGAAAGATGCTTCAATGCAAGTGGATCTATTGGAACAAATATGTAGCGAATGGTATTATTGATAAGTATAAGGCATGACTTGTTGTAGAGGGTTTTTCACAAGTTGCAAGAGTTGACTACACTGAGACCTTTTCATCTATTGCAAAGATGACTTCCATTCACCTAACACTTTCCATTGTTGCTTCACATGATTGGGCATTCCATTAGATGGATGTTAAGAGTGTTTCTCTACATGAGGATCTTGATGAGGAGATATATATGGAGCAGTCACATGGTTTCATCCAAGATACTTCATTAGTTTGCAAGTTGAGGAAGCCCCTCTATGGCCTTAAGCAGGTCCCTCAAGCTTCGTATGCTAAGATGGATTCCTTCCTTCTCTCCACAAGATTCACTAGGTGTCATTCGGATTATAATGTTTACATCTTGAGGTAAGATGATGCACATTTGATACTTGTGCTCTATGTTGATGACTTGATCTTTACAAGGAGCACCTCATCCATCATTGGTAGTGTCAAAAATTATTTGCAGGATAGATTTTTCATGGGGGAATTTTTCCTCATCTTTGGGTTTTTTCCTTCTCCATTTGTACATTTATTTATTTTCTTCTCTCTTTTGAGGGGGATTTTTTTGTTGAAAATGGAGGTAATTATGTAGCTTTAAAACTTGTAAAACTATTATATTATAGATATAAATAAGTGTTCTTTGTTACAAATTATTTGTAGATGATTATATGTTTAGATTCATTTTACCATTTGTAGAAGTAGATAGAAGATATTAGAAGAATAAGACCAAAAGATAGAAGTGACACAACATATACCGTCGAGAAACCCTTTCGAGAAAAAACTCCACCACCAGAATCAATAGTGCTTGTATTATTTAACCTTAGAATAAGATTACAATAATTATTTATCAATCCTTGCTTGAGATGCTTCTTTAGCCTTCAATAATTCTTCTTCACAACCTCTAGTAAAATTTGATAAAACTCTCTTCAACTTGTTGCAATTTATAGACAATAATGAGCCTTGTAAACTCCAAAGAGTTTACAATTACAAAGTACAAATCTTATCTCATAAAACCTACGCTTATTCTTTGCAAGTGGATTTCTCCCATGAAAAACAATGTCAAACCAAGTCCTTCATCAATTTGGGCATCCAAAACTAAAGTCATGACTCAAAATTGATTACAAAGATATCTTGTAAGCTTCTCCTCAAATTTGGTACCCAAGAATGGGCCCACTTAACTCATCCTTATAACATATCTTCTCATGCAAAAGTGTTAACTCCAAGATGCCAACTTGGATTCCCAAGGTGGGTCCAAGTCAATCTATGTTAATTGAAACATATCTCTCCACCATTCATGCAAATATCATCCATGGTTGATGATCCCTTGTTAACTGAAAGTAGTCACTTGTTATCTATCATGCAACTCAAGTCATTAGTATGCAATTCAAGTCAACTGAAGTCAACTAGAATTCAACTAAAACTAACTACATGCAATTGTAGATAACTAAACCATAATTGAACTAAACTAAATTGAACTCCATGCATGTAAACATCAATTCCTAACTTCTAGGTTCTTTACATGCATTACTAAAGTGTTATCTTTCTCCAAATAGTTAACTTTAACTCAAGGTGGGTTCCACCTTCCATGAGGGTGCCCCATGTGCTTCTATTTTGTAGTAGCTCTTCTTGGGCATCCCCACATGTTCCTATCATTTATAATTAATTACAAATGTCAATTAATATGTTCATTTCTTTTGAATTTAATCTCTTTCTAATCCTAGTGTTGGGGAATGCTTTCCAAGGACTTAGGAGATACATGAAATATGTTTAGGATTGTAATTAAATGGAATCCTATTCCCAAAATTCTCCCACTTGACATTATACATTGAAATTATTCTAAACAAGGAATCATTATTATAAATAAAGTATAGGACAATACCAATGGCCTTCTTGCACCAATGAATCAATCCATGCCAACTTCAAATGCAACCTACATAATCATGAAGCTCCAAGGAAATGACTAATACTCAAAACCAATAGAAATTATCTATAGGAATTGGTTTTGTAAAATAATCAGCAGCATTAATAAAAGTGTCAACTTTCTCAATTAATACCTTCCCACTCTCAACCATTTCTCACACAAAGTGATATTGAACATCAACATTCTTAGTAAAAGCATGATACATAGGATTTTTGGCTAAACAAATAGCACTCTAACTATCACATTCAAGTTTAACTTACTTGGAATTAAAACCAATACCTTTCCCAAGTCTCTATAACCAAACTGCCTCTTTGGAGGTATGTGAAATTTTCGAGAGTGTTGAACTCATGTCCAACCAAGGTGTAGCCTTCTCAATCTCTACTATTAAAAAATATTTTCTTACAAGTAACCATTCCAACATATATCTCTTAACCATAAGAGAACTCAAGCCTCATCTATTTCTCCAAGTATCCATGAGGACCTTTAACCAGCCAATCCATGCCAAACTCCAAATCCAACATAGCACTATCATGAAGTAATCAAGCAAATGATTAGCGTACCCAATACATGAGAGAACTACACATGATCAATTTCAAAGCTCCAATCATGAATTGGGAACATAAACATGACAACATGATCTAACCATCTCCTCCAAGGAGATCACATGCATCATAACATACATAAACATCCTAGTCTCAAGAGAACAAGTACCACATCCAAACTCTAAACGTGTATCAAGAGTAAACCATGACATAATAGCAACCTCTAAACCAAGAAAAAACATATCCCCAATCACATGAAGATAACCTTACCAATGATGCATCCACATCACTACCAACAACTCCCACTAAACCATGGTATGAGCTACACGTGGGATCATGACTACCATCCTCTTCATGAAGATCATTCTTTAACATCAAACAAAGAGTAATTACTAACATTTTTACATGAAATGTTCAATGCATGATTATCGTCATCCAAGGATTCCTCTATAGAAGAATCAAAACTTGTTTTCTTGTTCTTACAATCCTTCTTCACATGTCCTAGTTTCCAACACTTTACCTTACTCTTTCTTTTGGACTTACCCTTCCCTTCCTTGTCTCCCTTAGGTTCCTTTATCTCAAGCCTACCTCTTATAAACAAAGCATCTTGGATTTCCATTTTATATTTTCTCCTCATCTCCTCTGATAGGAGAGTAAAAATTATATTTTCCATCTTCAGATCTGCACCACTACCACTGATAGCAACAATTAGATTGTCCCAAGATTCTAGTAAAGAAAAAAGTAGCAAAATGAATTTATCTTCATCTTCTAGCTTTACATCTATAGATTCTAACTGACTTACAATCAAATTAAAAGCATTCAAATGATTTTCAATAGAATTGTCATCTTTCATCTTTAAAGAATGCAACTTCCTTTTCAGATACAACTTATCAGTACAACTTTTGGTTTGATAGATATCACCTATTCTCTTCCACATCTTATATGCAGTAGTTTCTTCTAAAACATTCAAGAGAACAGCATTAGCAAGACATAATCTTATTGTCCCTCTTTCCTTCTTATCAAGCTTAGCCCAATCCTCATCTGACATCATTGTAGGTGACTTTGTCTCATTACCAATAGACAACCACTAATCTCTCTCTTCAAGGAGATCCTCCATTTTTAGTTTTCACATCTCATAATTAGATCCATTGAATCTTTCAATATCTAAATGACAATTAAAACTCATTGTAACAAACTTATTTTCCAAAATCAACAATAACACAATAGTAAAAGCTCCCACTATAGCCAAAAAAACCTTGAAAATTTTAAGAGAAAGGTATCCCAAACTCTACCCCAACCATTAGCTTTGTTGCCAAATGTTTAAAATGGAGGTAATTATGTAGCTTTAAAACTTGTAAAACTATTATACTGTAGATATAAATAAGTGTTCTTTGTTACAAATTATTTGTAGATGATTATCTATTTAGATTCATTTTACCATTTGTAGAAGTAGACAGAAGATTTTAGAAGCATAAGACCAGAAGATAGAAGTGACACAAAATGGAGAAACCCTTTCAAGAAAAAACTCCACCACTAGAATCAATAGTTCTTGTATTATTTAACCTTAGAATAAGATTACAATAATTCTTTATCAATCCTTGTTTGAGATGATATTTTTTCCTTGAACAATTCTTCTTCAAAACCTACAATAAAATCTAATAAATCTCTCAACTTGCTGCAATTTATAGACAATAATGAGCCTCGTAAACTCCAAAGTGTTTACAATTATAAAGAACAAAGCTTATCTCACAAAACCTACACCTATTATTTGCAAGTAGATTTATCCCATGAAAAAAGATGTCAAACCAAGTCCATCAATTTGGGCATCCAAAACTAAATTCATAACTTAACATTGATTACAAAGATATCTTGTAAGCTTCTCCTCAAAGTTGGTGCCCAAGAATGGGCCCACTTAACTCAACCTTATAAAATATCTTCTCATGTGAAAGTGTTAACTCCAAGATGCCAACTTGGGCACCAAGGTGGGTCCAAGTCAATCTATGTTAACTGAAACATATCTCTCCACCATTCATATAAATATCATGCATGATTGATCATCCCATGTTAACTAAAAATAGTCACTTGTTATCTGTCATGCAACTCAAGTCATTAGCATGCAATTCAAGTCAACTGAAGTCAACTAGTATTCAACTGAAACTAACTACATGCAACTAAAGATAACTGAACCATAACTAAACTAAACTAAATTGATATTGAACTGAACTGAATTGAACTCCAAGCATGTAAACATCAATTCCTAACTTCAAGGATCTTTGCATGCATTACTGAAGTGTTACCTTTCTCCAAATAGTTAACTTTAACTCAAGGTGGGTTCCACCTTCCATGTGGGTGCCCCATGTGCTCCTATTTTTTAGGAGCTCTTCTTGGGTATCCCCACATGTTAATATCATTAGAATTAATTACAAATGTCAATTTACATGTTCATTTCATTTGAATTTAATCTCTTTCTAATCCTATTTTTTGGGAACACTTTCCAAGGACTTAAGAGATACATGAAATATGTTTAGTATTGCAATTAAATGGCATCTTACTCCCAATATTTTTCCCATGAATTTTTCTCCCTTTCCTTGATTGTGAGAGATTGTATTGCATTTGTACATGGGTACCTAACATGGCCTAGTTTCCCAAACCCATCTTACATGGTTAGCTTAAGTCTTCATTCCCCTAGTTGCACTTAAGGGGGGGTGTTGGTGTAAATAAGTATTTTACTTATTACACCTTACTTAAGCTTACTTAGGGAATGCATATCATTGTAGTTTGCACTTGTGACACCTATTTATTTGCATCTTGCATCTAGCTTTGTGCATACATTGAGATATGTTATTGAAATACTTAAGGAAGTGTGTGTAGGAGAAATCCCAGCCTTTGTGGTGTGATCTAGTTATCACCTTTTTATCACCACTTGTCGTGGCATGATGAGAATACAATCATCATATTCTCTCTCTTTTATGCTATCTTTTGTCTCTTGATCTTGTTGTTTCTTTTTATAAGTTCTTACAATCATTAAAAATGAATTGAAGACATGATTCAATTACATCAATTGGCCCAATCATATAATTCATCTTCTATAGTTATACATATTAATTTTACCAAAATATGAAATTATGTACTCTACTAAATTTTACCTCCACATGAAAAATATGATAGAAATAACTTCACAAGTTGTGAATGGTTGACCCCAACATCAAGACATACCAAAAGAAAGAATGGGACCTTCACCACTGCACCATAGAAGAATGGCCCATTTTCATTTTCATGGTCTTTTAGGCCTTTCTTCATGATTCTTGGTCCATTTTTCTTTGATTTTATTATGTAATATGGCTTGAATATGCACATTTAGGTCCTTCAAATTCAAATAATGGCTTCTTGTGAAGGTGTTGTGAAGTGTTGTAAAACATTTCTACACTTTTCTAGACTCTATTCATTACAATTCACCTGAGAACCACATTTTCATTACTTATCAAGTCTTATTTTGAAGTGTTGTAAAGTCTCGTAACAATATTTCATGCTTTACTAGGCATACTTTCACTATTTACACCTTTCTTATGCTTTATTTGACCCCTTTATGCCCTTATAATGCTTAATTAAGTGTTTTTTTTAATGTAAACCTAACAAACAACATTAAATGCAAGATAATTCTTGACACACACTTTCAAGTCTAGGGTGGAACCCATTCACCATGGGTGGAAAATGAGTCCCTCTTGGCTCCAAATTTAAAATATTTCAAAATTTCTTTCAGTTTTTTATTCAAAACTACTTGATGTCATCCTATGATGAGGTATCAATGGGTTACTAAGGTACAAGAGTGTATAAATAAGTGTTTTTACATCCATTCTAGCCTCATTCATCAAGTTCACTTATTCACTCATTTATTCAAGCATTTCAAGCACTTTTCATCACTTAATCAAGCATTTTGGAGCATCCATTGACATTTCTTCAGATTTTCTTCAACAAGGGTGTGGTAAGTTGATAGCATTCACATGTTATTTTTTTATCATTCTCCTCCATTTCATTATTTCATTAAGGGTTTGATTACCAAAGTGGGATTTGACCAAGGAAAATCCCTATAAACTAACCCTTAACCATTTTTCCCCTTTTACATGTTTGTTTGTAGGCTTGAGTATGCATATTTGACAAGTATTTAGGTGTTGAAAAGTGGAAAAGAATTCAAAAAAGGGTTTCAATTCAACTACATACTATTCCAAGCTTAGAGAAGGTATTTTGTCTGTTTTCTACAAATTTGACTTTGACAACCCGACTAGCAAACAATCTCAGATATGGTGCTATAGAATTGTCTTCTGATTTCTCAGAATTTTGGGAGAAGACTGATTCTCCATCAATGGAAAATGAGTCCCACCTTAAGGCTAGAAATCTATGTTTTGTCAGATTCTAGATCCTGACACTCTGAACCTATTCCTGACAATTTTCATCAGAAGCAAGACTGATTCGCCATTAGTAGCGAGTGAGTTCCACTAGTGATTTTCTATGATTTCAGATAGCATTCAAAGGATTCCAAATTCTCCAAACTCTTCCTAGGTGCACTCTAATTAACCCCTTTTCTTTTTTGTTTTGCATTTGTTCATTCTTAGTTCATTGTTTCCATATCACATTGTGTTTTCCAATATTGTATAATTCTTAAGTTTTGCATACATAATCAGTTAATTAGTCCACATAACTGCACTTAGATCATTTCATTTAGTCTAAATTACATCATACATTGCATAATTTGAGTGAACCTAGCTAGACTTTTGGCCCTACTTTCTCCTTTTAGGCAAAAAACCCTAGAAGTGTTAGAAAGGATTAGGGTGCCAAAAATATACAGTTCATTTTGGTGAACCTACATATTGAACACTTTAAATTTCTAATTTCAATTGCATCTTGCATCCTAGACTTCATTTTCATCAACATTCAATTAGGGTATTTTTTTGTTTCTGCATCCTAGGGTTTATTAAATTGCATTAGTGAAAAACTCATTTAGATTTAATTTTTGCATTACATATCATTGAAAAAACTGAAAACTTGCATCTGCATTGTTCATTGGCATCTAAAAAGCATTACAATCACATTAAATTTTCTTAAAAGCACAAAAAAATCTCATACTAGGACTCATTCTCCACCCTGGGAGAATCAGTCCACCTACATATTTTAGACTGCATTTTTAGACATTTTCTGGCATTTTTCTACATTTTTTTTCTTTGTAGTTACTTCTCTATTTTAGTTAGCAAAATTTCTATTCTTTGCATTTTGCACTCCTAGATTACCTTGCATTTTCATTCACCCCATCTTTTTTGGTACTTGTATGAGTGTTTGGTGCCCCATTGATAATACTTTAGTGAGACAAAATTCTAGACTCATGGTTTCTTGTGATAGCACTTTCGTTGTGGACCTTGGGATCTCAATAGCTCCTACTCCTAGTATGGACAATGGTGCATTAGGCAAGGACAATACCACTTCTATGTCTTCACCTTTCCATCCAATGAATGTTGACACACAAAACAATTCCATACTACAAGAGAAGGTTATTAATATTCATGAGGATTTTTCACACTTATAAAAAGATTTTTCCCTTGAAAAAATTTCTACCACTGCGATACCATCCATAGAAAACCTACATTGTTTGATTCAAAGTGATGATGGCTTACAAGTTATGACAAGAAATGTTGAGATTAACAATAAACATGCCTCTTCCAATTCCAATCCACAAACATAGTTGCAAGCCAAGGAGGACCTCACATTCCTCCCCCTTCAACCATAGCATCTATACCAACTTATATCACTCCTAAGGTTACAACAACTATGCAATAGGTTAGTCATGTGGCTCCTTTTTTCGCAATTCCAACTATAATTTCTAGTTTCATGGTGGCATCACAAGCCCCCTCTACCACCTTCACCCCTCTTAGTGTCCCTTTCATTTCCCCTCACATTACATACACTCTATCTCCATTTTCGGGTATGTGCAGGATCATGGTGGGCCAAAAAGTGGCGATATGATGGGTATTTGTAGGGTACATGGCTGACGACTTTTTTTTAACCAAAAATTAATGAAATGAAAAGGGTTTTTAAAGGAGATTCTCAAATTTCCACCAATAAAAATTATGCTTTAATTTGAATTTAATAAATAATTATTATTCATTTTCTATTTGAATTACGACTAAAGTCCTAATTGATAAGCTGATTGAAAATCATCTATAACTTTCAAACGGTATCATATTTTTGAATCTGAAACATGTGTCACATTCTATGCTTTGTATACTATAGGATTAAAAAGAAAACTGAATTTCATGAAGTTTTGACCAAGTTAAGGTGGTTAGACATCACGAGTTTTATATTTTTTAAAAGTTGTAATAGAAAATTCATAATTAATTTTTTACTTGGAAAAAATTACAAAAAAGTATGCATCACATCGAGACATGAGTCCTCTACTTATATATAAAATATTTAAAAATTATTATCATTTTATTGTGGTTAGGGTGGTCAAACACCCACCTACTTCTTATTTTTTTCCTGAAATTTAAGTACTACTGCATTGAAATTTCAAATTTTCATCAAATAGATTTTGTTTTTTAAAAAATAAAGATTGTATTTTAGAAACTACATTCAATTTTCTACAACTTACATTCTTACATATTTTTGAAATAATATAGATAACTTATTCAAATTTTTACGTCAAGTTGCCTAACTCTGATTTTTCTAAATTTTTTGCCACTTAAGGGCCTATTTTTTCCATGATGATCTTGCACATACCCTTTCCCTTCCACCTCATACCACTTACACTAATCCCATCATTACCCAGCTCCTTAATACTGTTTCATCCATGCAACAACAAATTTACACCATTAGCCAAGGTCAAAATGCTCCAACCACATATCATGTTCATAGTAGCCCCTTATCCTTAGAAATCTTATGCACCCTGATGCCACAAGCGATAGAATTTCCTAGATTTGACAAATATGGAGGTAAAGGAGACCCTATTAACCATGCCAATGCTTATACAGCTTTATACAGTGATTTTGTCCTTGATGATAAACTCTTAGCCAAAAAATTTCCTAGGACCCTAAAAGGCACTACATTAGAGTGGTTTTCAAACCTACCTAATCATTCCATTTGGTCATTTAATGAGCTTTTGGATTCCTTCATAAGTCACTTCCAAGTTCATATGAGTCCTAAAAAGACAATGGCTGACCTAATGCACTATAGACAATGTCGATGAAAAATTTATTGACTTCATTTCACGTTATCAATCATTGTATGCTCAAGTTGATGTCAAAATTGTGACTCGCATTTGCAGAAGATGTTTATCAAAAAATTGCACACAAACCTTCAAGATAAGTTAACTTTGATGAAATTCCCAGGTTCGTTCATGCACTTATGCAGAACCCTATGTGAATATCATAACTCAGTTTCAAGCCATGATTCAAATTCCACTTCCAATCAAGTTAAGAAGTCTGAGCAAAACAATCAAAACAACACACAAAATTTTCAAAAACCAAATAGAGGCTTTTTACAGTTCAATCCACCTCCTCAACCATAAACCAAACCTATTCCAATTCAAGTGGTAGATGTTAAAAATATGGTGCCTTACACCTATGGGGACCCGAAGAGATAGTTTACTCCCTTACCTAATACCCTCCATAATACAATGAACCAATTGCTCCAACAACAATTGATCACCTTGCCTATTGTCAAACTGCTTGATACCACCAAACCTTCACCACCCACCTTTAAACCAAATTCTTATTTCCATTTACATCACCAAAATGGCCATGACACCGAACAATGTAAGCATCTAAAACACTTAGTTCAAGTCCTCATTGATTCAGGTTTTTTATCCATTGCAGGTGTTAATGATCAAGGAAATAAGTCTATTGTACCCCCTAACCAGAATTTGCAAATTTTCACCAACCGCATGCCTAAACATAATATTTCATTTGTCAAAGCTAGTGAACCTTCAAACACTAATGTAATGAATGTTGATACGAATACTGAACAACATGATATAGCTCCAAATGTTACCCAAGTTAATCCTATGGATGAACTTGTGGGTACGATAGACATTATCCCTCATATAAGGGCCCAATGAACAAAACTCTTGGTATTACCTTTTCTTCTAAAGATATACTTCAAAAACTTCTTGATGGTCCTCTTTACATAGCTGACAAAATCTATGATAATCCCACCAATGGGATATTAATAGATCCTGCCTATGGTGAGAATGTGATCACAAAATATTTTTTAGTATTACATGATTTGTATTAAGATGACTATAATAAACCAACTGCATGGATTAAAATGCATACTAGTTTTGCATGCCCTAGAATTGGATCGATCGTACTCCCCTTACAAATAGGACCCAAAACTTTAGATGTAACATTTTCAATTATTCCACAATTGGATCAATTTCGTTTGCAGCTAGGCCACCCTTGGCTTCGCTCAATGAAAGTGGTCCCTTTAGTTATTCACAAATGTTTGAAGTTTCCACATGGAAATGAAATATTTACCATACACCATAGTAGCTTTAATCCATTTTCCTCTAAAGGTAATTTTTCCTTAGAAGCCTTTTGGCCTGAACCTATGGAACCCATCACCCCCCGTAAATATTTTTTTTCATAGCCTATAAAAATTTCAAAGCCAAACGAATCACTGAATTGTCTCTTCTAACATGTCCCCGTCTACTTCCACTCCTCCTATCATAAATGAAACCATGCTTCAGCCTGAGTTTGACATTGAGTAAACCATACAACCACCCTTAGACATTTCCCCTTCATTGTTTAAATGACCAAGAGAATGTCAAACCAATCTGATCATCCCTCCTCACATTAAACAAGTGTATAAAGCTAAAGAGAAAGTGATTGACCCATCCTCTTCGATTTCTTTTGTTATTCCCCCTCCAAAAGAAAATGAACCTATGATGGATCCATCCACTCTTACACCTCAACAAATTCAAAATAAAATCAAACACAACCGCAGTGTTAGGGAATGTAGGCATCACTGTCGTCTCCTTGCCCATTAGTCTCAAATGGAAGAAAATAAAGAAAACCAGCCTCCACCTTTGATCGAAGCAATAGATGACCATCCTCTTTCTCTCGACCTACCACCAGATAGCACAATCCAACACTCACAGTAAAATAAAACAAATCCAACAGCCACAACTTTTAATACATCCCTCCTTGGAAATAACCCTTCGTCCTCTTGTCATAATCAATATCTATGATGATTATGAGGAGATTGCAAAAATAGATGAAGTACATAATGATCTAAACTCTTTATTTTCATCTACCATGAGCTTAAATGAAAAATATTTTCAACCAAGTGAGAATCCTAGCACATCTCCTAGTTCGGCACTTGTAATTCTTCCTTTGGACAATCAATCGCCCTCACAATACGCTAAACATGATTGGGAGGTTGATGACTTGTTAGATGGTTGACTTGCACTTGACTTACTATCCTTCTACATTTTTATTTATTCTTTCTTTCATTATTGTATGTGCATATTTTGTTCCCATGTATCATATGTTTTATTTCTTCTCTCTCGTTGTACACATCTTCTATTTGTACCTCTATTCTTCTATATGTCATGCTTTTCTTTTGTTCACTTTTTTTTTTCCTTTTTGGAATGACGCAAAGAGTAGAGATGCCTTATGTCTCTTCCATGTTGACCCAAAAGGTCCTTTCCTTTTGTTCACTTTTTTTTCCTTTTGGGGGATGACACAAAGCATTGAGATGCCCTATGTCTCTTCCATGCTGACCCAAAAGGACCCTTTTCCTTTTTTTTATTTTCTTGCATTTTTCCTTTTGGGGATGATGCAAGGTATTGAGTCTAAAATGTCTCCTTCATGTTGACCCAAAATATTTTTCTTTTTTTTTTCCTTTTTGTTTTCTTTTCATGTATTCTTTTCCTTTTGGGGATGACGGAAAGCATTGAGACCGCAATGTCTCTTCCATGTTGACAAAAAATGGACTTTGTTTTCCTTTTTCTTCACTCTCTTTGTGTCATTCTTCTAGTTCTATGGGATTTTTGGAATGATGACAATTCTGAGATCCTTAATAAAAAAATTGTAGAAAAAAACATACTGACCCCAAATCCATAGATCCCTTATGTGTTTGGTGTTCTTTTTTCTAGGGGGAAACTCCCTTTTCTTTTGTTTTCACTTTTTTTTACATGAAGAAACCTAATTCAAAAACATATGACTTGGCATAGGGCTTTCCAAGTTGGCTCTCAGGTCTTGTTTTTCCTTTTTTCATTTTCTTTCCTCCACTACTTTAAAGTGATTTCTCACAGAACGATGTGTAGCAATTCCTTCAAAGTGGGGGCTATACATTGGCATAATTCATTTTCATTCTTGGTTCTTAGTGTAGCCTTGTCGCTTCATATGATTTGTTTCTCACTTTGTGGACAACATTGGTTATGATGTCCTTCATAAGTGTGATATATCTTAGCATATTGCATTCCTCTCGATGGCCTAATGTGATGCACTGCATCCCCTAAGTTGTGAATATTTTATTCTTTGATTGGTCCTCTCTTGGATACATTAGACACAATGTTCCCTAAGTGATAGAACTTGCATGAACTTAACAATACTCCTTTGAACACCTTTTACATTTTGCATTTTTAACATTTTACACTTTGTACTTTTTTCCACCTTGCATAACACAACTTGCATGCCTGTGGTACCTTGTTTTTTGTTCATGAGTTTTAAGCATACAAAGCTTTGCTTGTCTCATGAAGCACTAACTAACATTTTCCCTTGTAGCACCTTGTTAAAGTTATCAAGAGGTATAACTTTGATATGGTTGAGCGAGAAGCCCATTCAACGACACAACTTTCCCCATAGCCACCTTTGTAATTGTGAGTGCATACCAACTAGCGTATGTACTTCACCTTGTGGATCTTCTCACTCAGTGGACCATCATGAGTTCTCTCACCTCAAAGTGAGTATGCATTCTCTTTTTTAAACAAACAACCTAGATCTAATCCACAACTAGTTGGACAGATGATCAAAGCTTCATCCTATCCCTTCATTTCAACATTTGTGTTCCTTTGTTCTTATATCTAGTTTTTCATGGGATCTTCATCCTGGGGGCTTGATCATCCCTCTTGATCATTGTTACTCCATCTTGCTAGTATAAGTGCACTTGGATCCTTCTCGATATGCATGGCTACTTTAGTGTCAGTTTGAAGCAAGTTCATCCTCTTACTAAAGTGGGGGCTAAATGCACCATAGAAAAATGGCCCCTTGTCATTTGCATGGTCTTTTAGGCCTTTCTTCATGATTCTTGGTCCATTTTACTTTGATTTATTGATGTAATATGGCTTGAATATACACATTTAGGTCCTTGAAATTTAAATAATGGCATCTTATGAAGGTGTTGTGAAGTGTTGTAAAAAAAATTTACACTTTTCTAGACTTTATTCATTACAATTCACCTAAAAAATCACCTTTTCATCACTTATCAAGTCCTATTTTGAAGTGTTGTAAAGTCTTGTAACAATATTTCACGCTTTACTAAGCATAATTTCACTATTTACACCTTTCTTATGCTTTATTTGACCCCTTTATGCCCTTATAAGGCTTAAGTGTGTTTTTTAATGTAAACCTGACAAACAACATTAAATGCAAGATAATTTATGACACCCACTTTCAAGTCCAAGGTGGAACCCATTAGCCATGGGTGGCGAATGAGTCCCTCTTGGCTCCAAATTTAAAATTTTCCAAAATTCCTTTCGAGTTTTTATTCAAAGCTACTTGATGTCGGCCTGTGATGAGGTATCAATGGTTTACTAAGGCACAAGAGTGTATAAATAAGTGTTTTTAGATCCATTCTATCCCCATTCATCAAATTCACTTATTCACTCATTTATCCAAGCATTTCAAGCACTTTGCACCACTTAATCAAGCAGTAATCAAGCATTTTGGAGCATCCATTGAAATTTCTTTAGATTTTCTTCAACAAGGGTTTGGTAAGTTGATAGAATTCACATGTTATTTTTTTATCATTCTCCTCCATTTCATTATCTCATTAATGGTTTGATTACAAAAGTGGGATTTGACCAAGGCAAATCCCTAGAACATAACCCCCAACCATTTTTCCCCTTTTGCATGTGTGTTTGAAGGCTTGATTATGCAGATTTGACAAGTATTTAGGTGTTGAAAAGTGGAAAATAATTCAACAAAGTGTTTCAAGTCAACTACATCCTATTTGAAGCTTGGAGAAGGTATTTTGTCATTTTTTGTAGATTTGACTTCAACAACCCGACAACTAGAAAATCTCAGATCTGGTGCTACAAAATTGTCCTCTAATTTCTCAGAATTTTGGGAAAGGATTGATTTGAAATAAATGGTGAATGAGTTCCACCTTAAGGGTGGAAATCTATAATTTTTTAGATTTTGGATCCGAACACTCCAAAACCTATTCTCGACAGTTTTCATTAGAAGTAGGATTGATTCTCCATTAGTGGAAAATGAGTCCCACTAGTGATTTTCTATGATTTTAGACATCTAAAATATTCCATATTCTCCAATATTTTCCCAAGTGCACTCTAATTCAGCCTTTTTCCTTTTTGTTTTGTATTTGTTCAGTCTTAGTTCATTGTTTGCATATCACATTGTGTTTTCCAACATTGCACAATTCTTAAGTTTTGCATACATAATCAGTCAATTAGTCCATATAATTGCACTTAGATAATTTTATTTAGTCTAAATTACATCATACATTGCATAATTTGAGTGAACCTAGCTAGACTTTTGGCCATACTTTCTCCTTTTAGGTGAAAAACCCTGGAAGTGCTAGAAAGGATTAGGGTGCTAAAAATCTACCCAGTTCAACCACCAATGGGAAATAATTACAATACATCACAATGGAGATCAAACTAAGAATTAAATCATTACATATGAGGACTCCAACATCCCAAATTACACACTTTCTCTACATTGCATGAAATGAAAAGTTACAACAATAGAGATGAAATTCATGTTTAGCACACAATCCCAAGCTACTCCTAAAGATCTACAAGTCCCCAATATTGGTTCAATTCCACCCAACCATATGGAATGATTATAACCATATAATAAATACCAAAATGTATGCATATGAGGGTAGAAAAAACCATCAATAAACATACAAGTGGTCTCAACATATATTTAGTACAAAATCTATTGAAATGATAAGATGAGAATCCTAGACGTAAATCAAGGAATATCATTACAATATCATGACAGCCATGTAGAGTGTCTCGAGTAGAATTATTTACCCACGAGATGGTTATCAACATTCATCAACTTCAAGGAGTTATGGCATGCCCTTTACAACCAAGTCCAAATCATCGTAAGGAATTTGAATTGTGGTATAGTTATCTTGTTTAAGCATGTGGTTTATTTAACCCCAAATCATTTTTTTTTATTTGGTTATACTCTCACTTGGTCCTATCCATAAGTTCCTTTTGAATTAAGAAAATAGCAGGAGGCGACTCCTTCCTTATTGTATACTATCTTAGGTGTCTAACCTTCTAAATTCATAATTTGTATGTAGCACAAAAAGCAATGTTAAAATTCATGACACATTGCATAATTATACATAATACCAAAATAATAGAGAAGCCTCTCATCCCAAAAAGTAAAATAGTCAATCATGGTTTGAATTCAAGTTTTATTTTTGGAAAATCAAAAAATTAAAAATGAAAATTCACCATTAATGAGATTCAAGAAACCTTAAATTTCTAACTCTCAAAATAAATAAAACTTTCAAATTTTAAACATATCCTAAGTTTTATAAAATACACAATAATAAACTTTTCAACTTTAAAAAAAAAAAAAAAATTGTCATAACCTTAAAAAAATTGTACTTCTCAAATAAATTTAAAAAGCTACTACAATTAATTAACTCTACATATAATCATTTACATTCTACTAAAATTATCTATGTAAATGAGGAAACCATATACATCCACCTATTGTGAGCATGACAAATGAAAGAAATTTAACAGAAATTTTGAATAAGAGAAATACCTTCCAAGACAAAGCTTGAAACAATGGAGAGTTTCCTTTGAAATATAAACTCTCAATAATATTTTTTGATGCTCAGTAAAATCCACTCCAAACCAAAACCCATTTCAAATAAATTTTAAATCATTCCCTTTCAATTTTGTAAAAATTATTTTTCAACAAAGCAAAGAGAGGTTTTTAAGCTAAAATGAGAACACAAAATGCCTATTTTTTCCCTTTTTTCAAAATTCCCTAAAACCTTTCCATATTTCTATCATAAGGATATTTCAAAGGTGGATTTTTAAAATAAATAAATATTTTCATTTAAAACACTTAACATTATTTATTTTCTTTTGAACACTTAATAATTTGCTTATGAATGATATTTAAAATAAAGTCAATACATTATAAAAAAATTATAAATAATATTTTTTTATTAACTTTAAATTTTAAATTATAAAACAAATTATATTTTCTTTATGTAAGAAAATTATTTCCCAAGAGTGATTAAATTCACTAAAATTTTATTTTATAAGAAATAAAGTAATTCAATAAATCTTTCTCAATAAGGCATGATTAATTATTCTTTGATTCAAGCTAAATAATTTTAATTGTAAAGGGACAAGATAAAATAATAATACAAAAATGACCCACTCAATTTATGAGTTTGAACACAACATACAAATTCTAGAATCATTATTAGTTCAAATCCAAATTTACATAGGAATTCACAAGACTCGTCTTGCACTCAAATCTAGTGAGATAGAGGTTATGAGACATTTCCTCAATGTGACCATCTCTAATTTAACCACCATTGGATAAAATATATATATGCACAATCAAGGGAAACATTAGGGTATTTTAACCATATACAAATAGCCAAAGTAAAACACAAAACACTAAATGTGAAATAATATACAATGAAATTATAATGCATCATCACCTCTAACTGGAAATCATCTACAATTAGCATAGCCTAGACATTAAGATGTAGAAATCAACAATAATCTAAAATTTTCAAACAAATATAAATAATTACACCTATATCATATATAGTAAAAATAGTGAAGTTGAAACATTGTAATAATTCAAAGATATGAAGGCACAACATATGGATCCCATAATACATAGTCAAAAATCCAAATTCCAATACAAATCTCATCAAGAAACACATTGATGGTATCAAAATATTATTACTTGAGAAAGTAGCAAAACCAAAGGATAAATGAATAGGTATGTAACGCACAAACACCTAAGAATTACATGCGCTTAGGATATAAACAAAAATAACTAAATTTATAGAAGCAAGACTAATACATTACTCAAACTCCTTTAATTTTGGATCAAACTCCTTTGAATACTACTTCTAGTTGAAACCTCAAATGAATCTAATAGAAATCAATTATGATTTCTCCATTTAAACTCTTAAAATTTAAAATGTATTTTGAAACCCACTTTTATATCAATACATTTAATGCTACAAAGGCCACTAAAAGGTGGATTAAATTGATCTTTTATGACCAATATGATTTTAATGAAATCATAACATGGAATATTGCAATTTTAGAGCATATGGTATTGAATCTAGGAGATCCACATGCATACAAGCCCTAACAAACTTGTTGAAGTCCAAAATAAAATTTAACTATTTCGTATCATTAACATAAAAGAGGAAGGTTGTGAAATTGGATCTAAATGGGACTTTAGTGAACTGGAAATAATAAAGATCAAAAGATGTTTCCAAGGACTAAACATTGTTCTCAATCTACAATGAAACTAGGGTCCATTATTCCAAACAAAACTAGGATCTAATGTGGAAATAAAACCAATGAGAAATAAACACTTTGGGAGAAGGGAAAGTGAAATGCTCCATCTCATATTAGATTGATTTCATTCAACCACTATCCTAAATAGCTCATTAAAATTAAAAAATTAAGTTAAAAGAATATAAAATAAAATATATCTTAAATAAAAGTTAAAATTTACATGTACATTAGTGTATAGACACATTTGATCTATTCTCATTAACTCCCATTTCTCCACATATTGCAAAAACATAAAATTTAAATAGGACTTCAAGCACCTCTTCAAATGATTATGGTGACGTTAATTCAATCATGATCTCCCCTTACAAGAACTACATTTCTCTTTTCATAGGCAACTACATTATAAATGCTCTTAAATCTCTTAAGACGCACCTTGAATCAACCCTTCTAAATCCTAACCATCTCCAATAAACCCTAGATATATTTTGTTCATGACTCATGTTTTATTAAACTTGCAACCAAGGATAATGTCATTGTTGCAAGATTGGAAAATCTTTTTACCCTAGGCTTACACTTGGTGGCCCTCAAATTTAGGATGGATGATTTCCTTTTTCTAAAGAAAATTTGGCTAGCTATGGTCGTGGTTCATCTTACCTCTAATTGCTCCCAAATAAATCCATCAATTACAAGTGCTTGCTGGAGAAACCTCCTCCTAAACATATATGGTGGCAAGGGGAAAAGGTTATGCTTGTTGAAGTTGAGAAAGCCAACTTCACAGACCCCGAAGATCACCTGCATGCAAATAACCTGTCACAGAAAGAAGAGATGGAGACAAACAAGCAAGTGTGCTCTGAAAGCTGAAAAATGTATTCATCTGAGAGAGATAAATTACAATGATGAATCCTTATAAAAGTATATTGTGCAACCCTAAAAGAAACCCTAATAGGTAGACATTTAATAATTAATATAATTATTAAATGTCACAAAATGCAAACTAAAGTGAAATCTTAAGAGCGGAATAAAGGTAATTTAATCAACATGATTAAATTAAAACCTTTACTCTAACAACCCCCCTTAAGATGAACAAAAGTGCAGCTACAAACATATGCAATAAAGCAAAGGTAACTACAATGCAAGAAATTAAACTTGGGTCCCGGCAACAAGGCCTGATCAGGTACCCAATTACAACCAAATCTCTGTAAAGTGGAGAAATAGAGAAAACCTCATGGGAAAAACTCTACTCCAAAAAGAGATGAAAGAAATAAATGCACTAATAACAGAAGGATAGGAGGTGGATAACATAAAACCCCCCATAGACAGCTTCTATCATATAAGTACATTTACAAATATCTCCATAGGAGAAAAAGAAAGAGACTAGAAGGGCCCCCCACAATGAAGAAACTCCTTTCGCAATGGTAGATGCCTGACTTTTAGGGTTTTGTTGATCTCCTTTCTTAAGGATTGATCTTTTTTGTAATTTATCTCTCTCGGATGAATACATTTTTCATCTTTCAGAGCACCCTTGCTTGTTTGTCTCCATCTCTTCTTTCTGTGACAGGTTATTTGCATGCAGGTGATCTTCGGGGTCTGTGAAGTTGGCTTTCTCAACTTCAACAAATCTTACCTTTCTCCTCCCAATGGAAGGGTTGAAGTCATTTCCTTATATAAATAGATCTAAAGAGTCAAAAATAAAAACCAAACTATTGACCATGCAATTTGATATGAAGTGAAATGTCAAAAATTGTCTTTCATATGCTTTAGGAGATAGAACAACCAATTTTCTATAATTTTCACTCAAGGAAACCTTAGAAATATCAATCAAGGGATAAAATGAGTGAAAGAGATCTACAATAAGGTGTCCTAAGGTGTTATTAAAGACTAAAAGAGGGTTCACCACCAAGCAAGGTTTGGAAAGACAAGGAATTGTAAATGATATGTAAAACTTAAGTAAATGACCTAGAAATGAACTCAAATCAAAAAAGTAAACTAAGAAAGTATAGAGGTACACTTGGAAACTAAAGAGGCTTGAATTGAGGTCTGAAACCTAAAAAAAGTTGAGTTTTGATGCACACTTGGACTCATATGTCAGTAGGGGTGATTTAGTCCCAGATTAGGGTTTCTAACAAAAATTGGAATTTGGAACTAGCAATTTAGGATCTATTGGAAATGTTTGAAATCAGGTATAATGGGACTCATATGTCATAAGTGGTGATTTATTCCTATTATTAGGGTTGATCTAAAACTTTGGTATCCTCTAGTGCTTTCCTATAGCTTCTCTCCTACCAAATCTGTGTCTGAATCACCGAATTACAACTTGTAGGTAACTTTCTATGATCTTAAAATGTGAATAACAACTTTGACAACTTGACAACTTTCTCCAAACTTACTCTTTAATCGATCTTCAATCTAAACCACCTAAATATGAAAATCACAAATTAAAGAGAGGGAAAAATGTTTTTTTTTTAAGTGGATAGGGGTTTTCCTTGGCCAAACCCTATTTTGGTAATCAAACCTTGAAATCAAATGAAATAAAATGGAGGAATGATGAATGAACAAATATGCAATGTTGCAACTCACCAAACCCATGAACAAAAGGCTATAATCTTGTAAGTAATGGCTAGCATGAATTTGGATCTTGACTCTTGCTTGAATGATATGGATCAAGTGACTTGAATGCTAGCTTGAATCATAAGATACCTACATCACAAATGTTACCTCAAATCCAAACATGATGCATGATAACTTTTACATGATGCTTAATACTTGAATAATGCTCTAAAATGCATGATAATCACTCTTGAATGCTCTTGAATGTTTTATAATTCTCTCACTTGAATTCTCATAAGATAACTTAAATTTCTAGGAGAAAATATGTGAAATAACCTTGTATTTATACTTGTTTATGTTGAATTTCTTGAAATTACAACACTACAAGTCAACATCAGATCTAGGAGAGTAAAATCCCGCCAAGAATTGAATTCAAAATTAGTTCCAAGATAAGCGAGACTCATACACTAGTTGGGGTATATGATTCCTAGTAGGCTAGAAGCTCGAGACACAAATTTCAAGAAATGTTTAGTTTTAAATGTTAAATTCAAGTTTAGGGCACTGAAACTTAGGTGGGACGCATATGCCCAAGGTGGCGTATGAGTCCCAAATCACTAAATCTAGGCCATACAAACCAAAATCATTAAATAATGATTGGTAATTACTTATGTGTAGGGATTATCCTCATAAATATGCATTAATTAAGGCTTGTGGATGCAAGATAGGACCAAATAAGGTATAAAGAAGCCCAATTTTAGTAGGGAGAGCCCAAAAAAGTGTGAAAATGTAAAGAACTACATTTTTCTACACTAAATTTAGCCCCAACTTTAGTGAGAGGGGGAACTTGCTTCAAACTCACACTAAAGTAGACAAAGCTCACATCAAGAGGGGTTCAAGTGTACCAATGCTAGTGAGATAGGATGACAATGATTGAGAAGGTTCATCAAGATCCTATGGAAAACCAACATAAGCATAAAAGAAAATAGATGAAAATAATATAAAGCAATTGCAAGGAACAAGCATACACTTCCAAAGATAAAGAGAAAGAAAAAAAAAAGAAAAATGGGGGATGGATCAAGCTTTGATTGTTTGTCCCACACACAGTGGATCAAATCTAATTTGTTTGTCCAAGAAATTTTACAAGTGGAACACAATGTCCAGTATGCAAACAAAACGCATGCTCACAAGGGATAGTGGAACCTCAAGTCATCCACTAGGTGAGCCCCCAACAAGACACATACACACATGGTCGGTATGTACTCACACAGAAAAGTAAGTAGCTAAGGGAAAGTCATGCCTAAGTTCAACTCCCATACGTACAACCATACCAAAGCTATACCTCCTGATAACTTTGATAAAGCACCACACAACACAAATATAAATACATCATGAGGCAATCAAAGCTTCATATGCTTGACACCCATGAACAAACAAGGTGGCTCCACAGGAAAGAAAAGTGTGTATGCAACGTGGCCATATAATAGTTATTGTAAATAAAAAATAGTATAAGGTACATTCAAAGGAGTTTTTTTTATTCATGTAAGGTCTTAACTTAGGGAAAATTGTGTCTAATGTCTCCAAAAGAGGACCAATCAAAGAATAAAATATCCACAACTTAGGGGATACAGTGTGTCGCATCAAGCCACTAAGAGGAATATAATATGCTAAGAGAGATCACACTTTTGAAGGACAACATACCAAATGTCACTGCAAAGTGAAAGACACATCACATGAAGTAAGAATACTACAAAATAAAACATGAGAAATGAAAAAAGAATAATGCCAATGTATGCCCCACTTTAAAGAAATTGCTAAATACCATGATGTGATAAATTACTTTAAAGTAGCAAATGATAAATGCTAACAATAAAGAGGACATGAGAGCTTGTTTGGAAATCCCTATTCCAAGTCATATGTTTCCAAATGAAGCTACGTCATGAAAAGGGAGGAGGTATTTCTCCCAAAATGAAACTCCAAACACGTGAGGGATCCATGGATACGATGCCAATATGTCTTTGCTACAATGCTTTTATAGAGCTCAGAACTATCATCATTCCCCAAATACTTGTATAACTAGAAGAATGCCACAAAGAGAAAAAAATAAAGAAAAAGCCTTTGATTCAACATGGAAGATACCTAAATGTTGTGACACCTTGCATCATCCCCAAAAGGAAAACACAAGACAAAGAAAAAGATAAAGGAAAAGCTTTTGGGTCAACATGGAAGAGACCTAAATGTCTCAATTCCTTGCATCATCCCCAAAAGGAAAACACAAGACCAATGAAAAAGATAAATATTTACGACATAGAGAAGAATGTAGATACAAATAGAGGAATGTCTCAAAGAGAGAGATGCATCAAACAAAATAGTACAGGGGATCACATTATGCACATAAAATCACACTCAAAACATGAAAAATAAAATAATGTGAAATACTAGTAAGGAACATGTGAGTCAACCTATAGCAATTCATCTAAATCCCAATCTTGTTCACTGTATATGGAAGGCAGACAACTAGCAAAAGGGATAATGAAAAAAGTGCTACTAGGACAAGGTTGTCTAATTCTTGCCCACACTATGTGCAAGACAAGAATGAGACAAGGTAGGTTATGGGAAGGATCTCCTTTCATTTTGAAATGATTTATAATGAATGTAAAGCATGTAATAGTGAGAATGCTAGGATTCTACAATTGTTACATGGCAAGTAGAAAAAGGACATGTTATGCAACCAATGGATAACAATCATCATCAACAAAATGAAATTTACTAAATATCAATTTTAATGCATGACACTCATCAGTAAGATGCCCAAGGGTTCTATGATATGCACAATAATTCATATTTTTCTTAGGTAGGATTCTTTTACTACAAGGTGGAAATTCAATGCAACCTTTTTTGAGTTGTTCCAAGTTTTGTTCAATTTTTGTTTGAGTTTGTAGGAAAGGTAACTGTTTAAGTTTGTAAGCCTTTTGTTGCTTGATAGATTCACCAATTTCATGAGTTAGATGTTGAGGAGGAGGACCTAATATGATCTTATCATCCCTATCATTGTTATGATGTATTGGTTGTTCTTTAGGAAGGACATTTATTTCAGGGGGGGTCTTGATATCCTAACCTTTTGGTATTTTCGATTGGTATTTTTTCTAAGAGTTGATAAATTCCATGTTCACTTATTGTATTGCATCCTTGTTTTCTTAAGATCATGAATCCTTTCCCATATGTCTCTTCGAGATTGATTGATGTGTTTGTTACTTTATTAACATAGGATGGTTGAATGTTTTCTTGATTAGAGAAACTAGGCTCACCTATTGTAGGGAACTTAGGTTCAGCTTGTGTTTCAATTTCAAGATGAAAAAGACCAAACATCTCAAGATTTGTTGGTTGTTTCATAGAAGGATGAGAGGATGCATTATTCTCAAGGTTGTTAAGGAGATCAAGTATGAATTTTTCCCTGCTTTCATCATCTTCTCCAATGATTTCAACATAATGGGGAGGACATGCATTAGGAGTTGAGTGAGCATGAGTGAGTTCAATTTCATTAGGATCATTTTCAAAAGCACAGCTTGATACATCTACTAATGAATTCAAGGACATCTAAAGCTTACCAAAGCACATATCCATGATTAAATGTATGCAATAACCTAGAATGAAAGGTGTAAATGCAATTTTGAAATTAAGTAATGCACAAAATGAAGCAAATTAAGCTAGATGTAATGAAATGAATGTAATAGAAACTTAGTAAACTAAAACAGAATTCTAACAACAACAAATAGAAACATAGAAATAGATTTTTTAATATTGTAAAATGCAATTTAAAATCTGACACAAGACTAAATCACCCAGAGGGGCATATGAGTCCCAATCAAGGTTTTTCAGGGATTCAAATGTTGATAATTAGTTAACACAGAATACCCAAAAATCAGGAAAAACCATCTGTACTATAATTAAATCACCCAAAGGGGTGTATAAGTCCCAGATTAGGGTTTTTGTATAAATTTCAAATATTCTTGAGTGAATGTTAGGTTTTCTAGTTTGAATGATGTTCAAACTAAGTGCAATTACAGATTTCAAATAAAATGCAATGATGCAACTGCAAAAATGCAACCTATATGCAATTTCACTAATGTAAGATTTAGAAACCTTAGATTCAATTTAACTAATGCAAGGCCTAATGAAAATTTAATGAAAGCTATATCTAGGACTATGATCTACACTCCAAATCAAAAGAGGTGTTCTAAAGAGCAGGTTCACCAAAATGAAATGTCAAAAAAAAAATTTCCTATGCTTTAGGAGATAGAATAACCAATTTCCTACAAGTTTCACTCAACAAAACCTTAAAGATCTCAATCAAGGGATAGAATAAGGAAAAGAGATATGTAATAAGGTGTACTAGGGTGTGATTAAAGACTAAAGGGGGGTTCACCACCAATCAAGGCTTGGAAAGACAAATAAATGTAAATGATATGTGAAACTTAAGTAAATGACCTACAAATGAACTCAAATCAAAACAATAAACTGAGAAAGTATAGAGGTGCACCTAAAAATTGAAGAGGCTTGAATTGAGGTCTAAAATCCTAAAAATGTTAAGTTTTGATGCACACTAGGACTCATACCCCAATAGGGGCGATTTAGTCCCATATTAGGATTTCTACTTAGAGAAACTAGAATCTGGAAATTTAGGATCTACTAAAAATAGCTAAAACAAGGTATACTGGGGCTCATATGCCACAAGTGGTGCTTTAGTCCCAATATTAGGATTCATTTGAAATTGGAATCCTCTAATGCTTTCCTGTAGCTTCTCTTTTTCCAAATCTTTGAGTCTGAATCACTAAATTGCAACTTGAAGGTGACTTTTTGTGATCTCACAATGTGAATGACAATTTTGAGAACTTGACAAATTTTTTCAAACTTTCTCTTTAATGGATCTTCAACCTAAACCACCTAGATCTACAAATAACTCACTAAAGAGAGGGGGAAATGTTGTTTTGTTAGTGGATAGGGGTTTTCCTTGGTCAAACCTTGTTTTGGTAATCAAACCTTGATTCAAATGAAATTAAATGGAGGAATGATGAATGAACAAATATACAATATTGTAACTCACTAAGCCCTTGAAAAAAAGGCTGCAATCTTGTAACTAATTGCTAGCTTGAATGTGGATCTTGAATCTTGCTTGAATGATATAGATCTTGACTTGAATTCTTGCTTGAATCATAAGATACCTACATCACAAATGTTGGCTCAAAAAAAACACGATGCTTAATACTTGAATAATTCTCTAAAATGCTTAATAATCACTCTTGAATTCTCCTAAATTCTTTATAATTATCTCACTTGAATGCTCATACGATCACTTAAATTTATAGGAGAAAATATATGAAATAACCTTTTATTTATACTTGTTTATGCTGAATTTCCTAAAATTACAACACTACAAGCCGACATCGGATCTAGGAGAATAAAATCCCACCAAAAATTGAATTCAAGATTAGGTGCAAGATAAGTGGGAATCATACATTGGTTGGGGCTTATGAGTCCCAGTAAGTTCAGTTTAGGACACAAATTTCAAGAAATGTTTGGTTTTATGGGTGAATGCAAAAGATGGGGGCCAAAATGTGGCCAATTTACTTTTTCATCCTGAAATAGAAAAAACATGAGCGTGTTATAATGCACTCGCGTTATGGTTTAAATTTCAAATAACATGTGCGTTTAGAGTTAAAAAAATGTGCATTTTTTGAAATCAAAAAAATATTTCCAAAATGCAAGTGCATTATAATGTGCTTGTTTTTTGGTCTACATTCAATTTTTTTTCTTCTCTTTCTTCTTGTTACCTTTTAGGGAAACTATATACATGAAGTAAACATTTAATTTGACATTTACATATGGAAATTTACTTTATTATACTTTAATTTATATTTCATGTATATAGTTTTAGGATGTTTGAGAGTGGTTTTGGATCTCTAGGAGTTATAATGAAAATTCTAGTTTTTGGAAGATTTTTAAAAATTTCAAACAGTCAAATTTCAATAATCAAGAGGTCAAATTTTAGTAATCATCAAGTTGTATTATTTTTCTCTCTATCTCACTCATTTTATATCCTCTCTCTCTCTCTCTCTCTCTCTCTCTCTCTCTCTCTCTCTCTCTCTCTCTCTCATCCCTCACCCTCTTTCTCACTCTCTCCTCTCTATCTCAACATTCTCTCTTTCCCTCTTTGTAACTCTCTCCTCTATATATCACCATTCTCTCTCTACTTATCTTTATCTCACTTATCCCTCTTTACCTCTCCCTTACTCTCCTCTCTCTCCCATCCTCCCTCCTTCCCTCTATCTCTATCTCTCTCTACTTCTCTTTATCTTGCCTACCCCTCTCTACCTGTATATCCCTCCATCACTCCCTACCACACTCTCTCTATTGCTCTCTATTTCACCTCTCTCTAACCTCCCTCTCTCTCCCTCCATTTTTCCTTACTTATCTAATCTTTATCTCTCATGTCTCTCTACCTCTCCTTCCCTCTCTACTTATCTGTATCTTCCTTTCCCTCCCAATCTCTCTCTCTCTCCCCAATCCCTCCCTCCCTCCCCCTCTGAGGTTTGAGGGTGTAAGGTTTAGTGTTTAAGGTATATGGTTGAGGTTATAGGGTAAGTGTATAGGGTATATGGATTAAGGTTTAGAATATTAGGTATAAATTTGAGGGTATGCGGATGAAGGATGATGGTTTAGGGTTTATGGATTAAGGTATAGGGTTGAGGGTATAAGGTTAAGTGTATAGGGTATATGGATTATGGTTTAGGATATTAGGTTTAGGGTTGAGTTTTTAGGGTTTAGGGTTTATGTATAAGTTTGAGGGTAGAGGATTGAGGTATGATGTTCAAGGTTGAGGGTACAAGGTTAAGTGCATAGGGTATAGGGATTAGGTTTTATGGTGTAGGGTTTAGGGTATAAGGTATAGGGTTAAGGCTTTAGAATGTATGGTTTTCCGTTTAAGTATAGGGTTGAGGAATAATGTTTAGGGTTTAGGGTATAAGGTTGAGGGTATAGGGTATAGGGATTAGGGTGTAGGGTGTAGGGTATAGGGTTGAGGGTTGAGGGTTGAGGGATGCTTTTCAAGGTTGAGCATATAGGGATTAGGGTTTAGAATATTTCGTATAGGTTTGAGGGAATTAGGTTTAGCATTGAGGTTTTATGGTTTAGGTTTTAGTGTACAAGGTTGAATGTATGGTTTAGGGTTTAAGTATAGGGTTGAGGGATGATGTCCAGGGTTTATGTTATACGGTTGAGGGTACATCGGGTGTAGGGATGAGGGTTGAAGGTGTAGGGTTTATGGTTTAAGGTATAGGGTTGAGGTCTGAGGTATAGTGTTTAGGGTTGAGGGTATAGGGTTAATTATATAGGGTATAGGGATTAGGGTTTAGGATATTGTGTTTAGGGTTGAGGGTTTAGGGTTTAGGGTTCAAGGGTTAGGGTACAAGGTTTAATGTAGGGTTTAGGGTTTAATTATAGGGTTAAGGGTTGAGGGATAATGTTTAGGGTTTAGGTATAGGGTATAAGGATGAGGGTTGAGGGTGTAGGATTTATGGTTTAAGGTATAGGATTGAGGTATGAGGGATAGTGTTCGAGGTTTCAAGGGTATAAGGTTAAGTGCATAAGGTATAGGGATTAGGGTTTAGGATATTGGTTATAGGGTTGACGGTAATAGGTTTAGGGATTAGGGTGCAGTGTACAAGGTTGAATGTAGGGTTTACAGTTTGAGTATAGGGTTGAGGGATAATGTTTAAGGTTTAGGTTATAAGGTTGAGGGTATAGGTTATAGGGATGAGGGTTTAGGATTGATGGTATAAGGTATAGGGTTGAGGGTTGAGGGCTGAGGGATAGTGTTTAGGGTTGAGGTTATAGGGTTAATTGTATAGGGCATAGGGATTATGGTTTAGAATATTCGGTATAGGGTTGAGGGTTTTGGGTTTAGGGTTGATGGTGTAGGTTACAAGGTTGAATGTAGAGTTGAGGGTTGAGGGTTGAGGGTATAAGGTTAAAGTGTATAGGGTATAGGTATTAGGGTTTAGGCTATTGGGTTTAGGATTTAGGGTGTAACATTTAGGGTATAAGGTATAGGGTTAAGGCTTGAGAGTATAGGGTTAAGGGATGATGTTCAGGGTTCATTGTATAAGGTTAAGGTATAGGTTATAGGGATGAGGGTTGAAGGTATAGGATTTAGGGTTTAACATATAGGTTCAAGTTTTGAGTGATAGTGTTCAAGGTTGAGGGTATAGGGTTAAGTATATAGGGTATATGCATTAGGGTTTAGTAAATTGTGTATATGGTATAGGGATTAGGGTTTAGGACATTTGGTATAGGGTTGAGGAGCTTACAAGGTTGAATGCAGGGTTAATGGTTTAAGTATAGGTTTGAGGGTATAAGGTTAAGTGTATTAGGTATAGGCATTAGATAGGGAAAGAGGGAGGGAGAGAGAGAGAGAGTTGAGATAAAGAGAGAGGGAGGGATGAAGTGAGATGAGGGTTAAGTGTATAGGGTATAGGGAAGAGGGTTGAGGGCATAGGGTTTATGGCTTAAGCTATAGGGTTAAATTTATAAGGTTAAGTTTATAGGGTATAGGGATTATGGTTTAGGGGAGAGAAAGAGAAAGAGAGATACATGAGAGAAGGTGAGGAGATGTGATAGAGATACATGAGAGAAATATATTATTATCTAGTTAGGATGGGAGGGAAAGACTTGAGAGAGGGGGAAGGGGTGGGAGGGAGATACCTAAGAGAGAGAAAGAGAGAGGGTTAAGGGTTAAGAGTGTAGGTTTATGGTTTAAGTACAAGGTTGAGGGTATAGAGTTGAGGGATAATGTTTATGGTTTAGGTTATAAGGTTGAAGATATAGGGCATAGGGATGAGGGTTGATGGTGTAGGGTTCAGTGTTTAAGGTATAGGGTTGAGGGTTGAGGGATAGTGTTTAAGGTTGAGGGTACAAGGTTAAGTGTATAGGGTTAAGGGTATTGGGTTTATGGTTGAGGGTAAAGGGTTGAGGGTATAGAGTTGATAGTATAAGGTTGAGGGTCCACTATATAGGCTATAGATTTGAGAATTGAGGGTTGACATTGTTTAATATATAGGTTAGGGGGTTGAGGGATTAAGGGTTTAAGGGTTGAGGATTTAGGGGTCAAGGGACTAAGGGTTTAAGGGTTGAGGGTTTAAGGGGTGATGGTTTAATGGTTGAGGGTTTAAGGGTTGAGGAATTAAGGGTTGAGGAATTAAGGGTTTAAGGATTAAGGGATGAGGGTTGAGGGTATAAGGTATAGGGTTGAGAGAGAGAGAGGTAGAGAGGGAATGGGATAAACCTAAGAGAGAGAGGGAGAGAGGGAGATGGAGAGAGAGAGAGAGAGAGAGTGTGTGTGTGTAAGAGAGAGAGACCAAACATCATGGGGAGACCTCATTTCTTAGACCCATTTTTTCAAATAGGCCAAGTTAGGTTTCCAATTTCACCGAGTTAGCAAGCTAGTGGGCCCACTAGCTTGCCAATTTGTGGAATTAGCAATGTAGTGGCCTGTTTGAAAAAATGGGTCCAAGAAATTTACATCACCAGAAGACCCCATTTCTTGGACCCATTTTTTTCAAATAGGCCAAGTTAGGCCCACTAGCTTTCCAATTCAATGAAATTGGCAATGTAGTGGCATGTTTGAAAAAATGGGTCCAAGAAATGGGGTCTCTTGATGATTTACATCACTAGGAGACCCCATTTCTTGGACCCATTTTTTCAAACAAGCCAAGTTAGGCTTTCCAGTTTTACCGAATTGGCAAGCTAGTGGGCCCACTAGCTTGACAATTCATTGAAATTAGCAATGTAGTGGCCTATTTGAAAAATGGGTCCAAGAAATGGGGTATCTCAATGATGTAAATCACCAGGAGACCCTATTTCTTAAACCCATTTTTTTCAACTCAATACCCTCTACCCTCAACCCAATACCCTCAACCCTCAACCCTTAAACCCTAATCCCTCAACCCAATACCCTCTACCCTCTACCCTAATCCCTCAACCCTAATACCCTAAACCATCAACCCTATAGATCCTCATCCCTATACCCTCAATTCTCAACCCTCTACCATATGCATTGGATCTTCAACCCTCATATATTTGTGTCCCTCCTCCTCTTCTCTCCTATCTATCTCACTTCTCCCTCCATCTC
>VDFB02193867.1:656968230-657003792 GCA_007258455.2 Sequoia sempervirens
TTCTTTGGTCCCAGCTATTTATTACATAATGAAGAGTATATAGAACAAGCTTTTGATAGTTATATATTATTTGTCTTAGTAGTTGGGTCTTGTTTTGTGTCTAGTTCATGAAAAAGTCTTCAAGAAGTGACTTAGCAAAGTGTCACAAATTTTGACCGATCCATTTTGGGATCATGTATTGAACCACAAACTGCCTTATCTGAACCCCAATCCTCAACCAACAAATTAGTATTTGGGCATAGCCTAGAGTTCTCATATGTTCCAAATACTTACAACTAAAATCAATTTAAGATCAAACTTATGCAAGAAATGTCAAGCAGATTTAAATAGGTCTTGACGTGACCTCAAAACACATATCCACCACCTCTACATTGTACAGCTTCATTTCAAGTTGGACTCCAAGATATCCATTCCCTATTTCAATGATACAATAGATAGGGAAAAGTTGGATGCTTGAATTTTTTGGATGCTTGAATTTTCAGCTTGGTTAATATGTAGTTGAACATTATTGAGTCATAATATATAGCAATAGTCAAGGACAGTATCAGCAATCTCATTCCAAACTTCTGCCCACAATATAGCAGCTAACTATACAAAGTTCAAACTTTTCAAAGAAGCTATTCCACAAAAATTTAACTAACTCTGCTAAAACAAATGTCTTTTCCATGGTAGCTCTATCTTCATCTAGGATTCAAACACTTTTCGCCATCACTTCCTTAAAACATACATTCCAACTTGCTTCTAGTATGGAAACCAAAAAACCAAAAGAGAACTACATGACCCACCCAATCTTTTGCATCCTAAAAGAAGAGCACATTTTTTGCCTGTACCAACTCCTATGACATGCATCACAAAATAGAAATTCTTCCGAGAACAAGAACAAAGATTTTGATGCCTCTATCTAGCAATGGGAAAAAGTATTGTGCTTATCATAAGCACACTTTGTGCTTCAATGTAAGAAGAAAAAAACCCTTTTAGTTGAAGGGAAGTCACATATAGAGATTCAAAGATTCAAGTATGTAATCTCCAACTAATCATTGTGGTCAATGCAACTATTCAAAAAATCGAGATCTTTTTACTCATTGCTGCCAAGCCAAAGAAAGATTGATGGACTTGATCCTTGACAATGGCAATAAAAACATGTTGATTTTGCAATAATTGTGGAAAAACTCCAATCATCTACTACAACACATTCACACACAAAGTGGTTGCGATAAGTCTTAAAATAGGGACAACACACACTAGTATCTTGCAACTATTTTATGGCATTCACCACTTATCCATTCAAATGCAATTAAAGCAATGTCACTCTAGCTTTTTTCTAAGTTTCAGAATCAGAATCAGAATCAGACTATACATGGGTATACTATGCCAATTTAGCAAAAAAATGAGTCGGTTGCATTCATAAAAAAACATATAAAAACCATAAATATGTACATATTTGCAACCTAGAAACATGAATTAATCTCAAAATATCGCATATCATGCTTATGTTAAACAAAACTACCATAAATAGTACAAATTTGAAATATAATATACTAGTTGAATAAGAAGCATAAAAAATAATTATAGAAGACAACTATTTATTATATCTTATAAGCATCTTTATGTTTCCAGATGAGCTTTTCCAAAGTTTCAATGCAAATCAATTGATGAACATTCAATCTACAATGGTCCCTCAACCAATCAATGGACCTTGTCCACAAGATTAAATGTTCCCCATAAAAGCCCAAACTTGAGAATAAAAGGTCATATTCTTGACCACAATGGATGGACAATCATTTCCCTCATTGCATACCCCATCTAACCAATATAAATCAAACTATTTTTTGCGTATAAGTTACAAGAATAAATTATTTGTTTGACAAGTTTTTCACTGAAGGTGAGTATGAACAAATTTTTAGCAAGCTATTGTTTCACTTAATTTTGATCTGAGTTGAGTTTGACTTCAAAGCAATCACAGGGCAAAAGTAAGTCAATAGACAATCTTTTAGCCTTTAGATCACCCAAATAGGCATAAGGTGTTACAGAGATATAACATGATTAAAAAAATATCATATTGGCTTCCAATCCCATGGTAATGCAGTAGACAAGTGTGTCCTAAGAAGTCTCATGGTTATTATGACTTATGAGAAATTTAGATTGTTTAAGCAAGCAAAAAGAGAAATTGCACATGTAACAAGAAAATTCAAAGAAAGGGAATCGAGAATTTTAAAATTATAAATTAATGTTGTTACAAAAATATACAAGACGAGATATATAATCTTAAAATTGTTAACTTTCTAAGCTTCTATACAAGAAAAAAAGAAAATGAGAATGCAAACAAGGCCCAATAATGCAGGTAACTATTTGGTTGCAAGAAGGTGAGTAACAAAAAATTTGGGTTAGTTCGAATCCTTTTCCAGAATTAATACTAAGATGTGCTGACATATATCAGTCTGGAAGTTGGCCAAGTCATATCACAACTGTGGATCTGTAAAGTGGTGTGCACTAATAAGAGCTATGAGTATGCATTCAGCAATAAATGTGCATATCAGAATGCATCCAAAAGGGATAAAATGTCTGAGTAAGCAAGGCATGGCACAAGATCTGAGTACCTAAATAGACACAAAGATAGAACAAAGCAACTTGTAGGAATGCTAAGGAATAGCAGTGTAGCTAGGGCATAGATGGTAAGTGCACTTTGCAAATTCACATGTGGCAAAATGGGAAGCGAGAGTGAAATAAAAAAGCTTGTACAAGATGGTCAACATGTTGAATATCCTGACCAAGAAACCTAGAAAATCAAATTGCATTGATAAAAATGGAAAAAGACCTATAACATCAAGCAACATTCTGGGCTTAAAAGGATGAATGAGGCTTCTCATTCATGTCAATACAAATTTCAGACCAGATGACATAATGAAAAAGTGGATGCCAATCTCTTCAAATGGCTTCAAACCTCAAATTTCTTCCTTACATTGAATGGGACAGTGTTTCTAGGATTTTAAAAGCTCAAATAAAAGTTGTATGGAAAAACAAAACCATCCAAATAGTATATAATTTTTTCTCACTAAATTGAATCAATCTTTCAGAGGCATTCTCTCTCTGCAAATTTCAGCAAGGTCTATACAAAAGCAAGTGTGATAGTGTACAATGATTAGAATGTTAAATTCACTAGAGATGTAATTTTGCATAACTTGTAGTATTCAGATAAGCACTATATTAAATATCACATTTGTAAATGAAAATGTTTCTCCAAAGTTGAACCATATTCCTAGAAAAGTATCATCTTACCAGTGGCAGTGCCAACTATTGGACTTGTGTAATGGCTATCTGTTGGGACAAAACTTTCCTCTTTTGTACTAGAACATCACAACAACTAACACATTGTGTATTGGGCTGATTATTCACATACTCAACTTATGAAAAATTTCTCGCAGCACATTACCAAAAGAGTCCCAATATAAATATATATATATATATATATATATATATATATCTGTCATAAAGAATAAGCACATAATTAAGAACAAGACTTGATCTTTGTTAGCATGGAAATTAGTAACTCTCAGAACTGAACATAAACAAGCAGTTTTAACATTTGAATTGACTTGAAATGAATAATCAAAAAACACTTCATTTGTAAACTTATCCAGCAACTTGACTTGATCAGTTTGATATAAACATGATATCCAATTGGTCTATAAAATCTAGAATGTAAGCGTCTTCACACAATTATAGGAAAAAAGCTCGTATAGAATATCCCCCACTATTCAAAAGCTAAATCCAACTTAGTTTATACTTGATCATGGTTTGATGATGATAGATTCATATGTGTTGGATACTACAACTTTACCCCTAAGAAGAAATAGTAAATAGGTATTTAGGGAATCCTAAATGTTTGAAATTCATAAATCACGTGAAATTTAGGAATCATGTAAAATTTCAAAAATCAAGGATGACTAAAATTTTCTTTCTAATATTATTACGAAACATTTCTTAGATAATCTTCGTAAGAGAATGTCAAAATGAAGACCATAGTGACCAGCTGATCATAGACTCATTTCTTCAGACCTTTAAAATGAGCAGAGTTCATGGTAAAGTACAAAGATATATTCATTGTCAAAATTAAGTGGTGTATTCAAGTGGGAAGTGACAATCATGGAAGATAAATAAAGGTCATTGCCATAGAAGCAAATAAATATCATAAATGAATGATTGTAAAGAGTATGTTGTATGATTTTATCACTGTAAAACAACTTTCATAAGCAAACACATTCAGAAATTTCAAACAGTGAAACCAATGCCAAGTGTTTGACAAAATGCCAATGCAAAGAAATCAAAAAATTTAGAGTGGGGTTATTTCAGAACTATAGTTACCATTTTGTGTATAGTTTATTCTTTTTGACTTGATAGTTAAGGAGAACTGTAGGGTTAACAAGTTGTATTTACCTTAGTTGCATTTTATCGCATTAATGGTTGATTATCATTCTAGCAAAGTTATTTATTAGCATTGCTCAAGACATTTAGATTACAATTATCTATAATCAACAATCTCAAAATTGTTAATGATAAGTACAGCTACAGGCGATCCTTCCAGCTCTATTGAAGGAAACATAAATTAAATGATAGCCTGTCGGCTATTTAATTTATTGTCTAATATTTATGAGGTGGCCAACCTCACTTGTATTATTTACAATTTCACTTGAGGCCGACATCCTTTATGATTTGAAATTAATATTATCCTAGCCGACATCATTTATGATTTGCAATTGTGCTTATTCTGGCCGACCTCATGATATGAAGAGATGCGACCTCTCTAAGTTGTATATATACAAGACTCATCCGTCCTTTGCAACATCATCAAGATAGTGCGAATTACCTTCATGTGTGATATGTCTTCTAGTGCAAATTATTTACAAGTGTGAATTCCTTGTTAGCAGATTGTGAATCATCAAGTTCAGAGATTGTGAATTTTGTCAAGTACAAATAAGTGTGAACTCCTTCAAGTGTGAACTGTCAAGAGAATTCTTTCAGGCACTTCAAGATCAGATTGCGAATTTGTTCCAGTACAGATTGAAGGCTATCTTATGCTAAGTTGTGAATACTCTTGAAGGTCTGAATTATACTATCTGAAAGTGAGGTCTGTATCTATTCCTTGTATCTGGTGAAGGTACTAATTTCTGGCCTTGTGTTCAGCCTCATTGTAAAGTGAATTGTTGCCACTACTATATTAAATATAAGAGAGATCTTTGTTGCTGGGTTTTTCTCCCTCAAGAGAAGGGTTTTCCCAAGGTATATGTTGTGTTATTGTTTCTGATTTTGAATTAATTTTCTATGAATTTAATCTGTTCACCTAAAATTTACAAAAATTAATGAGAAAAAATCATATTTAAATCCATGGTGCACACCCTTGTTTACTTTCATTCTCACTCTCTATGTACTTAGGAGTTAGGATGACTTTAAATGTAAAAAATGTTAGCTATGTCTCTCTTTTTTTAATTTTATAATTTATTGCATTTTTTGGGTTCTGAATAATTTTCCTCATTTTTCCCACAATATCCCAAGAAATTGAAAATATATTTATCTTTTGAGATGCTGATAAATTCCCAAGAACAATATTTGCTTCTATGGTATGCATATCCAACTCCAAACTAAATCAAAACTGCTCTTCTGAAAGACTTCAGATTGAAATGACAAGATTTATCTAGTTTTTAGGGTGAGTCATTAAGACTCCATGAAATTTTCCAAACATGATAAATTGGCTAACAGGCTGCCCATGTCATTTGTAAAAGACAAGACTAAAAAAGGTTGGTTCTAATTTTCAATTTGAGAGTAATGATGTAAACCTTAACATCATATTTGAATAAATTTTTCCTAAATTATGGTTTGGGATAAACTGGGGTGATATGCACATACATTTTTTTTTCAATTTGTTACCAATGTGAAATAAATTAGGAAGGGTATTTTCCAAAGTCAAATCTTTCCCAGTTCAATTGTTATATGGGCCATTGCCAGACTACATCAAAAAATTTAATCGCCATGTCAAAGGAGATTCAAGGTATTCAAATCCTTTTCTGTATTTTTTATAGCCTTTTCTCCCTCTCAAAACCCTAAATAAAAATATTTAAAACCTTGAAAATCATGTCAGAAAAATGTATGAAATCTGTATGGCATCATTCCAATGACATTGATGTGGGTGATTTTATAATAGAATTTTTTGTGGCAGAACAATGAGTGGGGACAATCAACAGATTCCAATGTCACCTTGAAAAGATAACAAGCAAGGATGTAACACCTGTGCATTATCGTCTCTTGGAATTAGTTATGAAGTGGATGTAAAGTTGTAGTACATAAGTCCAAAAAATACAAAGAGACAAATATTGACAAATAAAATGGCACAAGATCCCTCTCTTGGGTCTGAGGCAAGTGCATAAGATCAAACCATGCTATTAATAATACACCAAACTCTTATTCTTTCTATTGTGCCCCATCAGACCGACTACATCTTATGCTAGTGCTAGTCTTTATAATTTTTAACTCCACGTAACACTTCCAGGCTTCAAGTTACAGTTGAGAACACCAATTGTGTCAAATCCACACATATGCAGGCCAAAAAATCCATAGGGAACTTTTGGTTCAATCCACATTTTCCTTTCTATATAGTCAAATATGTATAAGTTAATTTGTAATTGAAATTTATTATGATTATGCCAGTAGAATGAGCTCAAGAAGCCCCTCGTTCTAAGGTACTTACTAGAATATTTCAGATGATGTTGTCCAAGATACCACCACATAAGCTAATTAAAAATAGTACCTATTTGGCATATGAAAATTTCACCACAATCTGTGATAGATGTAGCCAGGATTCAACTACATATTGTCTTTACCTAACATTTTATTTTATAACTGCTTTATTTTGTTAAACAATTGGAGCTTCCATGGTAACTTTTAATTGAACATTTATGTTTTTTGTGTAACTTTAAACCGTGTATTAAGTTTTCTACTGTTGATTTGAAGATAATGGAAGGCCTATGCATGTGTTTATCCCTACTATTGAAGATTAAGTGTGAGATAAAATCCAACTATAGCTTTGGAAGTTAAAAATGATGGTAGAAAACATGTTTGAAGGAACGTAAGTTGAACAGGAAAAAGTTGTCATCAACATTAAGACAAAAGATCAAATATAGGATTAGCTTCAATCATATAACATCATTTAGCTATGATGTGGAATTGACCTGTATAGGTATGACTATTGTAAATTACATTCGAGCCCTGAGAGTATTAGAGAGGAAAATACATTATCAACATTGATGGGTCTATAGTACTTTCTATTTTTTGTGGATGCTTCTACTGGGAATAAAGGTTTTACGCATGTTAATACTTAAAATGAAAATTCTTTCAGACCTAGATCCTTGGGAAAAATCCTCATTGCCATGTCCCAATGTTTCCTAGAATTAGAGTGTAAATTACTTCATTTATTTTTGTTACAAAAAGGTACACATGGCTTCCAAAACTTGTATCATTGGACCAGTATATACTCCATCCATTTCTAGATTTTTAGTATACACATGGCTTCCAAAACTTGTATCACTGGACCAATTGCAAGCATGATACAGTGGTTGAGAATGCACTCCCAAAATAGTGATTTGTTCAATCACAGAACAATGATGCATTCAAGATAAATTCAGAGACATTTTGTAAGGATAGAAGACAGTGAATAGTTATGAAGGACAGCATTATGAGGATGTGTAATAATAAAGGTATCAGTGCTATGAAAAGGGAAAAGATCTTCAAATTCCACATGTGAACACTTAAAGTTAAGACAATGGTAATGGAATGGGAAAAACCAATGGTCTTCAGTGCCTAAAGACATATTCCCAAACTATGACACTAAAATATAGATTAAAAGTAGTCATATTTTACTGGAAATAAACTATTTGAATTTCCATTGAATTTAACCTCTATTTATGGGTATGGTTAAGTAATTTTCAAAGTTTCAAGCAACCTACAGAAAGAGAACCTCCAAAGAAGATGGAAATTAATTTTTCATTGGGATTTGCAATTCAGAGTAATGAATTTAAACTATACAGTTACTTACAAAATCTATTGCAACTCTTGCATTGAACCATTCTGAATATAAAAGCACCTAAATTTCAATGATCATTGAGCAGACTAATCTAGATGGGAATGTATGCTACTTACTTTTCATGACCATAAACATCCTTGTTGATGTGTGCCTTGCTTGAAGAATCCTTTGAAATTTTCTCATATAGATACTTCATAGCACCCTAGAGAGGAGGCACACTACATGACAAGTCCAATAAATTTAGTCTATTTTCATAGTTGTAACTCAGAAAGTCATGTACACTTCCCAAAAAACATGAGAAAATGACTCTTTTTCATTTAGGCACGGCACTGAAGATGACAGCCAAAGAACTAAATTTAATTTATATGTATTTAAGACAATGTGCAAAGTTAATGCCTAAAGAAACTAGACTACCTTGTAGTTGGAGTTGCTTGGCAGAAATTAGTACATGTTTTTTTACTGTCTTTTAGAAACTGCTATGTTGCCTGAAGTGGCGATACTACATCAACATGTGTGTTCTCTACATTCCCCTCATCTAGTATTAAACCACAATAGTAGTATGCTACAACCTAGCCACACTCAATGTATGTTAAGGGTGCTCACAAATTCCATCCACAAATTTTCAAGAAATAAAGATGTTTCATGAGATTGGTTAATGAGACAAAATGACAACAAAAATAATGGAAACTCTAAACATGGATGACACAAAAGAACACAAATCCACATTGAGGCACAGGAAATTGAGTGAACATCTTTTCAAATCCACATTGAGGCACAGAAAATCGAGTGAACATCTTTTCAAATTAAAACTACAGAGTTATATTTAAGTTGTTTATAAACATTATGATTAAGATTTTGGAACCAAGTTCATGGTACATATCTTGATTCTCTTTTATGGAAGCATGTTGCATTAGACTATATACAAGTTTTATATTATAAAAGGAAGACTAAATATATTTATTCTACTATCTGGTATCTTTGGACAGTAACAAAGCAATGTTAAGCTTTATTATTTTTAACTAGAAATTTAGCTAGACTTGTGTATATCACTTTCGAATTTAATAGAATTAACTAATTAAGACCAAATTAATACCAATCCTAACTGGGAGATCAAGGGTGATTGATGTTGTAACTCCCAATGAAGAAATAAGTAGATAACTACCTCCAACAAACTATTGCCATTACTAGATGAACTGCGTGTTTATTATATTTGCTGCAACATTCTACTATCATGGTATCACTGTCTTTGTTCAATTGTGTTGTTTTTCTATTTGGAGTGCTGATGTGATGCTTTTTTCCATATTTTATTGAGGTGGCGTGGAAAAGTATGATTAAGGATGTAGGAATTGAAACCACACGAAAACAAAGAGTAGTGGTCCACAGGAACAGATCCTCATGATAAAACTCATGTTTCTAGGAACAAGTGTAGTAGGACAATGATGAAAATATCCCTAACATCCCCCAGACCAACACCAGGGTACACGCAAATACCCCTCAACCATCCTGATGATGGTAAGGCATCCCCATGTTCTAAAAAATAAAACAATCAATAACTTTTAAGAAAGAACTAAACCTAAAATCTTAACCCTAAACCTAAAAAATTTGAAAAACATAAATTGTTGCATGTGCCATGAAGGTCCATGTGGTTCAAAATTAGATTGTTTCAAAGTGGTGATGGTGTGTTGTAGAAATACGGGTTTTTTCCATCAGACTCAAAACAAATATGAAATATTGGCAATCAAAGCAGAGAATAAGGGTTTTGAGGTCATTAGAGGCTGCACACAGGGAAAACCTACAAGTCATTTAGACTACAATCTAAACCTAAACCAATCACTATTGAGTCACAATTTCAGATGAATGCCAAAAACATATTGGAACCATGAATACAAATTAAACTAAATGCAACTTCATTCTATTAAAATAAAAAATGGTTACAAGATTGAACCTCATTAACAACTGGAATTCTCAAAACCCATTCACTCTTGTGCTCACCTCTGTCACCTTTGTGGCTCTCTGCCTGACTAATTCATTTTGTGGTGGGAGGGGGATTCATTATATGTGGTCACAATTGGCAGAGTGTAATGTGCACCGTGTGTGGCTTCGGCTCCTCCAGATCATGGGCTTCTCCAATAGAAGTCTTAACTTCAAGCGGTCATCTTCAGCCTGCTATTGAAATTTAGCTCAATGCCATCTCATAGGGAAAAGGAAAATGCATGTTGAATGAAGAGGGAAATAAAAAAAATATTTTAGAAAAAAATTAGTTTTTATTGTCTCAATTTAAAACAATTAGAAAATTAAAAATATAATTTAAATATAAAATATATATTTAAAACAAAACTAATATTTTGTCTTAAATTAATGTCTTAAAACTTCTTTTTATGTAGTAGTGTCTCTTGGCTGCTATGCATCACGCCCTTATGACAGTGCCTTGGTGGATGGATACCTTCGTTGTTCTTCATAACAAAGAAACCACTCTATGATCCTTTAACAATGACGTCTCTATCATTGCATCAATACGAATGATCCTTTAATATTGATGGAGTCTTTTTTAAGTCAATTTTTTACTCTGCAAACTAAGGGAAAACCTTAAAATGTGAGAGCTGAAACACCAAATTGTTGATTAAACTTCCAAAATTCCCTCCAACGTGCAATCACAATGTTTTATGTCAAAAATCAACTACCTAAGATTCCCTCCAAATGCATACCTGACCAAGGCACCAAAAATACCTATTGCTAAAATGCACCAAAAAAAACTATTGTGTGGAAGACATGCAAAAATTAATTTTTACTTTTAGAGGAAAACAAATTATCTATCTACATTGTCATTTTAATATAGGTTGTGAAAATTAAGATAAGCATGACGTGCTCCTAAAATTACTAGAGTTCAAACTTGTATAAAAAGATAACATTTATAAAAAATGATCAACACACAATTGATTTCATAGATTATAAAATAATTCTATTTTTAAAAAATAATTAACAATATAAAGTCTGGAAAAGAAAAAATCGCATACCAAAAGCGATCATTATTATTTCTATTTCGCATTATTAAGATGGTCGAGTATATCAACAAGCAAAGATAGAAGTGAATCAATCTTCATTTTTTAGGGAAAAATGTTCTTTTTTTAAAGGATTTTTTTTTGTTTTTAGTAGACTCAACCATTAGGTTTCTACAATCCATGTAAATTGAATCTAATTCTTTCTAAAAATAACTACTTGACCTTACGTTTTTAAGGCACTGCTTCTAGAATTAATTACTTTTACAAACATCATGTTTCTACAATCCATGTAAATTGAATCTAATTGCTTCTAGAGATAACTACTTGACCTTTTGAAATGAAAGTGTCTACAAGATAGCCCCCAAAATGCAATTGGATTGTTTAAATCATATTTTATTAGTGAAATTGACCACAATTTCTCTTTGATACATTTGACATGCTAACACAACAAGAAAATCAAATTGGCTTCAAATCATAGTTAAAAACATTAATAATTCATTAACATAATGAGTAATAATTTAAGTTAAAGAATGTAAATGTTAATTTTTTTAATAAAATATGTGAAGGCCTTAAGACTGCACCAAGAGGCAATGTCTTCCACACAATAGGTATTTTTGGTGCACAAAGCAACCTAGGCAGCCAAATGGTCTACTTAGGTAGGGGTCTCATGAGGGGCTTAAGCTCTATGGATTATGATCAAATTCGAAAGAAAAAATAATAGAGGAGTAATAGTCATTTATTTAGTCATGTTTATTTCTATGGCCAATTATTTAGTTGTGATTTTACCCGATGACCAAATTAGTCATTTATTTAGTCATTTATACTTGTGAATTGCAAAAAAATAGTAGAATTTAGTCAGTTTAGTCACCTTACTAAAATTTTTAGTCACGTGACTAAAATTTTTAGTCGCGTAGTCATTTATTTGCCAAATTCTACTAGTGTAATCTAATCCTTAAAGTGTTGATAACATTCAACCAAAATAAAGATGCATGCACATAAGATAAATAACCACTACAACATAACACAAGGATTTTTATGTGGAAACCCTATTAAGGGAAAACCATGGTGGATGTCAATCCACAATATTTTTTGAGTATACTCAAAAGGAAAATTTACAAAATGGGAATGCACTTGCATTCAGGCACACTACCTAGAGCTCACTACTCAAAAACTGAAAGGCTCACTGCCTTACAAAGATTTGGATAACATCCAAAGATTGAACTGAGAAAGTAACATCTACAAATTCTTGATTATAGTTCTAGTTAGGCTCATCAATAACTCTTTTGAACTTTTGACTAATTTTTCTCTTATGTTATGTCCTACTCTAATTCACTTCACAAAATCCTTAATGCACAAGTGAAACTGTGCATAATCACTCTTCAATCCTTTTGATATTCACAACATACATCAACTCACACCAAACATGCACCAAAATGATATAATCAATTACATATATATATCCACTGCTAAGGATTTAATTGCTTCATGTCGACTTCAACAAAATAAGAAATATTCACAAACTGTCAGCTCAAATCATGCATAATGTTTAATGTGCATCCATAAGAGTCGACCACAAAATAGAGAGGACCCAAAACAAAATTCTTGAACATAAAAATACTTAAAAAATAACTCCTCAAATATTTGCAACACGCTACATCCACCAAGTTGGCCTTCATACACTAATGAACAGAAAATTAGTTAACTGAATCTTCTAACTTACAATCAAATCGATACGAGGCACCAGCATTTATAGATGACACAGATAATGCATCGACCAATCATCCCTAAGATCCAAAACACAAAATACTAACATAAAATTTGTATATGAATTGAAGAGCACACATCTACTAGATGCTCTGTTCTAACTTAACAGATGATCACTAATCTTCAATTTGTCTATCAGTATGATCAAATGATGACGTGTGGATCATCTTACTAACAAGGGTTTCCATCAATGAAAACACCAGAAAACATGTGCATTGTCTCTCTCCAACAATGTCGCCCTTTGGCATTGATGGCAACACTTAGTGAAAAATGACTATGTCGGATCAGTACCAACATAAATACACTGCCACCAAAACTTCAGAAAGATCTTCATCCATAGCTCAAAACTAAAACTCCACCTTAGATGGATATACATTTTTCACTATTCTATTCTCCCCCTTTGACATCAATGGAAAAGATGGGGAATCTACATACAAAACTTCTATAAAGAAACAAAAACTTCAAATTGCATATGTACAGACGTGTTTCAACAACTTACACAAACTGCAAAATATCTACAAAATTTGTCTTCATCAGGTTCAGGCTTGTGTCCCAACCCTTCTTGAGGCTCTTGAGAATAGTCGTATGACCACAAAATAAATAAGATTACATCTATGCAAATTCAAGATTCACTGGATCATTGACTACCATAGCATCTTGTGCTTCCTTCAAAGCATTCAACATAGTTTCCATCTTCGGACCAATTAGGCATCTAAGTTCATAAGCTCTTTCCACAACTCTGTCATTATCATGCTTCAAAATCTTTATCTTGTCAAGTAAGGCTATAACTTGACCTTATTTCTCTCCAACAGAAACAATTAAAGGATCAAAGGCATAAAAAATAGTAGCTAACTATTTCTCATGATCCTTAATCTTCTCATTTTCCTTAGTAAGTTTAGACAAAGAAAAACATGACTTAAAGATCTTTCCACCTTTAGATAGAGCACTATGAACATTCTTCACAAAGGTAGCTAACATAGATTTATCATTAGCTATCATACCTTCAATCTACTGAACCTTTTGCAATCAAATTCCTTTTGTACCTTGACCAAAGTTGACTTCTCAGGTGACTCAAAATGAGTACTTATAGAATTGATAAGCTTATTCATCTCACAGGAGGAAGAACCAGATAGATCCTTAACATGAGTAAGCATGATCTTCTCCAAAATACTAGATGCAATGCTCAATAACTCATTGTCCTCAATGTGAGACTTCAAAATTTCTTCCCTAGCCTTAGCCTATGCAAATGATGCAACTTTCATTTTTTGAATTGGAGACAAAGTAGAAAAATGAATAGGACCTTCTCCCAGTTCAAGGCCAAATTCTTTCTATTGTTCAGATTCTAGAAATTTCTTCACTGCCTCTGCAGTGTCTATTGCTTCCACAATATCTTCCTTAACTTCAACCTTATTTTCCTCAACCATTGTTTCCTCAGCCACAAATTTTTGCTTGTCTTTTGGAATTTCAACTTCTTTAGTTGATATCTCTTTTTCTTCAACCAACAAAGCTTTAGGAGCTTCAGTCTCCATAGGTACTTCAATATCATGCACATCAGGAGGAATCTGAATGTCCTCAACCATAACCTCTTTATTTTCCAAACTAGATGAAATATCTTCAACATGCACTTCTTTAGAGACAACATTAATTATGTTCTTTAACAAAACTTCCTTCAAAAAAATTCTAGTTTCTTTTACTACCTCTTCTATCCTACCAATAATAAGCTTATTTACTCTGGTTTTTCTCTTGAATTCTCTTTTTTCTTTATTTAGGATTTACTTCATTTCCTCAAAAGACATTACCAAACATAGATCTGAAAGAATTTGTTCTCTCAGCTACTCTTCTTCAGTTCTAGCACTTACTCTCCTCATCTCCAAAATTTCATACAGTTCTTTAGGCGACTATGATATTATCTCAAGAGCCATATCAAAATTATTCAAATAATTTATTGTAGCTTCCTCAAGAACTCTTTGTCCAACATTATCAAAGGTACCATACACTTCACATAGGGGCTTAAGATTACCATCTTTGATTATGCCTCTCTCAACTTCTTCTACAGACATACCTAGTTTGTTATTTTTTGCTTTCTTCTTGGCTTTCTCTTTTTCATTAGAGGGTTTTTCCTTAAAGACTATTGTTGCTTGAGTTCTCATATGCTTTATTTCTTTGACTTATTCATTATATTTTGTCTCTTCATCTTCTAAAATAGATGCATACACTCTTGTGCTCTTATCCTTCTTCCTTTTACTGAATGTCTTAATTTGAGCTTTTACAGGGGTTCACTTCTTTGCATGACTAGATAGGGGTGTAGAGCTTCTTGTTGGTCTAGTTTGGGCAGAGGATGCTACCGGACTAGTAGAATCAATTCTATCAAGCTCTTTTTTGGCTTAAGCTTGTTCTCTCTTCCTTCTGGTTTCTCTTAGCTTTTGCAAGTATACCCGTGCTCTCTGCAAATACTTCCACTTATTTCCTTACTCTTTGGACTATCATTGGTTTCTTCAACTGCTCATCGACTTGCATATCCTTCTCTGCATATGTTCCAAACCTTTCTTTGGATGGATCAAAAGGCTTACTCAACAAATGTTGTGCATATAGTTCCAAGATGCTTCCCTCAACTTCATAATCCATTAGCATAATCCAAATGGTTCTAGGATCTGTAGCTTCCATCAAGCATTGATCAATGTTAACCATAAAAAAAATTATATCCTTATACTTCTCCACAATAGAAGTAGCAATTATTTCTCTTGCTTGCATCTCATTTTGAAAATTCTTGAAATATCCCCATATAACAATTTTCCTTGTTTTACTATCACCAATTCCATACAAGATATCTCTAATTTGAATAGGTACTGGCTTATCATTTTTCCAATGCACTTTCCTGACTCCTAGAACTTCATTCATGAAATTAAAAAATAGACATAACAAAAAATTACCATATTTAAAGGAATTCTTCTTATCTTTCTTGATCTTACCAAGATTCTTCATAAACTAACTTTGAAGCAACTCACATAAATCATACTCTGCATTCTCCTTTGCCATCTGATATGTTGCATATATGGTTGTACCAAATACAAAATTTTCTCGACTGGAATGATATATCTTGTAGCCAATAACCATCAAGGTGAATTTCACATCCAAATCAATGATGTTATTAATTGTCATTGCTCTTCTAACAAATACGAAACCAGTTGCATCAGTGACTGTCTGATTCTTCACAGACTTCAAGATTGGCAATCCACCGAAGGAATTTAAGCCTGTAACAACACTTATGGCTTATTTTGTAATCTTGAAAGATCAACTCAACCACATAAATTCAGCATGAACTCAACTCAAGATATACCAGACCCATTCAATTTTGTCAAACACAGGGAATTTCACAATCTACACGAATTTCTTCTCCTCTAAGATTTTGAATTTGGGATTAATACAAAAATCCTCTCCAATAATGTGATTGGAATATAAATTTAGCAAATGTGAGCTCCCTAATTCTTCAATATTAGCATGAATGTATACCCTAATATCTTCGATATGCAATACACCATATGAAACAGATGAAAATGCACCTAAGGGATCAATCTCAACATATTTGAAAGGATGCCACTTGAATTTGGGGCAGGGTCTATCCTTGACTTCAACTACTAGTGGAGTAGCCATTTTCACAAATTCACAGGTTTGCAAATTTTTTTGATAAATATCTTTTTGTTGGATTAGATTTTGATCTTTGAATTTCCTTCACACTTGAATCCTCACCAAATTTCACCAAATTTTGCTTCAGAGCACTCCAAACTTCTTTTTCTCAAAATGAAAAGTGACAAATGAAAGATGGAAATGAACTTTTATCATTCACACCCTGCTTCAATACATTATGAGAGATAAATGTTCTGCGGACCTTCAATTATGCATAAATACTCTTTCCAACTATTCAACAACATCTGTAGATCATCAATGGGATCACTGCACTCATCCACATCCCGGTGTCAATTACCTGTAGGGGGTTTGAAGGATTTTCTTGACAACTCCCCCTAGGCCAGAGGCCTTGATCTAATTCCTGGAGGAATTATAGAAGTTGATTCTAGTGGTGGCTCATTTCCTATAATAGAGGGACTCTTCTTCACCCATGTCTTCTTCATCTACTTCCTGATCTGATCTATAGTGACTTTCCCTTTTCATTTTTCATCCTTCTACATGTTTCTTCTTTGATTTACCAGACCTCTTTTGCAAAATCTAGCAATATGACCAGTTTTTTTGCAATTGTAGCACACCACATTTCTCTGTCTAGTCTAGTTGTTCCATTTATTTTCTCTTGATCTGCATGGGTTAGCAATATGGCCAAATCTATTACATGCATAACATCTAACATGTAAGAGTTGTTCATCATGTTTTTTCATTCATTTGACTTATGACCATACTTGTTACAATTAAAGCACTGATCGGAGAATGATGGACCACTTGAATTTATTCTACTTCTACATTGAACCACCATATGACCAAATTTATTGCAAACATAATAGTTACCATTAAATCTTTGAGCATTAGGTTGTCTTACAAGATACCTTCCAGATTGATTCATCAGATTTCCTTGTCTAAATCTCCTTTCTCCAGATCTAGAACTTTCTCCTTTCTCATATCCAAGACCTCACTTGTCAGCATCAGTCCTCTAACTTTTAATCAGTTCATCAAGCTTGGCTGAGCTAATCTTGAACTTCTCCTTGAACTCATTTGTTGCAGCAAGTTCATCTCTAAGATCGTCAATATGATTTTCAAGCTCTTCTTCATTGTGTCTAGATTGTTCTAGCTCAAGTTCCAACTGAATGAATCCATTAGTAATTTGGTTGCATTCTTCAGATTTATCTTTCAAGGATTAAGCAAGCTTCTCTTCATTCATCTTCCTGTCTTCAATCTCCTTGGTCATCCTCATCATAATAGATTTTTTCTCATGCTTTAGGACTACATTATCTTTGGAAAACTTTTCAAATTCTTTTTTCTTTTCCTTCATGGCTTGACTCAGTTGTTCATCTATAATGCATTTGTTGTCTTCCTACTTGATCTGATCATAGAGTTCCCTTCTCTTCTCCCTGGACTTATTGATTTTTTCTTTCAATGACTCAATGAATCTCTCAGCATTCATGAGATTTTCTTGTAATTCCCAGACTTCAGATTTTGACTGATCAAGATCATCTAGGGCCACCATAAGTTGTTGTTAAAGACTACTTGAATCCATTGAAACACTTTCCAAGATCTTCCCAAGCTTTTAAACTTCTTCCAAGTAACTAAGCTCTGATACCAATTGTTGGAATCAAGGAACACTGAGAGGAACTGGGTGAATTAGTGTTCTGCAATTTTTAATTTTATTAATCTGATCCTTAAAGTATTGATAACATTCAACCAAAATAAATATGCATGCACATAAGATAAATAACCATGAAATCATAACACAAGGATTTTTATGTGGAAACCCTGTTAAGGGAAAAACCATGGTGGAGGTCAATCCACAATATTATCTGACTATACTCAAAAGGAAAATTTACAAAATGGGAATGAACTTGCATTTAGGCACACTGCCTAGAGCTCACTGCTCAAAAATTGAAAGGCTCACTGCCTTACAAAGATTTGGATTACATACAAAGATTGAAATGAGAAAGTAGCATCTACAAATTCCTTCATTACAATTCCAGTTAGGCTCATCAATCACTCTCTTGAAATTTTGACTGATTTTGCTCTTCTACTCTATTCTACTCTAATTTGCTTCACAAAATCCTTAATGCACAAGTGAAACTATGCATAATTACTCTACAATCCTTCTAATAGTTGCAACATACATCAACTCACACCAAACATGCACCAAAATGATATAATTTATTACATATATATTTATATATATATTTGTTGCTAAGGATAAATTTAATCGCTTCATGTCACCTTCAACAAAATGAGAAATATTCACAAAATATCAGCTCAAATCATGCATAATATTCAATGTGCATCCACAAGAGTTGGCCACAACATAGTGAGGACCCAAACCAAAATTATCAAACATAAAAATACTTAAACAATAACTCCTCAAATATCTGCGACATGCTACATCCACCAAGTCGGCCTTCAGACACTGATGAATAGAAAATTAGACAACCAGATCTTCTAACTTACACTCAAATCAATACAAGGCACCAAGATTTACATATGACACAAATAATACCTCAACTAATCATCCCTGAGATCCACAGCACAAAATAATAACATAAAATTTGCATATGAATCAAAGAACACAAATCTACTGGATGCTCTGTTCTAACTTAACAGATGATCATTGATCTCCAATCTGTCTGTCGGTATGATCAAATGACGATGTGTGGATTTTCTTACTTACAAGGGTTGCCATCAATGAAAACACTAGAAAATATGTGCAGTGTCTCTTGCCAAAACCTCTATCATTTCCTATATAAGGATGGCTCTTGTACATTTGTAAATCATTCTAAATCAATCAATATAGATCATTATTTGATCAAGTTCTCTTCTTGCTCTTCATGCATCACTTCTTTATTTGGGTGGATGGTTTCCTTCTTGGTGATCCATCTAAGAATGTAGCTTCAAGTGGGTTATTGCTTCATATTTCCAACATGGTTCCAGAGCATAGGCTAGAGGAGATACATCTCATATCAAGAAGTTGAGTTGAGGAGATCATCGAAGGCTAAAGGGTTTTCCTGGAGGGCTAGTTGTTCTCATCCAGGAGACAACTAATTTTTGAGGCATTTTGGGTCAAATTTGACTTTGTCGTTGTGTTCAAAAGGTCCAAAAACCTAAGGATCACCTACCAATTCATTAAAATTTGACTTCGTCATTTAGAGGCTATCAGAGGTTTTTTGTAGTGATATTGGAAGGGCATCGTATAGATCGTACAAGTAAAAAAAAAATTACTTGTATGAAAATTTTTAGGAAAATTTTCGTAAAAAAATTTTTACTTGTAGGAAAAATTTTCCTCCCCCTTGTCAAGTAAAAACATCCACTTTTTGGTTGGCATCATACTTTATATTCTGAGGTCAATTTATTTTTTGGTGATTTTTCAAAAAAAATCAGGTGACTATCTTAAATTTGATGGCAAAATGACTATCACAAAAGCCCCTTCATGTCTTAATTAGATAGTTGTCTTAAAATCACCATAACTTTTGACTTGAGTATCAGATTTTCATGAACAAGATATCGTTGGAAAGCTAGTTCCAAGAACTATCTAGTGATGTACGAATTTTTATCATACTTTATTCATGCAATATGTTATCATATATTGAAGTTAGTGCTTCCTTTTGGACTCCGGAGCTCATATCTTTTCACTAGTTTGTCAAATTTTGGAGATTCTAGCAACAAATTACAAAGGTGATTCAGAGCTCTATCATTTTTTCCATCTATTTTTCTCATATTCATCCCCAAGTACATTCTATTAAGTTTTTTTAATTTGTGGCATTTGCTTGATAACTTGGACATACTAAAATTTGGAGAAATTCTATTTGATATTGGAGGTCATGTCTTCGTAATATTGGAGATATATCATAGTTTGTTATCAGGTTTTCATATCCTCCTTCTATGATTATGTTGCAAAAGGGAAACTATAAACAATGGAGAGATGGTATCATCAACCATCTCCAATCACTTTAGTTGTTTCCAAATTTGTATGGTACTATTCCCCATCCAAGTCAAGGTATTAAAAAAATTTTGTGGAGTTACAACAAAAATAATGTCTTAGAGGTCATTGCAATGCATGTTGATGATGATATTTTGAAAGGTGTTAATTATTATGATTTTCCTCATATTCTTTGGACTAAGATTTGGGAGATATATGGAGATATTCATACTCCACAATTCCCCAATGATCATGATTCAAAATGTCACGTGCCTCTTCATTCTTTAAACAAGATACCCTATGATGATAATGCTATCCAGGAGCTTATAGATTTGGAATGTTTTAAATCTTTAGATGAGGATTTCAAGGGTTCTACATATGCTTCTTCTCCATCAAAGACAGTTGATGTACCTTCACCTTCAATGATTCATTGTGTAGAGTCATTGATTGAGGCTCCATCATTCCTATTCAACATGAAATATTTAGTTTTCTAGACCTAGGAACATAGGATGGCTTTGTTTTAGGTATTGTAGACTTGGCTACTTCTACAGGTTTGGAGGACATTCTTGAGAGGATATCTCTCCTCTATGAAGATTCTACTTTGGAGGGTATTCTTGAGTCTCCACATTATATTGTTTTAACCTTGATTGGGGATCTTGATCTTGGTGAGACTACCTTGGAAGCACTTGATTCCTTCTTAGAGATTTCCTATATGAGGTATCTTCCCTCCCATTTCATTATGGAGTTGGAGTTCTTCATCATCTACCATTGGATTTTCTTCTTCCTAGCGAGAGACATGTGGTTTGTCATCACTAGACACTCTTTTGGCTTTAGACTTATTTCAATGGTTTTGAGGATACTTCATTCTAGGGGGGAACAGAGCCTCCATCTATTCCTTCAATGGAGGGATAATTGTATTTTCTTTGGATCTTTTTTAGCATTAGTTTCTACATAGTCCTTGTTTGTTGCCTTCTTCATTGATTGGGAAAGTACCTGATTTGATAGTGGCATCTTCATCTTCCTTGGGAAAGGAGACACATGAGCAGTTTTTAGAGATATCATCATCGTTCATTCTTCCTTCAATTCCTATCTAAAATGGGAAGCATACTTGCATTTGTACTTGGTTTTTTTTTTCCAAAAGGGAGACAAGTTTTTTTTCAACATTGGATCATATTTTGTCCTTAGGCACTTACCATTTTTATAGGTGATTACATATTGTGTGGGTGCTACATAGTCTCTCTGTTTCCCTCTTATGGGGTGTCTATTAATTATTGTACTCTTGTGATGGATGTAGCTCTTGGGGAGTATTGATGTTGAGACCTCCATACGTCACTTCCATTACTTGTACATGATTAGCATTAGATTTTGTGTTATATGTCTTTTTTGGGGAGGAGTTTTGTCCCATGAGGTTTTCTCCTTTTCCCCATTTGTAAGAGATCACATTTTAATTTGTACATGGGTACCTAACATAGCCTCGTAGTCAGGACCCATCATTGCATCATATTGAACTTGTATTATTTGCATCATAACTACACTCCCAAGTTGCACTTATGGGGGCTGTTAGTGTGAATGTGATTATTTCCTAGCTAGTTATTAGTGAGGACCTATTCACATCATTAATAAGTTTACTTAGGAGTTAGTTTCCTAGGTGGCATTCTAGAAACTAGTATTTAATGGGACCATATCTCATTAATAGGCATATAGTTGAATATGGGCATTTAATATTTTACTTATGCATTTATAATTGTTCATTAAGTACTTAATGATTGTAACCAAGGTGGTTATGCAACTGCCTCTATCCTTTCCTATATAAGGAAGGATCTTACATTACATTTGTATATCATTCTAGATCAATTCAATATAGATAATCATTTCATCAAGTTCTCTTCTTGATCTTGATGCATAACTTCTTTATTTGTGTGTATGGTTTCCTTCTTGGTGATCCATTGAAGACTGTAACTTCAAGTGGGTTATTGCTTCATATTTCCAACAAATAATAAAGTCGTTATAAAATAAAATATAGGCTAACATGTTTTACGATGCACTAATTTCTTGAACCCCAAAAAAGAAATAACCCTAAATAAGGATATGTTATGACTAAGTCATACGAAAATGAAGGACATGGGGGTGGTTGTTCAACTAATGGAAATGGTGGTCTAAGGCTAGAGGTGAATACAATAAGGACACCTGAAGGAGGAGGGTGTGAGATGGAGGAGTTCATTGATTTCTATACTTCTCCATCCATGAAATAGCCATGATAAGCCCACTTTGTACACATAAATCCACTAAATAACAATTAACAAGCTACATCTACTGTGCCATTTAAGGGAAGGATAACTGCCAATAGTTATGGGTTTTTTCTCATAAATAATATACAAATATTTTAATTACTTATATATATATATATATCTTATGTTTATTTTATTTATTCTTTTGTTTTGAATATAATTGTGCTTTTTTACTTCATAATAGGGGTGGAGAGACTTGTGGGAGGCCATGACCTCTATAGGGGTTGTGGGTCTCACCATTTCCCTAAGCAAAGAGAATAAACAAGACCCAGATAGATATTGACATGGCTATATAAACCCACATACTCAAATTTATTTGCATAGAGACCCATCAGATAAACAAAACAAGGTTTATCTTAACACATGTAGAACAACCAACACATTGATTTAGAAACTCATTTTTATTTTGAAGGGTATTATTCCTAATTAGGAATCAACAACCAACAAACAACAAACAATAAATAGAAAACAATAATAGAAAAAAACAACACCAAAATTTTAAAGGATTGAACATAAATGATGATAAGCCACAAATAACAAAAACTTTAAAGAGAGGAACAAACGTACCTTTCAAACAAAAGCATCCATGGGAAGATAATTAAATCCTATCTTCTACGTTTTCACCAAGACCATTGTCATGCTCTCTTAGAAATTCCTCCTCAAGAAAGCACCAAATCCCCCCCCCCCCGCCCCCCACCCATCATTTTCTTTACTAACCATAAAAATTCCAAAAAAATTAATCCTAACCCACTTTCTAACCCTCTCCCCACCTATCCTAACATATTGGTAATTGGTTTATGGCTTCAAATTTTGCCAAATAAACAAAAACAAATTAAAAAGTTCCTAAATAAAATATCCCACTACATGATTGAGTTATGATCCTTTTAATTTAGGGTGAATATATGAAAATTCAAATATAGATGGTCCCCTCTACAATAAATAGAGTATTTTATTTTATTTGTATGGTGAAATCTAGCTAGTGGAAGGAATGTCATTATGTACAATGGAATATATACTCAACTTAGGTGGCAAGGTGATTTGGTATACATGGCATTGACAAGTGGGTCAAGTGGTAGCTAATATGTTTGTTCCACATTGTGAGGTGTATACAAATGATTAGAACATTACATGGTTGTGTGTCTCAAGACTAATATCTCTCATCATTAGATACAAGATCTAAAGGGTACATAACATACAATTAGTAGTTGAAGATCCTATCCTAGTTATTAGTATTATAGATAGTAGTGAATTCTACTACCAAAATAAGTGCAAGGAATATTATGTTTGTATTATTGAATATTGGATACACATTTTTGTGTATATTACACTTATAAGGATGAGCCACCAATAGGTGGGTAGAAAATTAGTAAAATTTAGGATATTAATAGAAAATGATATTGAACCAAATATTTATAGCACTAGAAGAATAAAGAGGGGTAATTATTATGTATAAGGTGCTCATAATGCCTTTGTACCACCCATGAATACATATTCAACAATGGATTGAAAAATAAAAATTAAACCAAAAATATAGTGACCTCATAATACATATAAAATCCTGGCCAAAATAAAACCATCAATTTTATAAAATAAAAAATTCAAACCTCCAACTAAAGAATATACCATGGTGTATTCCCCATAACTAACCAAGAAAAACTTTAAAACCCACCCAAATAAGTTGATTCAAAATGGTCATGTTTATAGTCAATAGTAGGTTTCTTTGTGTTGTCAAGATCAATGGTATACTCCAATTCAATCCAAGGTGTATTGTGTTATAAATTATTGTCATTGATGTTAAAAGTTGAAGAAGGAAATTGTTAAAGGTGAAAGGCCACTATATCACTATCCTTTCTCTAGATCTTATAGCTGCCTTCCAACCTCCTTGTATTTGTGCCACCCTTAAAGGAGTTGAAATAAAATATTTTTAAAATTCTTGCTAAGTTTGACTCTCCATATTGGCACCATGTAATGAAGGATAATAAATTTAATTTAAATATTTCCTAATTGGTTGAACCAATTTTAATGTCTCTTGGAAGATGATACATCACCCTTAATGATCACCCCTTTGTGACTTGAAAATTTTTTAAGGATTTTTTAATTGACCTATGTAAATAACCTCCTTTGGAAGATTTATATAATTTAAATTAAATTATTATAAGACTGACCTAAGTAAAGAATCAACTTTCTTGTGAAGAGGCATTAATAATATATTTAAGAGACAAAAAGTGGAAGGTTTGAAAGCAAGTTTTGCAATGAGATATTAAAATAATTTGTAGCAGATATACAATAGTTTTGGATTTTATTTTAAATATATGGAATAAAAGGAAGATCATTGAAAAAAAAATCTAAAAAATCATCCCATGTAAGACCAAAATATTCTTGAGTATAAAAATATTTTTTTGAACATTTTTGGTGGGGATATTATAGCTAATTTAAGATAAGATTTATGTGGAACATAAAAGTATATTTTTTTATTATAATTATGAAGCACATTAGAGATAATATTATATAGCATATTTAAGAAGAATAATAGAGACAATTTATGAATACTCTATGAAGACTCTATAGTAATATTTATGATGATCTTATGGGAATATCTATGAAGATCTTATGAGAAGAAATTTAGAGTATTTATAAAAGATTCTAAATGTGATCTAAGGAAGAATCATAGCATACATTTCAAGGTGATCTATATAAGTTTTCAAGGATGATTTGAGAAGATTTCTTAGATTGGTTTTTGAGGAAGATAAATACTTTTTTTATTAATGTTGGTGAATCTTATCAAAATATATTAGTTTAAATCTCCATGACTTAGTGCTAGGTTGTAGAGATTGGTCTCTTTAGTAGGTTGGTTCCTACAAATATTGTAAGTAGGGATTTTTTTCTCCAATGGGTTGGTTTCTACAAAGATTGTAAGAGAGGTTTCATATAAGGAAATTTTTTTTGTGTTTTTCACCTATAAGGCTTTTGCACCATAGAAAAAAGTACCCTTTGCTTGACATGGGAATAATTCATGATAAATTGGACTTAATGAGGCCTTGATTCAAGCGTTGTGAGGAATTTTATGCATCCACACTAGGTCTTGGACCCTTGCAAATTGAATAACATGTTTTTATTAATGTCATGTAAGGGTGTTGTAAAGTCTTGTAAAGAACTTTCACACTTTTATAGACTTAAGAAATTGGTTTCTCCCTAATTCAACATTATAAAATGTGTTTAATAACATTATCACATCAATTTAGAAGGCTTGTATCTTAAACTTAATGATAAACTAGTTTTGTAATGTGTCCCAAACATTCACATTGGTTCTTGTGCCTTCCTAGGCTATGTGGACCTCCTTTAGTGTTGTAAAGTGTGTTCAAATCACACTTTCACATTGAATTTTGTGTCTCAAGCCCTAATTGACCTTGAAATCATCACTAATAGGACCCTATTAACCCATATTGTGCACTCTAAGGATTAAATTGATCAAATACCTAACAAAGTTGCAATTTAAACCTTATTTCCTTATCTCCTGGCATCTTAGCTATCAAAATAGTCCCTATGGGACCCATTCACCATGCATGGAGAATCAGTCCCATCTAGGTGGGACCCATTCACCATGGGTGGCGAATGAGTCCCATTTGGCCCAATTTTGACCTTTGAGCGAGAAAAAAGTGAAATTTAAGTTTATTATTTCTCCATGTCGGCCTGTGATGAGGTATTAACAAGTGAAATAGGTAAATTTCCTATAAATATAAGTCTTTTAACCCTAATTCACATCTCTCATCATTCATTCATCCATTATTCTTCCATCTCAAGTCAAACAACTTAGGGTTTTATCATTTCAAGGTATTAACACATCAATTTTAAGACATTCAAGGACTATTCTTCATGTTTTGTTGTAGAATTTCAAGATAAAACATCATGGAAAGGTAATCAACTCCATTATTGCATGTTTCATTACATTATTTCATCATTTTGGTTTAATTACCTAAAAGGGGTTTGACCAAGGTAAACCCCCATGCCCTAACATTCAACATTTATCTCCCTTCTCTTGTTTGTTCATAGATTTAGGCATCTTGGAAGCTTATAAATCATTAGGAATCAAGTTGCAAGGTTGATCAAATCTTATCTTCATTCAACAAGTCAAAATATAAACAAAAACTCATTTTTAGGTTCGAAAATCAGAGTTTCAAAAGCGGACACCTATAGGAAGCCAAAGTGCAGACCAAGAGCTCCGGATTCCACCTTTGAATATTCAAAAATTCAAAAGTGAACTCATTCACCATGTGTGGTGAATGAGTCCCACTCCAAGGTTAGTTTTTGGTTTTCTATATTTTTAGATACCCTTTTGTCTGAAATGGGTTCTAGAACAGTTTTACAAAACTAGGACTAATTTGCCCAGAATGGCAAATGAGTCCCACCAGGCCTGAAAAATCAACATCAACAGTATTTCAAATGTCATTCCCAGTCTCCATCCATATTTTAGGTGCACACTTTTGGTTTTCTCAAGTTTTGTTACAGTTTGCATTCATTTTTAGGTGTTTATGCAATACACAATGTGTTTCCAAACATTCTTCGTTTCTGTAGTTTCCATTCATTAATCAGTTTATCTTATTAGTTTCTTGCATTCAAACATTGTATCTAGGTATATTGCATCCATATTCCATCCATAATTATATTGACTTTGAATGTAACATGAGCATTTTGGCCTTTCTTTCTCCTTTTAGGTGAAAAACCCTAGAAGTGTTAGAAAGAACTAGGGTGCCAAAAATCTATGTTACATTTTGGTGAACCTTCTTTTTTGAATACCTTCTTTTCTGATTTGGAGTCCATAATACATCTAGCTTTCATTGAGCTCGCATTAGGGTTTGCATTAATTAATTTGCATGCTAGGTTTCAAATTTTGCATTCACATAAACTGCATTTAGGTTGCATTTTTAGCATATAATTTCATATAATTTTTTTTCAATTCTACATTTTTCATTTAGGTCTGCATCATAGCACTCAGAAAACATCACAACCGTTCAAAAATTTCTAAAAATTCTAAAAAAAAGTCCATATTGGGACTCATTCGCCACCCTAGGCGAATCAATCCCTTCTCACCCCTGAAACAATCTTTTACAGAGCTGAAAACCCTATTTTTATGCTTCTATTTGCTGCCATCAATTATCTATATCACTTGGTTGACTTTTTGTAACATCAATTTCATTAGATTTAGCTTACATTAGCTCATTTGATGCATGGTTTCAATTTCAATTTTGCATTCTCATATTGAACATTACATAGCATAATCAATCAATTATCATCTAAAAATTGCATTTCATTTTAGCCTTTTACATTGCATTTTGAGTTAGCATAGATTGTTCTTTCAAAATTTTAGTTTCAATCTTCTCCAAATTTGCAAAGAAAAAGTTAGTCAATAAGCATGATCATCATTCATTTAATACATGTCCTAGTTATGAGAGTCTCTTAGCACAAGCAAGTGAAAATGATAATGCTAACCTTAAACTCACACCCTCTCCTATCTCCCCTATTTGTGTGGATAAGGTGATAGAAGAGAATACAAACATAGATACTTATAATGATCATAATTGTGCTTCTCCTAATACCTCTCCTTTTAGTGACAAAGGTATCTTGGCAAAAGAAGATACAATCATTGAGCATCATGAGTATTTTGTTTGTCCTTCTCCTTATCCCCTTTGGGAAGATATTTTAGCATAAGAGAATGAAATCATAGCAACATTTTTAAACATCACCTTACCTAATTTCCATTGTGAGGATAATTTTGAGGAAGATAAGATTATAAATGATAAAGATGTGTTGGTCTACAACAACCCTCTTTATGATCCTTCCCCTATCTATCCTATTTTTGAAGGCATTCAAAGAAAAAGGCATGATGTTGTAAATGCTCATGATAATCACATTTGTTCTTCTCCTAGTATCTCTCCTAGTTGTGAAGATGATACTTTGTTGTTAGAAAATGCAACCAATGAGAGTCATGAGAATCTTAGTTTCTCTCTTTCACCTAAGGAAAACCTTAATGAGCAAGCCAATTTGCCCATTGATCATCCTTAAACTTGTGATGAAGTCCTTTTAAAAGAACCAACCTTAGAATGTCAAAAAAAATTGTTTTGTAGTTCTCCTCAAAACCCTCCTCCTAGGAAGGATATCATGATGCAAGACAAGAACCACAATAATGATATAGACTCTCACTTGCTAAGGGATGTTAACATTATTCAACCTGAACTCACCCTTTACCCCCCTTCACATAAGCCTCCACCTCAAAACAAACCCGAATTTGTCCTTTACCCATCTAAGAATAATGTATCGCAGTAGCTGAGTTATAATACCATTTCTCATACATATAACACTTGCAATCATCCACAAGCACCGTAACCAACCCTAACATCCTTACCTTTTCCTAATCCTATCCCCTCTAGACCTTTCTTACCAAGTCTTTCTACTAGAAAGGAGTACAATCTTGTTGAAAAACTAAAGAATACTCCTGCTAAAATCTCATTATGGGACCTTTTTCAAGCCTCCCCTCACTATCACAACATGATCCAATCAGCCTTGCAACAAGTTCTTGTCCCTTATAATGTACAACCCACTGACATAGCAACCATGATCCAACGAATAAATTTTGACATTGTTTTCCACCAAAGTGAGGTTCCTCCTTTGGAAGAGCAAAAAAAATGAAGCTTTTATGATTATTGCCCAACTCAATCAGATAGGGATCAAACTATGCATTCTAGAGCATAAGGATGTGAACCTACCTAATGAAGCTTGGATTTAATATTTGGAAATTCATTGTGGGTGGTTATGCTCTTACATCATCCCCACCAATATATTGATATGGAAAGAAGGAAATTAAAAATAATGTGAAATTCATTAATGCAATCCTATATGGATTATCAAAATCAAATTTTTCAAAAGTGATGAACTAAAATTATGCCAAGAATATTTGGGATAAGATTAAGAATATCTATGAATAAGATAACTAGCACTTGCACCAATGAGGTGCAATGCTTACACCAATGAGTTGATATACTTTGGTATTTTTTATTAGCGACAAAATGGAGAAGAAATGTGTGCGACTGTTATTTTGGGGAATGTGTTGATTCAATGAGCATGTCGGGAAAAGCAAGAAAGGAAAACACCAACGTCAAACTAGAGGAGATCTCAGTGGGGTTCTCCCACATAATAGCCTATTGGCTAAATATAATTTTTTCAATACTAAAGGACCAAATGGAAATGAAGGGTAATTTCAATGACCTTACAAATGGCATAAGGGTACAAAAAACCAAATATCTCAATGACCTTATAATTTGTCTATTCCATTTTTTTATTTGGTTAACTGAACTCTTCCTAAAAGATACAAAAGATTTTTCACAAGTAAATATATGCAAATACAGTGTTTGAAGAAATAGTGTAAAGATAGACATAATATGGTGCAATGGCATAAACTTGGTGAGATTTGAATTCTTTTCATTTTTCATGGAAATAAAATTTTAGAAAGTTATTAAAGTATGTGTCCCACCTAATTGTCAAAACATAAAATAGTCATTTCTGATATTTTTTTAGAAGATTCAATTTTAGTTTTACAAAGTACCTATTATAACTAGGCCCTACAAAATGGTGGTCTTTCTACTAAAATGCATAAAGCATGAAGGACACAAAGCTCGTATCATTGAGGTGACCGAGTGCAAGATTTTCTTGAAGTTTGCTACTAATTTTACAATGAATTTGGTATGCATTTATTATGGCAGTGCTTGTGGTAGTTTCTGTATGTATATGCACATTTCTGGCTTTGTAGGTGTATAGATTTCGTTTGGTTTTGTAGGTGTATAGATTTAGTTTCCCACAATTTTTTATAAATATCCATGTTAGGAAAATCTCATGGGGTATGAAGATAGCAACGAAGAGGAAGAATTTTCCAAACAAGACGTTCAAATTCATCAAGTATTGCCTTTAAGACAAGTAGCTCCCGACAAAAACAAGCAATGTAGCTACAGAGGTATTTTCCGAGGATGTAAGAAATTGAGCAATGTAGTTTAGTGGTAAGTGGGTTTCACTTTCTAGAATTCTTACCAGCTCCAATTCCAGAGGCCTTGTTTTGATTCTCATGAGGAACATGAAAATGTAGTGCAATGTGAGATCTGGGTTACCTTTTGTGAATTACCCAGGTTACATAGGTTCTATTCTTATGAAACGCGTGTGAGAAATCTTGGAATAGAAGATGGATTAATTGTGGAATAGTCTCTCTAAATCAGAAGGGGCACAACCTATGCATCCCCTAACACATAGTCTTAAATACAACTCTAATAATAGACACCCAAATGCATACAAAATTATGGGTGTTACATGAATTGCATCCCTAAAAATAAATATTTTTAAGACACATGCTTGTAAGGAGTTTATCAATATGGAGCATAAGATAATTCCTTAGTGATTCGGTTTAGGTTCTATCAAATACACTAAAATATTCTTTTTTTTTGTGATATAAATATTGTTAATAGTTTTCAACAAATGTATTACTGACTTTCATCATATTATCCTAATTAGAGTAATTAAGTTGTATACTGTAACCAAAAGGCTTTATTAGGAAAGCAAGTGAAACCTTTGATAAAATCAATGTAAATTCTCATAAGGTGAAGGAACATGAATTTATTAAGAATACATTCCTAGATAATTATTTATCCTTATCCATTTACTAAGACTATAAAAAAAATCCATTTATATAGACCAAGGTGATACATAAGAGAACACAAGATTATGACATGCGTGTTAATTTTATGGTTTTAGATATAAAGTGAAAGTTCCTTAAGTAAACTTAAGTAAATTTAAGAATTGATATATTATCAAAAATTGATATTTCATAATTAATCACAATTTTTATTATTTTTTGTTTTAATAGGTGATCTAAATTTTAGTTTTACATTCAAATCAATAGATAATAATGATGTACTTTGACAAAAAAAATCAGTTGACAAAGCCCTTTAATGTGCTCTATCTGTTTTTATTTATCTACTTGAATTTTCTCAAGTGATCACCTCTTGTTCCCCCACATAGTAATTCCCAATTCTATCTTAACTTCAACATCATTAGATTTATTCATTTTATAACAAAATTTGGCAAAGCTACTATCAAAATGTCACTCCATTTATTAGCTTTATAGCAATTTTTTTCTTTCTATTTTTAATATATTAAGTTATTTATTTTTCTTTTCTTTTACTTAATAGTGATACAATTTTTAAGATGTGTCCACTTCAAAACCTCACCCAAAAAATATACAACTTGTAATACTAACTCTTATCTATTTTTTCTCAAAATAGCTTTGAAAATAGTTAACACAACAAAAAGATAAAAAAACATAAATAGTTTTGTATACATTCAACATTTGCCCTTCTTAATTTTAATTTTTTTAAAATTCATTAATAATTTAAAACTTAAAGTTAAAATACTAAATTTTTATTCTAATGACATCTTCAAATCCATTGTATACATGTTAATTTTTTATCCAAATTTTATTTAAAAAAAAAATACTATTGTTTATCTCTTATTTTCATACTACTTACCCAATAGCCATAAATAAAATATATACAAACAAATAAAAATAAATAAACTTGCATAATATAATACACTAAATACATGAAGCTAAACCATCCATAACTATTGCAACATGTAAAAAAAAAGGTTCATAACTTTACATTCATCACAATGTATGTGTCAAACAAGAAACAGATTAGATTTAAAAAACAAAATAAAACTCAAACCCCACAACCTTAACAAAAAGAAGATTTTTGCAAATCATCAACAGCATATTAAAAGTTCATGATTATAAATTTTTTTATTATCATTTTCCAAATTACCATCACAATCGTTCTGCTCAACCCGTAAATATATACAAAGAAAAGTAAGTAAATGAAATCTTTAATGTGATTAAAAAATTACTGCTTTTGAATACCATGGGCCCAAAATGTGGGCAAAAACATCCTTATGCTTAAGTGAAAATAATACTTTGCTCTCTACTGCTCAGGACTGGGAGGACTGGGTGTTTCAGGACAGCAGGAGATATATACACAGTGTGTATCCAGCAGAGCAGAGCAGGAGAAATGGGTAGAAGGGGATGGGCAACGCTGCTGTGGTGGATGTGCATGGTTTGTGCAGGGAGCGGGTTTAATATCACGACATACCTGTGGAAGCATCCGGATTTGGCAACATTTAACAATCTCTTGACGGCGACCAATGTTGCAGGGGAGATCAACAACCGGAGCTCGTTGACGATCCTGGCACTGTCAAATGCGTAGCTGGAGCGCTTTATTTCGAGCTTCGGTGGAAATTTGCCGACCCAGGAGGTTTCGGATGTGCTGCGCTACCATGTGCTGTTGGAATACCTGGACTGGGATCGGCTCCAGCAGATGACCATGGTAGGAACGCTGGTGACTACATTGTACCAGACCACCAGCCGGGCACCCGGCAACACAGGCGCCGTGAACATCACGACCGTCGGCGGGCAGGTAAGGATCGGCATGCCTGTCCCGGGCGCCGGCTACAATGCTACCATAGTTGGTCTGGTGGAAAAATTCCCCTACGTGGTGAGCATTGCGAGGATCAGCTCCACGATTTTGCCCTACGGCTTTGATCTCTCAGGCTCCTCTGCACCCACCCCCGTCGGCTTCAATGTCACTGACGCTTTCGTCAAGGCCCAGAATTTCGACTTCTTCATCTCGCTCATGGAGGCCTCTGGCGTGGTCTCGGAATTCCAGTCCGAGGAAGCCGGTGCCGGAATCACCATCTTTGCCCCTACAGATGACGTCTTCTCGGCCCTGAACCCTGAAACGTTACAGGGACTCACGGCGGACAAGAAAGCGATGATTCTCAAATAACATGTACTGCTTTCCACAGATCACCTTCGCACTGCGCGAGCCCGTGAACATAACCGGTTTTTGAATCGCCAGAATTTGACAGCCGGAAGCCATTTCCGTCAATAAAACTCCCCATCGGTAAGCCCGTCAGGACGGCGTTAAGATGAGCATAAAAGTCGGTGCGCGCGGCGTCAGACGGCACTGGCTATCTAGCCCCAGGAATGCACCTGGGGATGGATGCCTCTCCATCGTGCATCATCTTGGGTGCATTTAATCAAACGTCCCTTCGGTTAGTGCCGTGCAAAGTAAATCCGTGCAGAGAATAACTAACTCGCAGTGACATTTTTTTAAAAAATTTATAACACAAATAGGCTACAGCGGTTCTGGAGTTTAGATGTATTTGTTTAATATATTAAAAAATATATATTACTAGTCGCACCTATGGGGTGCAATGGGTACGCCGAAGACAATATAGTGAATTTTGTGTCAATTTTGTTAATTAGAAAGTGGGAAAACTCATTTACAGTTGTAAAGTAGAAATATTTTGTTTTTACTTTGTTTCAAAAAAAATTGAAGGCCTGAGTTGAGTAGAGCAAGTTGATCTTAAACCCACTTATTAATATGTGGTAATTATATGGAGATCAATATTTTAATTTTTGGTATTGTATTTTAATTTATCAAGTACAAGGAACAGTATATTGGAAAAAAACTGAGAATGTATTAAGTTTGAAATAGGTATCCTCTTAGAACAAATACCAACAATGTACTATGATAATCAGAGTTTTGAAGATGGTGAAAAATCCTATTATGCAAGAGTGATCCAAACACATAGTTTTAGATTACCAAAAGTAGAGTGAAATTGAGGCAATATTAAATGCTCAAGTGATCAAAAAGACAAAAGCAAAAGAATATATAGAATACCCTTCAATATTATTGACCTCATCTACTTCAATATTGAATACCTATAAACAATTCGTAAAAAAAAAGAAAAAAAAATTGTTCACCTTACTAATATGGTGTGAATAGAACCTCCAATGAATATCCACTTGACATAGATGTCGTCAAGCTGAGTGATCCACTGAATATAATATTTTGAAATAGAAAACATTTATAGTTCTGAAATTTTATTGCATCATTTCTCAAAATTTGGCTATAAATCCATGGCAGACAAATTGTATAAATGTATTCAAGCGATTGAGAGCATTGTTCATACTCGATGTCCTCAACTCAGCTTGACCACCCACATGATATCTGGTTTTAGATTTTGCTGCATTATCATTTAGATCTGCAAACTCTTGGAAGCAAAAAAATGCCTGTATCAACACCAACATCAACATAGTAAGAACCCACTCACATGAATTACAGAGCAATCACTAAGTAGAGACATTTGCACAACTACATTCAATCTAGTACTCAAGGCAATAAGTCAAAATAGGTGCACAATGCTTCAAAATTGATAACCTATGCACACAATCAAAAGTTTAATTCAAACAGGACACCCATTAAGAGCTTATGATTGTAAGCAAAGACCTTGCACAACTACATTCAATCTAGTACTCAAGGCATTAAGTCAAAATAGGTAAGCAATGCTTCAAAATTGATAAGCTATGCACACAGTGACAATCACAAGTTTTATTTAAAACAGGACACCCATTAAGTGCTTATGATTTTAAGCAGGTGCACTTTAGTAGCTACAATTTAGAGCAGCAAGTAAGATGGATTGTTTTCTCTCAAAACAACAGCGATATTGAGAGCCCACCAACATAAACTCATAACTTTTCCATCTCCTGCCATGGAAACAAAATTCTTATCAATATATCCCAAGAGCATATAGGGAATTCTGATATGGATGAGGAATACAGAGACCAATTTATGAGTGGGGCTACAAAATATAACTACCACATATATATTGTATGTTATTACATGAGATATTTAAAGAGTACCTGAAAATATGTCATTATGTTTGCTGGAAATGTAC
>VDFB02193867.1:657003903-657086306 GCA_007258455.2 Sequoia sempervirens
TTGTTTCCTTCTTTTATAATTGTTATTCATCCATGCTTAATTTTATCGGCATATAGAAAAATTCACTGTCAACTATTCACCGACAAAAAATTCACTGTCAAAAAATTCACTGTCAACAATTCACCGCCAGAAAACTCACCGTCATGACAAATTCACCACAAGTAAAATTCACCACCAACAATTCACCATTGGTGAATTTTTCTATATGCCGATAAAATTAAGCATAGATGAATAACAATTATAAAAGAAGGAAACAAAAGAAATAGAAAAAATGTGACAAAGATGAAAAAATAAGGATACGATGAGAAAGGGCAATAAAGACAATGTAACGCTTAGAAAAGAGTTTAAAGTAAAAAGAAAAGTGTTGTGTACATTCGATTTAATCAACCTGAAGAACATAAAGAAAAGCATTTAGTATGGGACTAACATCATTAGAAGTTAAGTTTTTATCAAAACTAAATATTCTTAAGAAAAAAAAATATTCAAAATATAATGAATACAATTTGAAGAAAATAAATTATTTAGTATGTAATATTTTGTATATAATATATTTTTTATCATAATATATTTAAAATGATTATTTTAAAATTTATTTAGAAAATTTTGAATATATTCAATTATTGAAATATGAAATTTTATAAAAATTAAACTTGCGTTTTATTTAAAAGTTTTATATTCTTTCATATTAGAAAAGTTTAAATTTAAATTTTTATTTTAAACATTTGAATATTGTTTATCAAGTTATTTAATCAAATTAAAAAATTATAAATAAAATTTATTCTTATCAAAATTTAAACATTAATTTATATTAAAGATATTAAAAAATTGAGATTTAAATTAATTTCATATAAACAACATTTAAGAGATTTAATATTTTTTATATTAAAATATTCATATATTTATACATTAAAATAAGAATTTATATATATATGTTTAATATATTAAAAAAATTGTTTTATATTGTTAATATTTTATAAATAGTTTATAAAATATTTTTTAAATATATTAAACAAATACATATAAATTTTTTTAGCTGCCAAAATAAAAAATAAAAAGTAAAAAATGTCACGGTTGCACGCACGATTTAGTTTATAATATATTTTCTTAATATATTAAACAAATACATCTAAACTCCAAAACCTTGTATTTGTGTTATAAAATTAAAAAAAAAATGTCACTGCGAGTTAGTTATTCTTGCACGGATTTACTTTGCACCACACTGATCGAAGGGACATTTGATTAAATGCACCCAAGATGATGCATGATGGAGAGGCATCCATCCCCCGGTGCATTCCTGGGGCTAGATAGCTAGTGCCGCGTCAGACTGGGTGAGATCCCAGTGGGTCTCTCCACGTAAATAGCCCATCAACTAACAAGGTGAAGAAAGAAAAGTTCCAGACCAATTGAAGATATTTTGAAATTATTAAGATAAAGGTTCAAGAAAATATAGTGTATTTCTTGATCCTTGACTAATCAAATTGTGAATACCATTTGAGGACTTGGTGAAGAAATTGAAGAATCCATGATCATGTAAATGGTGCGAAGATCTCCTTTGAGATTTGATGTGAAATTTTTTGCTATTGAATAAATGAATGACCTAGATACATTGAAGATAGATGAGTTTTCTAGATCCTCATGACATATGAAATGAGGACTAAGGAGGAGATGACATCAAATAACAAAGATGCCTTTAAAGCTTCAAAGAATATTAAAAAAAAATAACCTAAATTAAGTGATAGTTCTAGAGTGATGAAGAAGAGGCCCACTTTGTGAAAGAACTCAAGAAAGGATCTAACAAAGACATAGTTAAGTATACTCTTTAATTTTTAAATTGTGGTAATATAGGAAATTTTTCTACAAAGTGTCATTAGGCTAAAATTGGAATTAATCATCAAGAAGAAGAATATAAAATAAGGAAACATCATTATCACAAGAAGAATTACACATGAGGTAAGAATAAAAAGGACTTCTATGAGAATAATAAGTCTCTACTCCAAGGAAGATACTAGTTCACTCAAAGAGAGCGATGGAAGCATTTATGACATATATAGAGGAGATTCTATTCATGGAAATATAAACCAAGGATGATACCTTAAAATTTGAAGACAAAGGGAGAGGAGAGAAGGAGTCAAAAGGAGAGGAGGATGGATAAGTAGATTTGGAGGAAGAACTCAAAGAGGAATATGAGTCTAATTTAAAAATATCATGAATTCTTTAAGAGTTGGAGAAAATGACCATTAATCTTATAATTTAAATTGAAGAAGAAAGGAGGATATAAGGGGTTGTAAAAAATCAATTAAGACAAAGGAAGAGAACTATGACAAACATGAATGTGAAATTATTCTCTTGAGGAAGGAATTGGAAAAGACTAATGATCATTGAGTGCAAGCCTGAATTTTAAAAAGAGCACTAAGATTCTAGAAGAACTTGTATATTATAAAATATCATATGTTCAAAACCTAGTATTTTGTTTGAATATAATCTAATGCCTAATAAAGAATATCCCAAAGAGTAAAAAATAAGATGAATGAAGAAAAGAAAAGGCTATGTTCATGTTATCAATATATCCATCAATAATGAGAGAAACACTTGAAGGAAGAAGGCAATATCCCTCACAAGGATAGAAATGGTAACCACATGAGATCATTCCCTTGAAGACAGGCACACATGAGGATGTTCCAACACTCCTTTTGTGGTTATTTATTTTAATGCAGTCAATTTGGTAAAAAAGAAGTGGATTTTAGAGTTAATGCAAAGAATTATTTTGGTCTCTTAGAGAGGAAGGAAAATTATCTTTCTCCTTTTTCGTATGCTATAAGTAAAATAATTTTGGCTAAATAGCACAATTTTGTAGAATTTGTCTTGTACCTCCTAGAAAAATAAGAAGGTGGATATTTTGGACAAAAAAGGTATAAAAATACTAAAGCACAAAAAAAAGAAATAAGAGAAATAAATAAAAAAGGAAGAATCTTTTCTTGTGCTTCATGCACAAGATGTATCACTATGTTCATAAGGACAAGTACATGAACTCAAGGGATCTAATTAATGCGATATAATTAATCTCTTTCGAGAAGACAATTAAGAGATAGATCAGCTAATGCATATTATATGTGATGTTGATAAATAATCTCATTAATATTGATGTCAAAGTAGGAGAGTTGCAAAAAGATATAGAGTTACAACAAGGAAGAGTTATAGGAAAGGGAAGAATGGTGTTGCTAATGTTAAGAGGAAGTAATATAGATATGGTGAGTTTTCCTTGTGAAAGTACTAAGTTTCCATTTTCCATTGGCGTCAAGGGGGCAGAGATATAGAAAGGGGGCAGTGCAAAAGTAGATAATTATGTTTGTATTTCCATCAATGACAAAGGTGTATTATATTGGAAATTATTATCATTCATGTCAAAGATTGGAGAAAGAAATTGTTAAAGGCCAAAGACTACTATATCACTAATATTTAACTACATCTAGTTTCCTTCTACCTTCCTTGGATTGGTGCGAACCTTGAAGGAGTTTAAATATTTAAAATCTTGTTATGTCTGAATCTCCATTTGAGCACCTTATAATGAAAGATGTACAATAAATTTGATTTATATATTCTTAATGGGCCAACCCCATTTTAGTTTCTCTTGGAATAAGAGACGTCACCCTTCATGATCACCCCTCTTGAGACTTCAAAAAAGGTTTTAAGATGCTAGCTGAGTTTCCTATGTGAAGTGCGACCTTTGGATGAGTAATATGATTTAAAATAAATTTTATAAGGCTAAACTAAATGAAAAATTTCCTCTCTTGTGAGGAGGCATGAAGAAGGTATTTAAGATACGTAAAGTGGAATATTTGAAAGAAATTTTTGTGATGAGATATTAAGATAATTCAAAGAAAAAATATAATAGGAATTTGATTTAATTTTGTGTGGAATAAAACAAATATCATTAAAACACATACATAGTATAAATGAACCCATGAAAGCCAAAAAATTTATTGAGTATAACAATATTTAATGAAGGTTTTTGGTGAGGATATTATAGAATATTTAAGAGTAGAAATATGAAGCATATTGGAGATACTATCCTTTACTCATATTCCTATATATTGGAATAGGGTTGTGGATTGCTTGGCCAAATGGGCTTTAGAGGAAGAGAATGGTTAGATTAGGTAGAAATGTAGAGGTTTAGATCAAGACTATTTTCATCTACTTATTTGAATTGTTTATGAAGAAAAGATGTTCTAATAATGATGGTCCTTTCTAGGCCATGTTGTATATATTTTTGTGCTATTTGCAATTGTTTTTTTCAAGATTAGTTGGTTTTATAGTGTTCCTATGTCTCTAGACTCTTATTTTACTTTATATTGAGATGGCTATGACCATATAATTCTCTTTGATTTTTTTATTTGTGTACTTAATTTATATTTAATGTACTTTTTTTACAATGGCCCCCCAACAGACCCCTAAAAATATAACTCTAATTTTTAAAAAAATTGTAAGAAAATTACAAAGATAAATCAAGGCCATCAATTTTTTGTAGTTATAAAATGAAACAAGATACATCATATTGTAGTTTAATATGATAAAATGTGTTTCAAACATAACAAAAATAAATTCAAATTTACCAATCTAGAAACTTATAGCATAAATCTTAAAAATAACACAAAAAAAATATAGATTTAGGACATGGAGCTACATAAAGCATTCTAAAAAGGGTCAATAAAAAGGAATAAAACTATGAATTCAATTAATATTCTATACCTAATTGATATCTACATTTTAACTCATGAATTATGTAAAAGACCAAAGAAACAAGATAACTCTCACCCAAAATTCCTTGATGCACACAAAAATATTTGTGTTGTTCTTCTTCAATAGATTTGGGATTGATAAGTGATGATATCTAGTTTCTCAAATTTACACAATGACTTTATATTTTATTACCTTGGGAAAATAACCTGCAAGTTTAGATATTTATATATTAGAGGGATGGTTGATCAAATGTTTTGATTAATTTAAACAATCAATGAATGAGATTGATTAAAAGGATTGGGATAAGGAGAACCCTCCAAGACACACCTTGGGATTGGTTCAATTGTAGAAGACCAAGATTATATATATTTAGATGATGAACATCCTCTTGGAAAAGGATGACAGGTAAGGATTGAAGAGGACATTTTTGAATATCCAAAAACTCCTTTTATAGATACATGTGAAGGATCAAGATCTTGTTGGTAAAATGGATGGCTAATATTTTATGAGAAAATTTTATGGAGAAGTGGGAACCATGGGTCATGTATGTGCATGACATATGTAAGCTTATTCATGGATTAAGCATGATTAAAAATACACAAGTGGATTTATAAATTAACTAATTGAGTTTACTCAACTAATAGCTCAAGGTTGAAAAATGGAAGTAAATAAATATATATATTTTTATTTTATTTTTAAAAGATAAATATATATATAGTGGAATTAATCAAATAAATGTAGGAATTTATTTAACTAATGGTGAATTATAGAGAAAAAATGGGATATAGGAGTAAATTAATTAAATAATTTATCTAAATTTATTTGAATAATTTTAGGAAGATGAATGAAAAGGTTAAGTAGATGATTGGTTTTTTTTTAAATTAAAATTAGAAGGGGATAAAAATGTATATATTTATGATGTGAATAATTTAAATTATCTACAATATCTAAGCTAAACTATGATAGCCTTCCAAATTAACTAAACCCAATTTAAGAAGGTATATATACTAGTTATTTTTGCTTTTCAAAATATTGAACTATTGGTTTCAACCACTAAGCCTAAGATCACAACCTACGAATAGATTTTCACAGATGAGAGAAGAAACACAAGGCTATTTCCCCAGAGAAAAAAATATTGGGATGAAATATTTTACATAATGTACAAGAGTGACTTATAAAAGGAAATAAATATGTGACGGGTGAGAAAACTACCCAAAATGGGAGAAAACAACCAGGATAATTAAATGCACTATTATGCCTTTAAGTAAACTTAAGAAGGTAAATCCTATTTACCCTAACACCCCCCATTAAGTGCAACTTAGGGAGATCATTATGCAAAATGAAGATGCAATATGGGTCCTGACTACACAACCATTTTAGGTAGCCATTTACAACACATAAAAGAAATCTCTCACAACTAGAGAAAAGGAGAAAAACCTTGTGGGAAAAAACCCCTCTACAAAAGAGAAAATAAAACAAAAAGTGATGCATGGATGAAGGAGTCAATAACACCCCTCAAGGACTACATACATTATGTATATACAATCAATGACCCCCCATAAGAGGGAAAAAGAGACTATGTAGCGTCCCCACAATGTGTAATCGCCTACAAAAATGGTAAGCGCCTAAAGACAAAAAATGATTCAATGTCAACAAAGAACTTGTCTCCCTTTCAAAGGAAAGGAAACAACACTTTGTAAGACCAATTTCTTGATCTCTCTTCTAACACAAGGATTGGAGACCAATTTCTTGATCTCCATGTTAATACAAATTAGACTCCCCCAAGCACTCAAGCAAGATAGCCCCTTGTGATACTCACCCACAACAACAAACAGCAAAAACTTGTATATGACCACAGAAGAAGTCCACCGCCTAGAGAATGTGGGATAAATATTCTAAAACAACTTCAAAAACTTGGGGCCCACATCACTTCTGCTGCATAGAAGCCCTAAATATTTATTTCCATTCAAAATTTTATAAAATATAAAGTTTGATTAAAATGCCTCCAATAAACCATGACCTCTGCAGTTCTCAAACAATTTGAAATTTATGGCCTCTTCAAAAAGATAGATCGAGACCCTATAGCGCCTCACCTAATCCAAATCGAGTGTCTCCAGGTACAAAATCGTGCCCTCAATTGTCCTATTGAATGGATAATTTCGCTGCCTACAAACAGGGTGATTTTAGCACATATGGGTGTTGATTCTGTGTAGATATCGGTGACTTAAATTGCAAATTGATTGGCTGGAAATGGATGAGCCTATGGGTGGCAGATTAGGTTGATTTTCCTACCAGATCGTGATTGGAATTGCTTGTGAAATGGGCCACCAAAGATTGAGATCATGGCTCCCCTTCAATAGCTAGCACAGCTTGGAACAAATGAGAATCACCCCCTCGACAAAGGAAAACACATACAAATGACCAAAAAATGCCTCCAAACAGAACACATCTAGTGAAGAAAAACGTGCCTCCAATGATTAAATCGGTCTTTAAAAAAGAAAATGTCGCTTCCAATTTTGAATCGTTCCACAAAATAGAGAAATTGTGCCCTCTCAAAAATGTCTGGCAGAATGAATATTGAGAAGCGTTCACCTGGTGGTCTCAATCAGCTCCCAAAATAGATGTTTAAAAAAAAATGCCTCCTCAACAAAGGAAAATGCATACAAACAAATGCCTCGCCTTCAGCAATCACAGATCAAAATGCGATGAACATAGGCAAATAAGGCAACTTTGAAATTTGATAAATTTTATATGTCAAAAAAAAATTTAGCAAATAAATGATCTCAAAATAACTCGGATGAAAACTCTCAATGGCGGAAGAAGGCCTAGGTTAAAGGCTTTGATACCATGTTGGTTTCAACCACCGAGTCCAGGATTACAACTTGTAAATAGATCTTCACTGACGAGAGAAGTAACACAAGGCTATTTCACCAGAGAAAAAAATATTGAGATGATATATTTTACATAATGTACAATAGTGCCTTATAAAGGAAAGAAATATGTGACGGGTGAGAAAACTATCCGAAATGGGAAAAAACCACCCAAATAATTAAATGCTCTATTATGCCTAAGTAAACTTAAGCAGGTAAATCCTATTTACCCTAACATGAACATTATATAGTCAATAGTAAAACTAAGATTATTGCCAAAGTTGATCCTCCAAGGTATCTTCTATCAAAGTTATCTCTCACAAATGGAATGGAAAAGTGAGTTGAGTTTCCTAGTCAGTTTGACATTGATTATATATAAATTACAAAAGTATAAAGGAAAAAATCCTTCCATATCAACTTGTTGAACCTATAATATGAGATAATTAACTTTTAAATATAGTTTTCTTAGATAAGTCAATTATATAACTTGATGAGTTACCTAAATTGAAATTATATTTTGATGTCTCCTTTACAATTGTGATTTAGTAGTAGGAATAATTTATTATACCACAAAGTGACTAAGTTATTAATGGATATGAAGAACTTATATTTGGCCTCAAATTAGAGATATAGTGGATCATTCAACATGTTTTTTTGTAAATGGTGATTCTTAAATCATCATAAGACAATTTAACGATGAGTATTAGGTTAACTATGAAAAACTTGTCCCTTTGAAATGAAAGGTTTATATAGCTAAATAATGTACTTTGATCATATTACATTTGATCGCATTCCTTATGAAACTAATAAATTAGTGGATGTTATGGCTAGTAACACCCTAAGATGTAATAGGATAGCCAAGAGTGCCTTTTTTTGGTTAAATGATGAATACTTCTAGCATATGATGTCCTAAATTAAAAATAGAATGTGGGATTACCCCCATGACATCATCTCTATTAGCCTCTCATAAAATCAATATAAATGTTTCAACCAACATATATTATGCTCCACACTCTTTAAAAACATCCTCTATCACAAAGGATGTGATGGTACTCTATTACAATGTTTAAATATAAATGAGGCTAAATTATTAATCAAGTTAAAAGAGAATATACAAATGACATACTAGTGGCATGGTTCTTGATTATAAACTTTTAAGAATAGGTTACTATTGACCTACTATGGAGATAGATGGTTGCCAGTATGTCAAGATATGTTTTATATTTTAGAAGAATGGAGACCTCACTCAAAAACATGCTTAAGCACTGCAACTTTTAGCAACTCCATATTGCTTCTATACTTGTGTCTCATTATCATTGGGAAGATAAATCCCTCTTTCTAGGAAATAAATTTATGATTAAAACCATTGAATTCTTCATCAAGTGGTTACAAGATATTTCACTTTCATGTAAAACTAGAAAATATATCCGAATTTCATCCTTAATCATCTCATTTTTATAATGGAAAACCATTTACCATTTCATTGATAATAGTAAGCCTTTTAATATAATGAAATTGAATCCCTTTAAAACCAATTCTATATAAAAAAAATAGGTGTTTTGCACCCTTTTAGCTTCAAGGTAATGACCAAGTTGAAGCTTCAAATAAAAGTCTCATAAAAATCTTTAAGAGGATTATCAATAATGTTGGTTGGCATTGGAATCTTAAAATCTATCCTAATTTATGGGCTTACCATACCAATATCCACACACCCATACAAATAATATATTATTCACTTATTTTTATAGTTGATGTCATTTTATGCATTGAGATTGAGCTACCATCCTTTCACATCTCCTTTCATGACTTGATTGATGAAGAAGAATATAGTAATGTGCACCTCCATGGTTTGAATTTTCTTAATTAAAATGTTTCAATGCATTGGATCATTTGAATGCATTATCAAATTAGGATATAAAGAAGCTATGTAACAAGCATATCCAATCTAATAAATTGAAACTAGTGCCCTTCATATTAAATAAAATACGAAAAAACATAAATTAGGATCATAAAAAGTTGTATGTTTGAATCATATTGGTTGGGCCTTTATGTTAGCGTAATCAAATTTATATTAGAAGCATTTTAAGTTGCCAACAAAAGGTGGATAGGACCTTGATGAACTTATGAATATCTTGCATCTTAAATGTTTTCATGCCTAAAACATCTAATGTTGCTATATCACAAAAAGGAGTAAAAAAATGAAATAAATTAAATAAATTAAAAAACTCAACCATAAGTGAACACCAATTTTATGACATCTTGGGAACATACTATTGTATGACCTTGTTATATCAATTAATTCACCTTGTTGATTGATTGACTACATTATATTAATTAATATATCACGCCATAAATAATTAATTGATTAATTAATTATTCATGCACATATATCCAATTAAAATAAATAAGCAATCCTAATTATTTTTATTCACATTCCACTTATGTCTATTTAGTCAATTCCACCTTTTACCCACTAATTAAATTAGTTAACTAATTAGTTGATTTAGCTAACTCAAACAAATTTGTTGTTTGGGCAATCAATTAGTTTGATTGAATAATCAATTCAATTGACCAAATAATTGAATCAATTGACTAATCAATTAGTTGAATGAACTAGTCAATCAAATTAGCTAACTATAAATATAATCTCTAGTCCTCATAATTAATTTAATCAATCTTGAACATCCATTTTTTACCTAAAAATCTCAAAACTAAAATTCCTTTCATTAAATGGAGGGCTCTAAAGATAACTTTGATTTGTTTTTGAACATGTAGACTGAGTTATAATTATTTTGTTAAAAACTTGTACAATATAAAACATTCACTTTGTACTCCATATAAAATTTGCATAAGTTTAAAATAAAAATCTTAATTAGTATTTTTTTAATTTTCAATTTATTTTAATCATATAATTTTGAAGGACAATCATCGTCATAGCCAATCAGTTACAAACAAATACTTTAGTAAAGCCCTCCACATAAATACTCTCAAAATATACGCTTCCTACCAAGCATTACTGCACATAGTCTTTTATACAGGCCATTCGTGGCTTTAAAATAAACCACATAATATCTACCAAGAACATGGAGACTGGACTCACTAACGGAACTAACTCATAATTATTAAAAAAATAAAAATCTACCTAATAGTAACAGAAAGAACAAGTAAAAAATCTGTCTATGATGGTCAATGGGCGCCTAGTAAACGTGGTATGGGAGGCGCGGTTTAGGGACTGCATTCAACTCTACAGCTTTCTTTAATACGAGTCCAATCTCGTCCCTCATGTCCATCTGCTCACAAGTCATTCCACGGGGAAGTGTCCATTCAAACGAATGAAGGAAGCAAGCCAAAACCAGATGAAGCATACGGACCCCGAAAGGAAGCCCCACGCAAAGTCTTCGTCCACTTCCAAAAGGAATCAGTTCAAAATTATGTCCCCTGTAGTCTACCGCAGAATTCTCACCTTCCAGAAACCTCTCAGGCATAAATTCTAAGGGCTCCGTCCAGATTGCAGGGTCCCTTCCTATTGCCCACAAATTCACTATCACCTGACTGTGTTTGGGTACCATATATCCCTCAATTTCACAATCTTCCCTAGCTCTGTGCGGCGCGAGCAGAGGAAATGCTGGGTGTAATCGGAACGTTTCTTTCAACACGGCATCCAGATACGGAAACCGACCTATATCATATTCTTCCACTTTGCGCTCGAGACCAACTACGTCGTCCAACTCTTGTTGCACTCGTTTCATTTTTTGCGGATTGCGAATGAGTTCTGCCATTACCCATTCAATCATAGTGGTGGTCGAATCAGTACCGCCAAGAAACAGTTCCTGAAATAATTTTGGAGGCATAATAAGAAATCTAGAAACTATCATGAATTTTATATATCTAAGAGCATTTGAGGTACTTACAGAAATCAAGGCTCTAACGTCAAAGAGAGTGAAATCCTCGGTTCTAGTGTCGAGTAGAACGTCCAGAAAATCTTTGTCAGAGTCATTCTGTTTCATATGCTTTCTGTTTCTGGTGGCAATCCTATCCTGTATGAGGAAATCAATAAAGTCATATAACCTCTTCAGATGCTTTGCTGTCTGACGAGACACACTCTGGGGATCCACCAAGCTAACAAGTGGATAAAAGTCCGACAAGTTGGCCGTTCCAAAAAGTTTCATGATTTTCCACAAGCTATCCTTCAACCCCACAGAAGCTAGATCGTATGGATTGATCAAGCTTCTACCGAAGATCATGTTGCCTAACACATTCATAGAGTTGCAGAACGCCATATGCTCAATATTTACAGACTTCCCCTTCCTCTCAAAAATCAGTCGAACTGTGTGAAATACCTGATCTCTTCTGAGATGTTGAGCTTCTAGTCTTTGTGGGCTGAAAAGTTCAACATTTGAAATTCGTCTGAGATACTTCCAGTGAGGTCCGTACTCACCCCACGCTAAGGAGAACTTGTGGTGGGAAAAGACTTTGGCTGCTTCCACGATGGTCCGGTCAACAAAGATATGGTCGTGGGTTTTGAGAACCTCCTTTGCCATGGCAGGAGACGAGGCCACCACTATTGTTTTCATGCCCAGACGAAAGCTCATCAGTGGTCCGTATTTCAGAGAAAACGCAGAGAGAGATTCATGAGGCCTTTTGGCCAGCTGAAATATGTTTCCTACAATATGCCAAGCAGAGGGTCCGGGCGGAGGTGGAAGAGGAAGAGGGATAGCTGGAGCCTTCTTCCTCCTCCATTGGAAGTAGAATAATGTTAGAGGAATAATGAGAATCACAGAAGGCCAATAAAGCAGAAGAATATCCATAAAAAATGAACCAAAGGACTGGAAGAATACTACTAGGCAAAACAATTTCATTTCCTTCTTAATTATTTCTCATATATTAACCAGATTGCAATTTTGATGGGATAAACCGTGTGAAAAGCGGTAATGTATGGAAATTTGACCAAATTAATAAAAATTAAATGATGAAAATATATATTTTCCACATCTATCACTCGAATTTTCCAAATTCATACTGTAGTCAATTATGGCACCTAGCTGAAAAAAAAGCACACTTTTATGAATGTAAAATTTTCTCAATAAGGTTGATTAAACTTTTAAAAGGGAGAATTTAAGGAGTTTTAGTTGAAAAATAGGGAGATTTTATTAAGAGATGCAAATTCGTTCAAGTTGAATTAGGAAAAAAATTAAAGAACTTTTAGAAACAATTTGTTTGCGAAATTTGAAATATTTAAGGAGCTTAAAAATATTAAATTTTGAAATATTTAAGTTGAAATATTAAAATTTTGAAATATTTAACTATGTAATTAAATGGGCAAATAATTTCCCTCTGAAATAGTGTTTTCAACCCCCAAATATAGTAATCTTCACACCCATATTATGCTGTAATTAGTTTCCCATTTTATCTTCTTAATTTCTCTCCCCAACCCTCTTTATTTAGTATTTTTTTTTCTTATTTTTAAGATTTCCATTACCCATTAAAGAATTTCAAAGTCTCTACTCTAATCTGTTGTATATATTTTATTTTTAGATTACTTTTCATCTTGTGTTGGGTGGATTTGATCTTGAAATCCCACTAAGGAACTGATGAAAGCAATTCCCTCTCTAACCACTTTATTTTATAGGGTTCCTTCAAAAGGCCTTTTTTTAAGTAATATACCTAAGAATCTAGTAGGAATATCAACGAGTGGCAAGAGGAAATTATGCTAAAAACATGATAACAAATACTATAAAAAAATTAGCCATATTTTAGAATATTACTAGGTTGCTTCTTAGACTAGGTAACTAGAATGAGAGCAAGGAAAAGAGTAGGCTATTCCATGGGTATTTAGAAGTGGTGAAATTTTTTGTATAGGTAAAATCAATGTTTTTTATTTCTTTTAAAATCCTTTGATAGGTGATTACACCCATTTCTTACTACATTGCACTCAAGAATACCAAGTGAAAGCTTTTCTAACATTTTCCTATCACTTTCCATACATTTAAGCATTAGATTAATTTATCTAGTTTCTTGAGTCTATATTGTATTTCAATCATAGATGCAGATCACTTGTAATATTAAAAAAAATCAAGAATCCTCCTATAACTTTTTAGGGCCATGACAATCCCTCTTGATGAGGAAGTTGTTTAGGGTTCTACATAGGACCAAGCCACCTCATTGGTAGTCACTACACCTAATTACCTAATATTCTACTCAAAATCATCTAGAATATCCTAAAAAATGTCATTACCTCATTTAAAAATCCTTTACTAAAACTAACACTTCTCTATTCAAGTGCATTTTAATGTTCTTTCATTTTGTGAACCCAAGAATTTCCTTAACCCATCTTCTTTTTGATAAAAAATAGCTTTTATTTTCTTAGCATTTGTATTATATTAAATCTTCACTTAACCTTTGATAATGCATATTGGTCTATGCTTGGTCTATGCTTTTATTGCATCTAGTTTTTATTCTCTTTTCTTCGTATGTGTATTTTCTTTTTCTCTTCCCATCCTTGTTATTTTTTTCACTCTTTGCTACCTTATTCATTGTCATTTTAATTTTATCCTTGCTTTCCTTTCTCTAAACCTTTCATTTTATTTTCTCTTTATCTTTTTCCTTTTCCCTATCCCTTTTAATGCAAGCCAAATTCCTTGAACCCAAGTTTTTGAACAACCTTTTTTCCACCAATACTTATGTTATCACTCAATCCTCACATTCTCGAACAAAGATTTAACTCCTATCTCATATCATATTATCTTATCTTATCTTATCTTATCTCACTAATAACCTATATTATTCTTGACTACTTAAAATTCTCCTAATATTATTTATCATCCTATATCCACCCACAATAATTTTACTAATGATAATATCACCTATTATACTTTTAATTAATTTCTCCTCATCATTAAATAACTCAAGCGCCCTCTAATGATCATCCTCCCTTCTCATACACTCCATATAAATTTTATTACTTCTCCCTTCTTTGAGTGATATCAGTCTTACAATACCATATCCTACTTCACTTTCTATTAAAACTTTAAGGAATGATCTATTAAATGTTTTTATCCTTTCATTGTGTTAGCACATTACATTGCAGTGCGGAAGAGGTAACAGTGTATACAGTTAATCAATCTGCTTACCAACCAACCGTCTGCAACTTTTCTATAAATACATTGATTTACATCAATAACATATCAAGCATTTTGCCAACACTTGGTACCAGAGCAGTTTGGCTTGGCCTGTGCGATGTCGTAATGTTCCTGTGTGATGGCATAATGTTTTATTTTTAGTCTGCAAATCGGCATGGCCTTTGAAGTGGTCAGGGAAGTGCGGAATCGTATACCTCTGCACTCTATGAGATGAAACTTGTGAAGCAAAATAACTCATTTTTGTCGCCGATCTATTGCTACCCAAGATTCTAGAGCCCTTATTGTTCCCATGCGATCTGAATGAGCTACTTGGCATGAAGTTTCGATTGGCATCTGCAATATTGGCATAGAAGGTATTTCAAGTTTGATTGGAATGAGCTTCAAGAAATTATGAATTCGCTGTCTGAGGCGTAAGTTTCACTTCCCTTCAATTTGATTGAATTTTGTGTGCTACTCACCACTATTCATACGTGTTATCATAAAGGAAATAATGATGACATTTCTCAGGTTGGTTTTTTCATCTCCAATAGATTTGTAATCTATGGAAAAGATGGTGTGGGCTCTAAGATGGAATCCGTGAATTGGGGATTATCTCAAGCACTGGAAGAATGGAGTATGACAAGTGACTACTGTCATCGTGAAGCCATGAGTCATTTGCTAGACCTGCAGATGGCACACTCCTATGTAGAAGACTCAATGCATCATGTTTGTTTTGACTATCTTTTTTATTTCAAAAAGAATAAGATGCATATTCTGATGATGGGTTTGCATGCTGGTAAGACGACTATTTTGTACAAGTTGAAATTCGATGTTATCATTACATCCATTCCCACTATCGATTTTTCAATGTTGAGACTGTTGAGTTGCAAGATGTTGTTTTTCTAGTCATTGCAAATAATGTTATATATTGTATGCATATGAGAGATGTGGTTGTTGTTCATGAATGTTCTGATGTTAAATATGGTAAGTGCATTCATGTTTTTCCCATTGATAATATTATCAGGAGTTCATCATGAATTTGTTTGATGCCTATTTAATGCTCTATTTGTTGGAAGCTTATCGTCCAATGAGAAAAGGGGATCTTTTCTTTATAAGAAGTTAAATGCACAATATGGAGTTCAAAGTACTCTATCTTTTTACTGTTGGTGTTCGAGAGAGTGCATTTATGATAAGATTTGAACTTCTTTTGCTGAAGCTAGATCCAAAGAGGGGAATCTTCTTTGGCTATATCAACGGTCGTTACATTAGAAATAAGAACATTATAAATTTCATTCAGATTGGGGCTATCTTTGCAACCTCTAATGAAGCCTCCAAAGAATTATTGAAGATATTAAATGGATAAAGTGTAACAAGATCTACTAGAGGCTAGTGGCACTAGAGGATGGAGGAATTTCCATCATCTCAAGTCAACTTCTCACTTTGAGATGATGCTTTGCATGAGAAGCATTTTTTGCTTATTTTCTTACTTTTCCTTGTTGCTGATAGATTTGAAGAATACATGTATATTGTGAAGTTTGATTTTTGGAGACAGGTAAAGAGTTTGGTGAAGAGCTCAGTATGGATTGTTTCCCAAAGAGTTCATAAGACTGCAACCAAGGATTATACCTTTATGAGGATTGAGGAGACAAATTGGAGGATGGTTGTCCAATAATTATGATCAAGACCAAGGATTATACCTTTACGAGGGTCAAGGAGACAACTTTGAGGATGGTTGTCCAATAATTACAATCTGTAATTTTGGAGTTCATGGGAGGAAGAACTCGGGAATTCAACTTGGAGCTATGCCTTTCCAAGGGTTATGAGGCAACTTGGAGGAGTTCCACCTAATTCAGGATTTATTTCTCCAAAAGGAAAATCTTTTCAAAAATGTATACATATTTTGTAATCAACAAGTTTTGTCATGTAACCCTTAAGGGGGGATCCCTTGGCAAATTATGGATTCTAAATTTTCATGGGTACTTTTGTAGGAGCAATATAATAAGGGGGGAATGTTAGCATATTACATTATGGTGTAGTAGAGGTAACTATGTATACAGTTAACCAAACTGCTTACCAACCAACTGCATCAACCATTTGCACCTTTTGTAAAAATGCATTGCTTTACATCAATAACATATAAAGCATTTTTCCAACACATTGATGAATCTTATTTTCCTAAAGAAAACTATATGATACATGATTCCTTGCATTGACCATTACTCCATATTATATTTTCTCCATTTAATATTCCCATGATGTTAATCTTATATAGGCCATCATCTTATCTTTCCCTCTTATGGTGACCTACATTTTACTCCACATCACTTCAATCTCCCTTCACTCTTTATTCCATATGAATTATTATCTCTCCTATCTACTATTAGAGACACATCATCCTTATATTATGTATTCTTTCTCTTATCCTAGGTTCTCTACTATATCTCCCTTCCACTCTCATGTTTACACCATATCTATGCACTCCATCTTATGCATAATAAAACCCCATTCCACCCATAGACTATGAACCATATGTCTCTTTCTCTCCATTTAAAAACCACTCTTCCACCCATTACAATGTCACCTCAATCGTTTGTGATGATTTTCCATCCTCTATGTCTATTTAGACTATACAAATTGAACTTAAGAAGCTTGAGGTATAAATAGAAGCACTCTCTTCCCATTTATAAATTAACACTCAAATATATGATATTTGTGCCTCTATCAAATTACATCCTTGCATATTCTTCTCCTAGCGACATGGCCTTATTATGTTTTGATAAATATAATATCCATGGGGACCCCATTAGACATCTTTGAAACTTAAATTCAATTTCCTTGACCATAGTCTCCAAGGATAGTTCCCTCACTAAAATATTTCCCATAATATTGATAGATGATGTATTGGTTGGGTTATAAAATTTACCCCTAGCTTTTTCCAGACATTGGGTGACCTTGTGCATATCTTTACCATTAATTTTTACTTCAACCTATAATATGTTTCTCTCCTACATCATATAAATTGTAAACAAGATTCCTTGAAAACCATTGATAAATTAACAACTCACTTTTCCTCATCACTTATTCATATGGAATTTCTATTGGAATCAAGGTTCACTGAGAGGGGGGGTGAATCAGTGTTCTACAGAATTTAACTTTATTAATCTAATCTTTAAACCACTTACAATGTTGAACCAAAAGAAAGATACAAGAACACAAAGAAATCAACCACAACACCATAAGACAAGGATTTTTACGTGGAAACCTTGTTAGGGGAAAAATCATGATGGAAGGCTAATCCACAATAAGAGTATACTCAAATATAAGTGTTTACAAATGGGAATGCACATGCATTCATGCACACTACCTAGAGCTCACTGCTCAGATACAAAATGAAAACTCATTGTCTTACAAAACATTTGGATTATATCCAAAAGATTTGAACTGATGAAATAGCATTTGCTAATGTCTAATTATAGTTTTGGTTAAGCACATTAATCACTTTCTTGACCTTCTATCTAATTTTTCTCTTTTGCTCTATCTATTTTAATTCGCATCATAAATCTTTTTATGCACAAGTGAAACTATGCATAATCACTCTACAATCCTTCTGAATTTTGCAACACACATCAACACACTTTGTACATACATCAAAATGATATAAATTATCACTTGTATATATCTGCAACTAAATATTTAATCAACCATATGTCGGCTTCAATAAAACATAAAATATTTACAAACCGTTGGCTCAATCCATAAGTAATTTTCAATGTGCATCAACCAAAGTCAGCCACAACATAGTGAAGACCCAAAACAACATGCTTGAGCACAAAATACTTTAAAGAATTACTCCTCAAAGATCCACAACACACTATATTCACTTAGTCAGCCTTCTTGCACTAATAGACAGAAAATCAATCAACCGGATCTTCTAACTTACACACAAATCAATACGAGTCTCTATGATTCAAGAGTAACATAGATTATACATTGAAAAACCTTCTCTGACATCCAAAACTCAAAATGATAACAGAGAATTGCATATGAATCAATGAACACAATTCTGTCAAATGCTCTGTTCTAGCTTAATAGTTAATCACAAAACTTCAATCTGTCTTCTAGTATGAGCAAATACTGATGTGTAGATTTAATCACTGACTAGGGTTGCCATCAATGACAACACCAGATGACATGTACAGTGTCTCTTGCTAACAATCTCCCCCTTTGGCATTGATGGCAACACTTAGTGAAAAATGACTAAGTGTCAGATTAGTTCCAACATAAATTACATTTCCAACCTTCAAAACTTCAAAAACACAACTCCCCCTAAGATGATTATGACATTTTTCACTGTCCCACTCTCCCCCTTTGACATTAATGGCAAAGGAAGGAATCCGCATACCAAAAATCAAACACAAAATTCTATGCACAAATTCCATATGTACAGCCATGCTTCTACAACTTACATAAACTTGAATATATCTACAAAATTGCTCTTCAACAAACTCAAACTGGTGTCCCAAATCTTTTTGAGACTCTCCAAAATAGTCATGTGACCATTGAACATATAAGATTGCATCTTTGCTAATTCAAGATTTATCGGATCACTAACCGCCATAGCATCTTGTGCTTCCTTCAATGCACTAAGCATTTTCTCAATCTTAGGTCCAATTAGTCCTCTCAGCTCACATACTCTTTCAACATTTTTTCCTTCTTCATGCTTCAGCCTGTTAATCTTGTCAAGTAGAGATATTACTTGACCTTCTTGCTTTCCAATAGAAATGATTAGAGGGTCAAATTCTTGAGAGATATCTTCTAACTGTTTCTCATATTCTTTTAGTTTCTTTGCAATGTCCTTAGTGAACTTAGAAAATGATAAGTTGCATGTCTTATAAATGTTTCCACCTTTAGACAAAGAACCTTGAATATTCTTTACACAGGTAGCTAACATAGATTTATCATTAACAAACATACTGTTTAACCTATTGAACCTTTTAGCATCAAATTCCTTTTGAACCTTATCCTCAGTTGACTTCTCAAGAGACTCAAAGTGAGTACTTACAAAATTAACAAGTTTCTTCAGCTGACCAAATGGAGAATCAGATGAATCCTTGACATATGAAGACATGAACTTCTCCAGAATACTAGATGCAAGACTCAACAACTCACTGTCTTCAATATGAGATTTCAAAATCTCCTCACTTTCCTTGGCCTAAGTAAATGATGTAACTTTCAGCTTCTCAATGGGAGATAAAGTAGCCAATTTGATAGGACCTTTAACTACTTCAGGATCAAATTCCTCTTGTTGCTCTTCCAAAAAATCCTTTACTACCTTAGCAGTGTCTCTTGCTTCCATAGGAACTTCCTTCACCTCATCTTTCTTTTCTTTAGCCACATATTCTTCCTTAGCTTCAGGAATATCAATTTCATCAACTGACACAACTTAAGGAGCTTCAGTCTCTATAGGAATTTTAGTGTCATGTGTATCTAGAGGATTTAGAGTATCCTCAAATGTATCTTCTTTTCCTCTATTATCAGACCGAATGGAGCATCTTCAACATGCGGGCATGTGCAAGATCATCATGGAAAAAACGGACCCTTAAGTGGCAAAAAATTTAGAAAAAATAGAGTTAGGCAACTTGACGTAAAAATTTGAATAAGTTATATCTATATTATTTCAAAAATATGTAAGAATAGAATCTATAGCAAATTGAATGTAGTTTCTAAACTACTAGGTTTTTTTTTAAAGAAAATCTATTTGGTGAAAAATTGAAATTTCAATGTAGTAGTACTTAAATTTCAAGGAAAAAATAAGTAGGTGTCTATCTGACCACCCCAACCACAATAAAATGATAATATTTTTTTATAAGATTTTAGATATAGGTAGAGGACTTATGTCTCAATGTGATGCATATTTGTTTGTAATTTTTTTCCAAGTAAATAACTAATTATGATTTTTTATTACAACTTTTAAAAAATATAAAAAATTGTATGTCTGACCACCTTAACTTGGTCAAAACTTCATGAAATTCATTTTTTCTTTTTTTAATCGTATAGAATGCGAAGCATAGAATATGACAAATGTTTTGGATTCAAAAAATGTGATACAGTTTGAAATCTATGGATGTTTTTCAAGCAACCTATCAATCAAGAAATAGTCATAATTCAAATAGAAAATAAATAATAATTATTTATTAAATTCAAAATTTAAAGCATAATTTATATTGGTGGAAAGCTAAGAATCTCCTTTAAAAACCCTTTCATTTCATCAATTTTGGGTAAAAAAAAGTCGACAACCACATACCCTATATATATGCATCATATTGCCACTTTTTGGCCCATCATGATCCCGCACATACCCATGCACTTCTTCAGAAATAATATTTCAATGAGACTCATATTGAAATTATTCAAATACTTTATTGTGCCTTCCTCAAGAATTCTTTGACCGACACTAGCAAAGGTGTCATTCCATTCACAAAGTGGTCTAAGATTACCATCCTTCATCAAGGATTTTTCCACTTCTTCTACAAACATACCTGATTTATCAGTTTTCACCTTCTTCTTTATTTTCTCTTCACCGTAGGGCTTGTCCTTAGAGACTTTAGATGCTTTTAAGCCCTTTTTCTTAATTTCTCTTCTTCATCAGATTTAGTTTCTTCATCTTCTAAAACAACATAGACTCTTATGATTTTATCCTTCTTCCTCTTTTCTTATCTCTTGTCTTGGCTTGAGCTTTCACAGGGCTTGACTTCTTTGCATGACCAGATGAGAGATAAAAGCTCCTTGTGGCTCTAGATCTGGCAAAGGATGTTGTCAGACTAGCAGACTCAGTTCTAGTTGGCTCTCCTGCTTCGGCTTGTTCTCTTTTTCTTCTAGTTTCTCTCATAGCTTCAACTGATATACTCATGCTTTCTACAAAAGCTTCCACTTATTTTATCACCTTTTGGATTATCATAGGCTTTTTCAATTGATCATGCACTTGCATATCCTTTTCCTCAAAAGTACCAAACCTCTCTTTTGACAAATCCTGAGGTTTACTCAACAGGTGTTGAGCATACAGCTCCAAAATGTGTTCCTCAACCTCATAACCCATAGGCATTATCCACACTATTCTAGGATCAACAAATTCCATCAAACATTGATCAATATCAACCATGAAGCAAATTGTGTCCTTATACTTTTCCACAATAGATGTAGGAATCCTTTCCCTGGCTTGCATCTCTTTCTAAAATTTTTTGAAATAACCCCAAATAGCAGTTTTTCTAGCTTTGTTGACACCAATTCCATACAAGATGTCTCTAATTTGAACAACTATTTGTTTATCACCTTGCCAATACACTTTTCCAACTCCCATAACTTCATTCATGAAATAAAAGAATAAAGATAGCAACAGATTACCATACTTGAAAGAATTTTTCTTATCCTTCTTAATTTTTCCAAGATTCTCAATTAGCTAGCTCCAGAGTAACTCACATAGGTCATACTCTACATTTTCTTTGACCATCTGATAAGTTGCATAAATTGTTGTACAAGATATAGAATTTTTCAGGTTGGAGTGATAAATCTTGTACCCAATGACCATAGAGGCAAATATGACATCCACTTCAATAATATCATCAATTGTCATAGCTCTCTTGTCGAACACTTAACCGGTTGCATCTATAACTATTTGATTCTTCATATCTTTCAATGTCGACAAACCACCAGATGAATTCAAACTAGTAACAATCCTTATAGCTTCCTTTGTGATCTTAAAAGACTAATTTAACCACATAAATTTGGCATGCACTTGACTCAATATATACTGAACCCATTTGTTTTCTTCAAACACTGGAAACTTCACAATTTGAGTGAATTTCTTCTCCTCCAGAGCTTTGAATTCAGGTTTTATACAGAAATATTATCCCATAATGTGATTGGAGTACAAATTTAACAACTGGGCACTTCCTAATTCTTCAACATTCACATGAATGTATGCCCTAATATCTTTGATATGCAAAACACCATACAAAACAAAAGAAAATGCACCTAAGGGTTTTGTTTCGATGGATTTGAACAGGTGCCATTTGAATTTCGGATGGGACCTATCCTTAATATCCACAACCAATAGAGCAGCCATTTCTAGAATTCTCAAATTCATGAGTTTGCAAATAGGTACCTTTTGTCAGATTAGGGTTTGATCGCCAAATCGCCTTTAGACTTGAATCTACACCAAAATTTTCCAAAGTTCACTTCAAATCTCTCCAAACTTCTTCTTGAAATGCAATGTGACAAATGAGGGATAGAAATGAATTTTTATCATTTACACATGTAACTTTTTCATCGCAATAAATGCTTTTTCCCTAGGTCTTTCAGATACCTTGTTTTCACATACTGTAAAATAAAATTCTACATTTGAACTTTCAATTTTGCACAAATCTCCTTCACAATAAATTCCAAAAAAATTGCACATCATTAATGTAATTATTGCAATCTGCCACATTCTGGTACCAACTATCGACAAGGGGGTTAAAAGATTTTCTTGAGAACTTCCCCTAGGCCAGAGGCCTTAAACTAATTCCTGGAGGAATTACTAGAACCATATTCTGGTGTGGAATCATTTCCTGCAATAGAGGGACTCTTCTTCACCCATGTCTTCTTCATTTGCTTCCTAATCTCATCCGTAGTAGCTTTTCCTTTTCCCTTTTCATCCTTCTGCATGTTTTTCCTTTGATTTACTGGACCCTTTCTGCCTTTACAAAATCTTGCAATGTGTCCGGATTTGTTGCAATTATAGCATGCCACATTTCTTTGTCTAGACTAGTTATTCCATTGATTTTCTCTTGATTTGCACTAGTTAGAAATATGGCCAAATCTATTGCACGCATAACATCTGACATCTCTCTAGATTGAAAAAGTTGTTTGATATATTTTTGCATTCATCTAACTTATAACCATACTTAATTCAATTGAAACACTGACCTAAGAATGATGGACCACTTGGATTCATTCTGCTTCTACATTGAGTAGCCATATGACCAAATTTATTGCAAACAAAACAATGACCATTAAACCTTTGAGCATTAGGTTGTCTTACCAAACACTTTCCAGCTTTGTTCATTTGATTTCCTTACCTAAATCTCCTTTTTCCAGATCTAGAACTTTCTCCTTTCTCATATCCAAGACCTTGCTTGTCACCTTCAGTCGGGCTCTGACTTTTAATCAGTTCATCAAGCTTGGATGAGCTAATCTTGAACTTCTCCTTAAATTCATTTATAGTAGCAAGTTCTTCTCTCAGAGTAAAAATCTGTCTTTCAAGCTCTTCATTATTTCTAGATTGTTCAAATTCAAGCTCCAATTGATTGAATCTATCAATAATTCGGTTGAATTCTTCATATTTTTCTTTCAAGGATTGAGCAAGATTCTCTTCATTCTTCTTTTTGTCTTCAATCTCCTTGTTCATTGTCATCACAATAGATTCCATCTCATGCTTCAAGATAGCATTATCTCTGGTAAACTTTTCACATTCTTTTGTCTTTTCCTTCAGGACTTGACTTAGTTGTTCATCTTCAATGCTTTTACTTTCTTTTTGCTTGATCTGATCATAGAGTTCCTTTCTCTTTTCCCTTGACTCATTGATTTTATCCTTCAATGATTGAATTAATTTCTCAACATTCATGAGGCTTGCCTACAATTCCCTAATTTTATATTTGGATTGATCAAGATCATCTAGTTCCACCAAAAGTTGTTGTTGAAGACTGCTTGAATCCATTGAAACACTTTCTGGGATCTTCCCCAAGATTTTATCCTTCTTCCAAGGAACTAGGCTCTAATACCAATTGTTGGAATCAAGGAACATTGAGAGGGGGGTGAATAAGTATTTTGCAAAATTTAACTTTATTAATCTGATCTTTAAACCACTTACAACATTGAACCAAAACAAAGATGCAAGAACACAAAGCAATCAACCACAACACCATAACACAAGGATTTTTACGCGGAAACCTTGTTAGGGGAAAAACCATAGTGGAAGGCCAATCCACAATAAGAGTATACTCAAATATAAGTGTTTACAAATGGAAATGCATATGCATTCAGGGACACTTCCTAGAGCTCACTACTCATATACAATTTAATGAAGACTCGCTATCTTACAAAACATTTGGATTACATCTAGAAGATTTGAACTAAAAAAATAGCATTGGCTAATGCTTGATTATAGTTCCAGTTAAGCACATTAATCGCTTTCTTGACCTTTTGTTTGATTCTGCTCTTCTACTCTATCTACTTTAATTCACATCACAAATCATTTTATGCACAAGTGAAACTATGCATAATCGCTCTAAAATCCTTCTAAATATTGCAACACACATCAAAACACTTCATACATATATCCAAATGATATAAATGATCGCTCATATATATCTGCAACTAAATATTTAATCAACCATATGTCGACTTCAATAAAACATAAAATATTTATAAACCGTTGGCTCAATCCATAAGCAATTTTCAATGCACATGAACCAAATTCAACCACAACATAGTGAAGACCCAAAAAAACATGATCAAGCACAAAATACTTTAAACAATTACTCCTTGAAGATCCACAACACACTATATTCACTTAGTCGGCCTTCTTGCACTGATAGATAGAAAATCAATCAACTAGATCTTCTAACTTGTGCACGAATCAATACAGGGCTCTATGATTCAAGAATAACATAGAATATACATAGAAAAACCTTCCCTGAGATCCACAACTCAAAATTATAATAGAGAATTGCATATGAATCAATGAACACAATTGTATCAGATGCTCTGTTCTAGCTTAATAGTTAATCACCAAACTTCAATCTGTCTTCAGGTATGATCAAATACTGACGTGCAAATTTAGTCACTAACTAGGGTTGCTATCAATGAAAACACCAAATGACATGTGAAGTGTCTCTTTCCAACAATTTCACCCTAATTACTCTATCATGTAACCTATTCTCTTTGAAAGTCTAATAATACATATCTAGGAGATCATGCTAAATTTTTCTAGTAAACTTATATTTCTAGGATATTCATAATGGTAATAGAGATTGATTTCATATTTATGAAATAAACATATGTTCACCTTCATCTCTTATGTCAAGCCCAAAGGAATAAAAATCACCTCATAATGCTAAAAAGTATATCTTTCCCTTTCTCCTTGACCATAACTTTGTCACTTTAGTACATGAAACTTCCCATGTAAAACAAAACAAGTTTGATCATTGGTACTATTCTTTTCTAACCACTACACATTGGTTCATTCCAATTATCAATGAAAAACCTTGTTAGGATTTATAACAAGATCGTAACAACAAAAACCTAGTACTTCCACAAAACACTTGAACACAATGAGCCTAATTTACATTATCAAAGACATTGATAAAAGAGTTTATTAAAATGTACAATATGTCCTTGCTTGAATAGGAAAGTTAGTAAAGGTAGTCATATCAAACACAATTAGTGACTAACCCTGGAACACTTGTTAACTCACATGGCAAGTGCTCTAGTGAGTGGCAAGTGACCATGCAAGAGGTGTCTCACAAAGTGAGAACACTTGTCTGAAACACATGAGGTGAGAAAAAACTATAGAATTCCTCTAAGAGATCTTAACTGCAGCATGAATAGGAATCTACTAAATAGACTAAAATCTAACTCGTTTAATAATACCTCTTTTCACAATAACAAACCTTAAATAAATGACTATAAAAAAACATAATAATTGTTACCCACTTGTTTATGATTCCAAATCTCTTCCTAGTGACATGATTAATTAGGTTGATAGGTTTTTAAATAATTATATAATACCTTTAATCATATCCTAGCATTAAAGACCCTAATCATAATGAAAATCTAAAGAAGAACAAAAACCAATTCATTTCAATGATAGGTAATGATGTTGGGATGGGTTAACCTTGAAAATTATTTGTATATCAACATTTATTGTAACCCTAAATTATTTGTATAGACTCTTTGTGTTTAATATACGCTATCATATTACAATCGAAGTTATTATTTTTACAAACTATTATGGGATAAAATATTATTTTTCATGTTTTTGACTCCTATCATGTGATGAACATATTATGAAGGAATCAAATTTCAAATTTGGTTTTGGATCTATCTATCCTTTTACTTATATTATTCATTTATTTTATGTGCTATTAGAATAGTGAAAAATACGCATTGGTATGTACACCCATTCCCATTTTCTACTAAATAGCATGAATAGCCATTAGAACTAGGATTATATTTCTCTTTATACATGTTAAGAGACCTTAGCTATGAATAAAAAAGGAATTATGATCATTCATCTAGAATCTCTAGTATTAATTAAATTATTAGGTATTTTTACAAAGTTATATTAATCATACATATCGGTATTCTATATTTAATTATTTATTGTATTTATTTATCATTTTATTAGCACATGAAAAAGAGGGCTTGTCATTTTAAGGTCTCAATTTTAGAAAAATGTTAGATACTTTGTAATATGTATAAGAAGTTGAAGAGAATCTAATATTATTATAACATTAAAATATGTAGGGCATACTTATGATGTATTGTATGTCTTATGTAAGAGTGTAATTATAGAGAGTTACATATGATAGACTTAGTATTCTACCAATTTTAGGGTGCATTTCATGATCATTATAAGACATATTTGAATATTAACAATGAAGATAAAATGAAGCACCCAATTTGGTGAGCTAGTTATGATAGGTTATGACAGCATAAATGAATCATCTAAAATTAGGATGTTGAGTCATTATGACTATAGGGTTTCAAAATCCCACTTATGGAATTGGGTGCCTTTTTTTAAAGTGGTATTCTCTAATGGCTTATGGTTTAAATTTTTAGTTTTCTTTTATGTCTCTTATACATATTGTTTCCTAGGACGAATATGTGGTCTGATGTATTTTTATAGGGGCTTTTGTTACTAAAATTTATCTAGACTAGTGTAGGTTGTTCTTGTGTGACGTCTTGAGCTTGTTGACATATTAAATACATATATTGGTAATATAAATTTTTTTTTTTTAATTTTGAGGTATATATTTTAATAAAATGGTTTTCTTAAGATAAATATTATGTCATTACGGTATTGCTTTCTTGCACATATTTTCTTTAAAAGTTTGTAGAGCATGTTTTAGATTTATTATTCCTATAATTGATTTATGTTAGAATATTTTTTACTACTAAATTCCATTAATTTTGTATTCAAACTAGATCAAATTTTTTCCCAAGTGGTAGGAAAAATATTTTTTAGACTAATATTGGTTTGAACAAAATCAATGTATAAAATATATTTGTATTAAATAAAAATGGAAACTACATCATGGTTCATGATTGTTGATTTGAATGGAACAAGAATAAAGCTATAGAATCTCATGATGGATGATTTAGTACTAATTCAAAACAAGATGCATGGTAAAAAGTATTTAGAGGAAAAACTTTAGGACTAAAAATTTAAGTACAACATGTGTTATATTAAAAGGTTAGAATATGCATTCAACATTGTTTGGTAGATTCTGAATATTGTGGGAGAACCCACTAGTAAAAGCATCTAGTAAAAGTCAGGAAATTTTTATCAAGATAAAACCTAATAATTTTTTTTTTCAAAAAAAAAAGCTATAGATTTTGAGGATGGATAATGGGGACTTAGTTATTAGTAAATTTAATGTATTTAACACCATTGTAATCTAGTTAAATCCTATCAATCTAAAATTAAAATAATAACATTTCTTAGTGTTTATTTTTTCTATGCTAGACTATAGGGACAATCTATTGAAGACTACTAGAAATACTACTACTCTTGATCCTATAGTGGTTTCTCTTATCTAAGATACAATGCAGATAAATGATCCTAAATTTTCCAATGAAACACTAGTTTTTCATTGATGGTTGATGCAAAAAGGAAAGAAGGGTAAGAAGAAGGAAAATAATACATCTAAGTAACATGGTGATAAAAATCACACCAGGAAGGACTATAATGAGAAGAATCAAGGACTATAATGAGAAGAATCAAGGAAATAATGACAATTGTTTTGTAACTTAAAAATTTTAACCATGTTTTTGTAACTTATTTTTTTTTATCAAAGATATATCTTTAAAATACTATAACATTTTTGGTTGTGTCTATGTTTTTCCAAGCACCTATCATGCGACTAGTTTTATTTGCACACTTGATTTCTAAAGGTTCATGAATACTATTTTCCATGTTTTGGAGTGAGTGGTGTGTATACCCTCCTCTTGTACCTTTGTGTGATATTGAGGATAAAAAATATCACTTACTCCTTTTTATCTTCCTACTATCCAAAAGAATACATGTGTATTTTTTCCTCTTGCACTTTGTGTTATCTTAGGTGATCATAAGAAATAGGATCATTCCTTATGAGGTTCTTTCCTATGGATTTTTACTACCTTGGTAGATGTACCTTTTGATGAGTATTTATTCACAACATAAATTAGATCAAATAATACGTATTCTATGTCTCTAGAAAGCAAATATAATCTTGATAAATCAAATAAAGACTACCCTAAGGATTTGATTATCAAGTCTTGAATTTGCAATATAACTCAGGGTTTAATGTGCTACTATTTCACAAAGGGGTCTTACATAACACTTACACAAAATAAATAAGGATGGTTTTTTAAGTCATTTCACTTAGTATGAAATCCTAAATGTATTTCTAGATTTGAGATTTGAAAACAATTTTAATCACCTAGTTTTGCAATTTAATGGATGGTTTCTTCCTAAACAAACTGAAATTTTGTAAACAAATCTTAAAATATAGGATGAAAAGAACCAAGGTAAGAAACCCTAAGGACTATCACAATAATGATTCAATGCTTCAAATGGATGGATTCTACACAAAACCAATTCCTACTTTATTAGAGATAAACTCACAACCTTGTATAAATAGTGCAAACTTCAATAGAAATAAAAGATTTTTAAATCATAAAAAAAATATTTAAGTACCCAATTCTAAAACAACTCAAAAAAATATTTATAATTGAATTAAATGCAAAATAAGGTTTAGAATAACCATGCAAAATAATCCACAATAAATAAGATACAAATAGTACTTGAACTAAAGATCTATCAACAAATTTAACACTTTATCCTTAATGCAATTAAAATTTATCTAATATTAAAGAACATAAACCATAAAAAAAAAATGGAAATAATAAGTAAACACCAAATCAATGTTTCTTTCTTGTATTAATTTTAAATAATATTGTGTCAAAAAATAAAGGTCAACAACCTTTACAATGAGAAAATGTTACCTTTTATAGGAAAGAACAACAAAACCTAGGGCACAACCAAAGATGGATATTATCTCAACACCAAGGGTTAATATTACATCAAAATTTAATATTTGGATCTCGTAAAATATTCATCATGCATTTCCAACTTAATTATATTACAATTTATCTTGGAAAAGATACAATTAGAACTCCTAAAATAATGTTGAAAAATATCATAGATGACGTGCACAACTTGAAAAATAATTGATAAAAGGTTTGGCACAATTCCTCATGTGCAACACTTCTGGTATAACACTCCCCTAGGAAAATTTGAAGTCAACCAACTACCCCCTAATAGAACTAACACATTCTAAAACAAGCACTCCCTAACCAAGCCTTCATGAGAGTGATCTACCTTATTGACATCATACCTAAATATAGAAATTAAAACAAATAATGAAAAAATAATTGTAGAAAAATAATAAAATATGGATTAAATGCTCAAGTCGTCATTTACAATCACCATAGAAGTTCATATTTTATACAAGGGGTATGAAACTTCTCAAGTCTTAGAAATCTTGAAGAAAATTTCAATGAATTTATAAATTTATTTGGTACTCAATTTAATTTTAAGGAAATGAGGTAATTATGTGCACAAGAAAATGTTCATCACCCCTGATATTTGCAAATTAATCATTAAAGAATGAGGATATATTTCAATTTATCAACTTACTCAAAAGTTCTAATTTAGAATGTAGGAAAAATTTCATCATGCAAATATCATGCATATTCTTGCTTTTGATGTGCAAATTTATAGGTTCCCAAATGATGGATAAGTTTGTGAATCCACTAGTAAACCTAAAACAATGACCATGATTCTCAAAATTGAGATTTCAATAAGAAACATCTCCATTGTAATAATTTTCCTCTTTGATTTTTTGGTAGTCCCACTACTCGTTTTCTCGATACCAATTTGGATTGGGTTTGGACTCATCAAAGGGCTTGGCTACTAGATAAACCATAACATTAGCCTGAACCAATATCCTAAATACTACATCTAAAGACTCCATTAGAGGAGTGAATGTACACTTGGCATTGCCTTGGCCTAAATGATTGGACTGAACAAGAGGACAAGGTTCCCCTTGAGGCACATATATGACATTTGTTCTTGATGGTTGAGGGATTTTTTGTTGTGATAGAGAAGCATTAGCTACTTGGACATGCTTGGTGTCTATGACACCATCATTAACTGCATTCTCAAGTTCTTGTTCCAATAACAGGATTTATCGCCATATTATTTATCCTTATCTTCCTTGAAGATCTTAGTGATTCCTTTGGAAATAAGGGACTTCTCAATTGTAGTCCCTTTTTTGATGACCTCGGCAAAGGTAGTTGCATAAAGTAGGTGCAAGTTATAAGCTAACTATGGATGGGAGCTTTTGACAAATATTTCTATCAACTCCTCAAGAAGACTGCACTTGAGACAATTGGGAAAAGCTCGCCACCTTTGCAAAGAGCTAGCAAATTTTTCATAGTTATGTTGCTTGTTCCTCATGAGATTCATGGTATTGAATTCCTTCTCTAAGTTAAAAGAGAAATGTGTGACGAATTTTTTTGACAAATTAGAAAATGTGGAAATTGACCCTCGTGGGAGACACAAGAACCACTCTAAGGCTTGCCCCTTTAAGCTATGAGGGAACAATCAAAGAAGGTAATTTTCATTGTATAAAACCTCTAGAAAGTCCATGTAAAACTCTTGTAAGTGGTCTTGTGGGTCACCCTTCCCCTTGTACTTACCAAATTTTGGAGTTTTCAATTTTTTTGGGAAGGGAATTGTAGAAATTGATGGGTCAAATGGATAAGGACAAATGTCCTCAAATTTGAAGGAATTCTTAGAGGTGCTAGCTTGTAAATCTTTTAAGACGAACTTCATTTCTTCCCACTCCTTGTTAACAAGTGCAAATGCAGATGGATCAATGAGATTGGATTGATCGTAGGGGGCATATTGTTGATATGATGGTGGTGGTGGAAGTGATTGGTAGTATGATGGTGGAGGATATGATGGAACCTGTTGGTATTGGTTCGTGTAAGTTATTTGTTGATTAGCATAAATTTTTTGTTAGGATGGTGGTCATTGGTAGTAGGATGAGGAAGCAACTTGTTACTTGGATGGTGTCTGTTGATAATATGATGGGTTCGGTTGATAATTATATGTTGGCTATTGTTGGGGGACATATGGAGGCAGTTATGGATTGGCTTGTTGTTGATAGGTGTTTGGTGTGGGTTGTTGGGGATTACTGTAGGATGTTTGTTGTTCGTATTTGTTATGTGGTCTAACAACACGCCACAAGACTCTAAGACTTGGGGATCCCAAGTGAAAACTAATGTTTATGGTAGGTGTTGACAAGTTTGAAAGATCACTGAAAGTGAAAAGCAAAGAAAAAAGAAATATTTTAAGAGTACTTCATAATTTAAGTGTTTTGGGTACTGGGTATCGAGAACTAGGAATGCCAGAAGTGTAAAAGGTAATACAAGGTGTTGAGCAAAATTTTTTGGTCTAGGAGACAAGGTCTAGTAAATATGAAGTTCTAATAAAATATGAGGTTCAACAAAATTATGGGTAAAAGTTGAAGTACTAGGTACTGGGTACCATATAACAGTACAAAGTAAAGTTAAAAAATTAATATTATCCAAAAGGTTTGAAGGTCCAATAACCCGATTAAAGGAACAATAACATGTGAGAATATATGATTATTTTTTCAAAGCATGTTATTTATGATGGATTAATAAATAATGGTTTTATTTGCATTAGATTTTTATGAATGTTTTAAAATGGATTTAATAGTTTGAATTGGTGATTGTGGGAGAAGTAGATTGCGATGCAAAGTTTGGGTATGGACAGTCAAGAAAAATAAGGTTGTAGGAAGATTCAATGGTGTTACCAGGTTTAGCAGTACACTTTGGAAGCTCATATAGGAACAAAGTTCATTGCAACGAAGCACCATATATAGGGAAACCGAAGATCTCGATATCAAGCATGTGGTGAAAGAGTGTACTCATTCCAGGAGTGACTCATTCCTAGGAATGTCCAATCCGAAACTGAACCTGGATGTAGGAACAAAATGTCCACTTAATCATTCTAAATATATGGGAAGTTCCTACTTTAGAAAGAACTGTTTGGAAGGTTTGTTTGGTTCCAAGAAGGAACCTTGATAATAAGAAGATAAAAGACTCGAAGGATATCAACGTGCAGGTGAAGGTCAACCTTCATTGACTTCATTTTTAATTCTCTTATTATTTGTCATATTCCACATGCCTTGATTTGATTCATCCCTTGGATCTCCTCTCATGTATTTTTCTTATCTTCACTATGTCTTGTTTCTATAAAAGGCCAAGAGATATTTCTTTTTAAGTTAAGGAAAAAAATTTGTGGACATCAGAAGAGCCAAAACTTCTTTAAGTTTTGTTCTTTTTTCCTATTTTCTGAATCATTTTGGATTAAAAACTTGTATGCACATATAACTTAATCAATATAAAAGCTAATTTGAAAGCTACCTATCTCATGTATCTTTTGTAGTTGGTTTTTTCATTCAATCAGACAAGACTATATGTTACACCATTTAAGGGTGCATACAAAACCTACTCGGTGTCGAAACTAAACCCCCCTCTCTTTAAAAGGTTGCACCATTCTATGCCTAGCTATGAAGCAATCTAATGAAGTATCAAGAGTTTTTCTTTGATTTGATTAAATCTTGGGCCATGCCTCAAGAATACCTGAGAGCAATTTTATTTTTCAAGTATTTTGATGCTTTATTTTAGATTAGATGTTAAATTCAGAAAATGTTCCAAAAAGAGATGAATGAATGGAAATTTTATTGCAAATATTTCACTTCCATGAAATTATTGAATGCTTAAAGCTAAATCTACTTGATTGATAGAAAACTTGTTTGATATTCATGAAATATTATTGCAAATATGTTCATTTCATGAAATTATTTAATGATCAGATTGAAAATGTTCCATTTGATACTTATAATTCCTTTATAAAATTTGGAGATAACAATATACCCCTTGAGACTAACAATAATATCATATCATACCCTAAAGAGAACCTAGTATGGTCAAGACCTAACTACCAAAACCTTGGGAGTAAACTAAGTCAACGTTCTCCCCCTTTCCTCAGACTTTTTTTAGGTTGCCCTGGTTCAGTCTTTCAAGTAAAGATAGGTTCTTTGCGGTTTTCCTGTGAGGATTTTATCTACACTTTTTTTGTGACTAACATCATGATCAACAAGAAATAGCAATAGAAAGAGGGCACTCAAATCTTTCCCTCCAAGTATTGTTTAGGATTCGATATCAATTATGGGTTTGAAAGTAGCTTGTAAGACGAAAGTCTATGTAAGCTGGTAGTTTGAAAATGCAAGTTGAGAAACTCTAGGGAATCCTTAACAAGAGATTATATCCTTTGATTTTTTTCACCTTTGGTAGAGTCATCGAATGTAGAATTCATGATACAACTTACCACACTGAACTCGATTGTGAAATGTTTTTAACTAGGGTAAGTTTGGCCATGCATAAAGTGATTATGTTAGTGGAAGAGGTTTTAACTACTAAAAGAAAGGAATCATTAACAAGAAATATTTTGAATTCTGAAAAGGAGTATAAATCTAGTAAAATTGAAAATGTTAAAAAATTAATTGATATATCAAAACAGTTTGTTAACTGCAATTTTTATGAAGAAAATCATAATTTTTTGCAAGAAGACAGGCAAGAATGTCGAGACTTAGAAATATTGCAATGAAAATGAGGAACAACAATGATAAATCATCATTATTTTCACACGTGGAAAATGTTAGTGAAGGGAAAAAGTGGGAAAATTGAGTGGGAGACACATTTTTTTTGTTCCCAACTAAAAATTCATGAGCTAAAAAATGGAATTTTCTTGATTTCATGCAAGATATAGAGTATCAAGTTTTTACTTTCTCTTTCTCTAATAATAATATAAATTGTAGTACTACTTGGTCTAACAAAGTTCAAAGTGAAGACAGGGTCAAGGACTCAAAAAATTTTGAAGAAGAAAATCATGGACCAAGACTAGAAGAAGGTAGAGAATTAAGGAATCAACAAAAGTGTGCAATCGACCTTTAGTGAGGTCATTTTCATACATGTGAGCCAATTTATTTGTAAGTACGCCTTTGAATTTATGTTTGTTAAACGTAGAAAACCTAAGATAATTCATTGTTATAGTAGGAGGTTTGAAATTTATTCCAGTGAATTTAAGGATAAACCTGCTATAATTCGCACAAAAACAACAATGAAGATAGTTATCGAGCTTAAAATAAATTGCTTAGTTAAGATTAGTCATTTGGTAGGGTAAATTTTGGTTAGTTAGGGTTATTTTTCTTTTGTAGGGTTTGCTTTTATTTTTCCATTTCTTTTTCTTTTCTTTCTTTTTTGGTTTGGCCCTTTGCGTTAGCAAATTCTACTTAACTTATCATTCACATGAGAGTAAATTGAAACATTCTATAACATTGTGATGTGAAATGTTAAAATAATAAAACCATACATAGTAAATACACATTTTAAAAGGTACAATAAACCTAAATATATATGTGTGTGTGTGTGTGTGTTTGTTGGGTATATACATGGAAGTACCAAAATTCTCACTGTAAAAAGTGAAAAAAGAGGGAGTTGAGCTATAGAAGGGAGGTCATTCATTTCATCTAGGATGCCTCATCTACCAGGTCAAAATATCCTAAGTAGGAAATTTCCCAATGAAGTTCAAAGTCATGGGTATGGAGGTCAGTTAGGAATGGACAGAGTGGAACTACTTCTCCATGTTTTAGGAATTGAGGAATATCATCCATAGCGGGGATTCCAATGGTCAAGTGTGCAATAGAAAAAACAATATCCATATTCCCCAAATATTCAAGATGTACTATCATATTCACAGCCCAGCAAACATCTATGAAGAAAATCCCAAGGTCTAGGAGTGACGCTACAAATCGTGAAGCCAAGCCTGAATACAACCGGTAGTATGCTCTAGATTCCACAAATTGTTTTCCAAGGACTAAGCATAAGTTTGGCACAGTGAAACTGGTAGTCTAAATGAAGAAAACCTTGTCAAGCCTTTAAGTCGTGATATGACCCATGAAGCCATTTTGGTGGTGAGAGAAAGTCAAGTAAATTGGAGTATCCATGACCTAGAAGCAAGCAAGCACTATCAAAGAGGAAATGAAAAATGATAATTGAGAGAGAAAAGAAAAAGGTGTGAGGAATTCGAGAGAAGTGTAGAATTTATAGAAAGTTGTGAGGAAGTTGTGGTACATAGTTATCTAGATCAAAGTCTTGGAAAGTGTAAGTTGAGGTGGCAACTAGAAAAATTTCTCTAGAGTAGAATGTTAAATCAAATTAATTCTTACACAATTGGTGAAAATTTGCTTCAAAGTTGGCTAGTACGAAGATTGTGAATCAAGTAAATTAAAGATTTCAAAATTAATGGTGGTCATTTCATTATATTTTACTAAGCCATATTAATCATGAAGGTGCTCGTGTGTGCAAACAAGAAATGAAAATGAAGCTAGTAATGCAGCACACATCATCACCTAAGTAATTTGAAGGAAATGATACATGTGCATTTAGGCATGCAAATTTAATGCAGAATATTGTGATCAAATTTAAGTGTCATCATGACATTTCTGATCCATTAATGTGGTGCAGCTCCGGTCAAATCATAATTGCTAGCTGAGTATTTAGTAGTTGCCATAAAATCAAAATGGAAGGGTGGTAACTAATGGTTCTAAATTTAGATTTAAATTTGTTGATTAAATTGTTTGCTACTAAATTTTAGTTTATGCATATTTTCTAACATATAGCGAGTTGTAGTTAGTTGGGATTTGGCATAAGAGTGGTAAAATTTAGCTAGGAATACACACCAACAGGGAAAAATTAAATGAGTTTTTGGGAAATAGTGAAACAATGAAGGGATTTGCATTGAATGAAAAATCAAAAGGTAACCTTCACTACCACTATAATTCCCAACCTAATAGTGGGCTTCATTGCCTACAAATTGAAATGAGCTATCAATGAAATATCAAAAGAGATATACAAAAAAAATTTAAAAAATTAACTCTTTAGGCTATCCAAATATCTCTACTAGGGCTATAAATGCCTGGCTGGCAGTAGAGCTATGTCTAGGGGAATTACCAAAATAATTTTTTCAGGGCTATAGATGCTTGACTGGAAACAAGGCTCTATCCACGGTTGGCTTTGGAGGTTACCAAATTATGTAGTTCAATGTTAATGAACTAATTTTTTCACTAAGTTTCGAGAACTGGAATTAATCAAAGTACACACTCATATTTTCCACATAAATTTTACTATTTTTATGTTAGAATCTAGGTAAAGGTAAAGAGCTATTGTTTTAAAATATGCATAAATTATAATTTACGATTGGTTATTTAATCTCAAGTTTTAGTTTAAATTTGGTTTTATTGGTTACAAGTTGTTGTGTGGTCTCACAACACGCCCCAAGACTATAATACTTGGGGACCCCAAGTGAAAACTAATGCTTATGGTAGGTATTGGCTAGTTTGAAAGATCATTAGAAGTGAAAATTAAAAAAATATATATCTTTTAAAAGAGTACTTTGTAATTCAAGTATTCTGAGTACCGGGTACTAAGAACTGAGAAAGCCAGAAGTGTAAAAAGGTAATACAAGGTGTTGAGAAAAATACTTCGGTCTGGGAGCCAAGGTCTAGTAAATATGAAGTTTTCGTAAAATTTGAGGTCCGAGAAAATTATGGGTAAAAGCTAAAGTATCAGGTACCAGGTACTAGGTAACAATGCAAAGTAAGTTTAAAATTTAATGTTATCCAGAAGGTCTAAAGGTTTGATAACTTGGTTAAAGGAATAATTATGCAAGAATATATGATTCTTTTCTAAAAGCGTGTTATTTATGATGGATTACTAAATAATGGTTTTATTTACTTGATATTTTTATGAATGTTTTCAAAGGGATTTGATAGTTGGAATTGGTGATTGCAAGAGAAGCATATTGCAATGTAAATTTTTGGTATGGACAGTCAGGAAAACTAAGGTTGTAGGTAGATCCGATGGTGTTACCAAGTTTAGAAATACACTTTGGAAGCTCATGTAGGAACAAAGTTTGTTGCAAAGAAGCACTAAATACTAAGAAACTAGAGATATGGATATCAAGCATGTGGCGAAAGAGTGTACTCATTTTGGGAGTGACTCATTCCCGAGAATGTTCAATTTGAGACTAAACTTGGATGTAGGAACAAAATGTCCACTTAATCATTCTGAATATATGGGAAGTTTCTACATTCTGTTTGGTGGGTTTTTTTGGTTCCAAGAAGGAACCCTAATAATAAGAAGATGAAAGACCCAAAGGATATCAACATGCAGGTGAAGGTCAACCTTCATTGACTTTATTTGAAATTATCTTGCTAGTTGTCACATTCCATGTGCCTTGATGTGATTTGTCCCTTTGATCTCCTCTCATGTATTTTTCTTATCTTCCTTGTATCTTGTTTCCATAAAAGGCCAAGAGATAAATTTCTTTTTAAGTTAAGTTCAAAATTTTTGAATGTCGGAAGAGCCAAAAATTCTTTAAGTTTTGTTATTTTTTCATGTTTTTTGAATCATTTCAAATTAAAAACTTGTATGCACATAGAACTTAATCAATATCAAAGCTAATTTGAAATCTACATATCTCATGTATCTTTTGTAATTGGTTTGTTCATTCAGCCGGACAAGACTATATGTTGTGTTGTTTAGTGGTACATACAAAACCTACTTAATGTCCAAAATAAACCCCCCTCTATTTAAAATCTTGCACCATTTTGTGCCTAGCTGTGAAGAAATTTGGTGAAGTATAGAGCGGTTTTCTTTGATTTGATTAAATCTTGGGGCATGCATGGAGAATAATCAGGAGAAATTTTATTTTTCAAGTATTTTGATGCTATATTATAGACTAGATGTTAAATTCAAAAAATGTTCCAAAAAGAGATGAATGAATGGAAATATTATTGTAAATCTTTCATTTCCATGAAATTGTTGAATGCTTAAAACTAAATCTACTTAAGTGATAGAAAATTTGTTTGATATTCATGAAATATAATTGCAAAACTGTTGATTTCATGAAATTATTTAATGATCGGATTGAAAATCTTCCATTTGATACTTATAATTCCTTTATAAAACCATAGATAACAATATACCCCTTGATAGTAACAACAATATCAAATCATACCCTGAAGTGAACCTAGTATGGTCAAGACCTCACTATCGAAGCCTTGGGATTAAGCTATGTCAGCCTTCCCCCCATTTCCTCGAACCTTTTTTAGGTTGCCTTGGTTGAGTCTTTCAAGTAAAGATAGGTTCTTCATGATTTTCCTATGAGGATTTTATCTACACTATTGTTGCTACTAAGATCATGATCAATAGTATTTTTGTTGATTATATTGATAATTAGGATTGGGATTGGGTGCAGTATATCGCAGTCTTAGAGTGCTAAGCGGAGGTGGTGGTTGGTAATAGGTATTTTGTGGAGTCAGTTCCACAAAGTGTAGGGGTTGATGGTAGCGAGGTGAGAAATAATGAGGAAGTGGATTAGCATATGTATGTGGGGTTTTTGGTTGATATTGGTATTGATTAGCTAAGTTACCTTGAGATTGTGAAGGGGTTTGTTGTGGTTATGAATGGACTTGCAATTGAGGTTCTGATTGAGGTTGAGATTGTGGTTGGTGATAAGATGGTTGTTGTGGGATGGAATGAAAAGGATTGAATGGTGGCATTGATAATAATAATGGGTGTGTGTGAATGAGGGGGATATGAAGGAGCAAAGAAGCTAAAACATTAGATGTAGTGCCCTTGGTATTTCTAGATGACTGATTTGGTTGATTTTGTGAAAGAGGTGGTGCAGATGGAGTGTCTGTAGGAACTTTTGGATTGTTTACTTTGAGTGTTTCTCCCATGACTAAAATCCGAATAGATGGGGATGATACATGATAAAACACATCATTTCCAATTCTTGGTTGATACCAAGAATCTTGTGGTGGAGCCTGGGAAGCCTGAGGGACTAACGATCCTAGATTAGCTTGAGACCTCTATGGATCCTATGATTGAGAGGGTAAGGTGCTAACATATTGTGTCATGTCAAACCCGGGTGGTAGTTTAGCACCCCTTATAAATAGTGAAGCTAGAATCTAAATTTAATGTTCAACGAGGATACGATCAATCATTTGTACATTGGTGGGATTGCTAAGATACCCATTGACAGATAACTCAGGTTGATCGACCATACCCTTAGTTCTTGAATCTTGACTCGGGACATTGGAATGTTGTGACCCCCCATTCAAGGATAGATTTTGATGATGGGATGAGTTGTGAGCTAGTGGTTATTGTTGGTGTTGTTCCATGAGCTTCTTGGCCTATAATCAAGTGGTAACGAGCATGAAAATATGGATGATCAGAAGATGAAGATGATCTGAACCTATAGGATGGAACTAAGTGATGATGAGTGGGATGATTGATTAAAATATTAATAGGATGATGGATTAGTTGATTGGATGACTGATTAGATGATTGTTTAGACTAGATTGTGGATGGGATTGGATTGACTGATTGATTGGATTGGATGGAGTTGATTAATTGGATTGACTGATTAATTGGATTGGATGAATTGATTAATTGGATTGGATGAATGGATTGATTGGATTGACCTCAAATTAGACTTGAGAGCTTAACTGGATGATGTAGGATGGTGATGATTGGATTGGATATGTTGATAAAAAGGATGATTATGGCACAAATCCATCTCTAGATGATGAATTTATAAGGCTGCAAGTAATTACTGACTCAGGATGGATGATGTTCCTAAGTGAGTAAGGATGAAAATGATTAGGGTCAGTTGATTAACCCAATTGGATAAAAATATCCCAAATTAACATCTAGGTGGATTGGATTGATTGATTGATGATTGATATGATAACTAAGGATGCTCTAAGATGAACCTATGTGATTAAATGGATGATTGGATAACTTTCACAAAAAATGAATGCATGAAAATAACATTTGTGAGTAGTTGGATGATGATATAAATGTTTTGATCATCTTAATAGGCTTGGAACAATGCACATACTTTTAATGGCCAAATGGGTTCACTCTCTAGTTTTTGTATGAGATGTAGATTCACCTTGGTATATAAAAAATTCACCCCTTTAGGTCACAGATTCACCTATCTAGGATATCATGAAATTTCCCCTGTGGGTAGTAGAATCGCCTATCTAGATTCACAGGTTTAGCTATGCTCAATGACTCTATGAGACAAGTTGTAGGATCACTAAAAAAAAAGTGTATTTCTCTAACCAGGTAAGTGTATGGATGAGGGGTACGTTCTACCAAATGGAATCACCTATTGAGGACATGGGATCACCTATCTATGGATATGTATGGATGGTATGATGATAGGATTTCTCCTGTGTGAAGCGGAATCACCTATCCAAGGGTAATGTATGGATGAGGTGATACATTCTCAAATGTGGAATCACCTTTATAAAAGGTGGATTCACCCAACAAGAATGATGGTACAGAGAAGGACAAGAACATGAAAGAAGAATCACCTCTAGGAAAGGTGGATTTTCTTGTTAGGTGACGAGGGTGTGTGAATGACTTGAGTGGATCCACCCTTTTGGGGATCAGAATCACCTATCCAAGAATGAAATGGATATAGGGTGGATTTTTCTTTTGGAGAAGCAAGATCTCTCAAGGGGTGGATGGACTAGATAAGTAGATTCACCTCTGGGTAAGGAAAAATCACCTATCCAGGATAACTAATTAGATGGGGGTACAAGACAATGATGCAAAATCACCCCTTGGAGGGAAATTTCACCAATCCATAATGTAGATTCACATCTGTGAGGAAGAAAATTTTCCCCTATGAAATGGAGGGACTATGGCATAGGACAAATGACAAAAAACAAAAATACAATAGGAAAAGTCTAACTCTAGACTAAACACAATCACTAGTATCGCACAAGAAGATAGTTCAAGAAACATAATCCTAGAATTAGTCAAAATGGTTACAAACTTGATGTAGGCCCACTACCCTAAGGAGTTGGTACTTTGTGATAATCAAGTAGGAACACCCTTTCTCGTGAAGATGGATAGGTAGAGATCTAATGGCACAATGTCATCAACAGACGCCACAAGCTCACCTTTTATCTCTCCTCAAGAACTATCATAGCTCACCATGAGGATTTCTATCTCAACCTAAGAGAGTATGTGGTGAGTAGCTTTGAGGTACCATCCACAATTCTTGCACTACAAGTCACAACTAAAACATAAATCTTATACTAGGCTAAACAGGAAATGAGGGGACTCCTCGATACACTAGGAGGGTACATGAGGCACATTCATGAACACTATCCTATCACAAGTGTGGATCGGGAGCCCCAATGAGGTACTAGAAACTTAGACCAACCCTTCACACCTAACTAGGAATCACCCTAGTATCAATGCTCTTCTAGACACAACATGACTAGATTGGGGTACAACTTTAGTTCTCCCCCCTTATATACCTTGACAGTTCACATGGTTGAGATCATCCCTTGGGGTCATGAAATACCCAAGAAGGTCTCCTAAAGGAAAGGGTATGTTAGGAATTTTTTATCCCTAGGATCACACATAGTGCATGGGGAGAGCATACATGAAACTAACACCCCTAGGTAAACTCAACTAGAACGGATTGAGTTGTGATTTTTGATCCCTAGGTTGATAGTATGGTGCAAGGGGAGAGCATATGTCAACAACCCAACCCAAAACACAAAAAATAAGGTAAATTGACCCTTTAATTACCTACATGTGCCTAGCTAGTTAGGAAAATCAAACTAATTCTAAGGTCTTTGACTGATCATCCTATAGAAGATATGTTGGTAGTTTTGTGTGCCAATTGTGGTCAAACAAAAAAAAGCTTGCACAAACGTTAATAAAATCCCACAAACACAACTAATCAATTTAGCAAACTAGTTCCTCACCCAAAATGAAATGAAAGGTTAAACTAAAGTATTTTTAAGTCTCGAGTTTACTTCAAAATCACCTCTTAGGAGTGTAGGTTCACCTCTATAAGAAGAGGTAAAATCGTCTTTGTAACGCACGCAATCACCCTTTCAAGTCTCAAGTTCTCCTAACTGCAGATTCACCTATCTAGAAATGGCTAGAGCATAATTGCTCATTGGGTGAGTAGGATTGCTTGTCCATGTAGCAACTTCACCTTTGTAGAGGGCCGAAGTTAGGATCGCCTTTGCAAGTTAGGTGTTGGATGGCCATGTGTGCGATCACCTTTGCTGAATTCATATTTTTCTATCTAGATCTGATTGGGGAAGGGAGAAAATGCACTAGCCCTTTGATAGAGCGGGATTCACCCCTATAACCGATGGAATCACCCAAAGGGTGGATTCACCTTTGTAGTGAAAAATCTAAACGTGCAAAACTTAAACAGCAAAATAAGGATCAAACAAACATGTGACATGGGTCCCACTAGGCATTCCAAAAATATGTGAAAATGTCAAATCCTATTGTAAATGCAAAACACAAAAGAAATTCAATTAAAATAAAACACAAAAGACACCTCAAGATTAGCCTAATTTGAACTCAAGCAAAATAAAAGATAAGGGTTGGAGACTATACCTTTCCCAAATTGATCCTTGGTTGGCCCTTGATTTTGATGTAGATGTGTGCCCCTTGCTTGATAAAATGGATTAAAACCTATAATGATGCCATGGTGAATGTAATGGTGATAATTAATATGAGGTTGGATGCAATATGAAAGCTCAAAATGTTACAACAATGGAAGTAAGTAAGGAGGCCTAAATGCAAGACTATGAGTTGTGTTGTTCAAAATAAAAAAATTGCTAAGTATTTAGTAAAAGTGCCTCAAAGGGAATTAAGGGCTAGGATTACATCTAGGTCAAGAGATCAAGGGTTGAGATGCTTTGTGGTATCTCAACCCATGAGGTGAAAACATGTGGAAAGTGAGATGAAGGGGAGAAGGTGAAGTGAAGGTGATATGGAGGCCATGTGGAGGTACTTGAAAGTACCTTGGGAATGGGAAAGATCTCCTCATAAAGGATTTTTTTGTCCATTTGTACAAAGGAATGGGGTGAGAGGACAAGGGTGAATTAAAAATTTCCCAAAAATCCTCATGGGAAGATGTAAGATAATTTAATATTCTTTTGTGGGGGATGTGAGCAATTAAAAATTCCTCAAAAATATAGGTAGAATAAATTGGAATTTTAAATTCCAAATAGGCATGGGGGTGAATTCTCCAAAAGGATAAATTCATTAATAAGGTTCACCATAGGTGGGTGTCATAAATGGCACAGGATTAGGTTAGGTTAAATCATTACTTTAGGTTGTGCAAATGAGGAATTAGGTGGGTTAATCTTGATTAAGCATCCACTTGCATTTTATGGAGGATGTGACCCCAATTTCAATTAAAAAATGTGCACACCCTAATTGGATATTTAAAGTGGGCTAATCAGAACTAGTAAAATATTATGAAGGATATGAAAAGAGGAGATAGAAAAGGGGAGGAATTAAGAATTAATATAATTCCTATGGGCTAAAGTGACTAAATTAAATAAATTAGTCTATTTATTTAATTTAGAGAAGAAAGGGATAAGGTATTTAATTGCTTAATTAAACACCTTAGGAAATGTTAGGGATTAGATGAATATTAATTAAATAATGAATTATTTAATTAACATGACAGCGGATGCAGGATAGTAGAACATGAAGGTGAATTTGACCATATGGACATTGTCAAATTCATATGTCTACAAATTTATATCACTAACCTATCAAATAATAAGAATTAATCAATTAATCAACATCTAATAACATGTCCTATAGATATATCTTTCCTACAAAGGACATCATCATTGGAAATCACTCTAAACAACATTTTGGCAAGAGATATGAATAATATTGACTATTTTTTCATTTTAATATTTTCTTATGATTTATATTATTGGTCCACTCCAATGATCTCTCCATAATGTCTACAAAAATATTTAGAGAGAAAGGAATGAGGCATTGATAATTTTTTTCATTTGATGTGCTTGTTGGATATTTTTGTAATATGACCTCAACGAATGATTTTCTTGCATGTGCATGGATAGTCTCAAGTAAAGAAATGGCTATGACATCTTAGGTTTTTCATGCCTTTTGTGTTTTAATCTTATTAATTTGAGGGTTTTATTCTTTCACATGATCAAACGAGGTTTTTGTATGTCAGATATGAATAGGGATACACCTATCTATTTACAGAGTCAAATTTCATGCACTAGATACAAAGTCATCTCGGGTGGTTGTCAATACTTGATGCATCATGTTTATTTACTATATCAAAAATAAGGAATGTTATGATGAATTAAGTCTAATCCATGAAGCAAAGTAGTATCATCTATCTTATCTCATCTCATATCCAATAAACTCTCAAATAGTCATAGACTTGTTGGAGTTCTAAATCAATCACAATAATAAAGGCTAATCAATATCCATTCCATTCTTCTACTTCTATCCACACAAACATTTCCAACCTGGTATCATGACATACAATAAAAATAACATAAATGAATCCATCCTACATCTACAAACCATCAACACACATGCATCCCATAACATCCATCCTACATAATCATCACATATCATATGAAAAATATATATAAAAAAGAGATCACCCATAGCATATATCCTACATACATCATCCATATGATATTAAAAGCATATCACATCATATCATATACACATGCATAATAATCCATGTCATATCATAAGCATAATAAAAGCATCATCATCATATAAACATCTCATAAACATTTGCATCCATACAATATCCATAATATATCCATATATGCATCACATGAGAATAAGCATGAGATAAGAGATAATAAGCATAAATTTTGCATCCGATCATCTCATTGAAACAAAGGAAAAGAGAGGGGCAAAGAACCAAAATGTAATCAATATGGTTAACCTCTCTTTTTCAGTAGTTATTTCATTCAATTATGCATAAATGAATATAAGAAATCAAACCTAATTGGATGGCAGAGGCTCTACTAGGGTTTTGGTTTGACGGCTTGGTCTGGGGATTCAATGGTATGGTGGTGGGGGAGGCTTGACCCTCCCCCAAGAAGGTAAGTCCCCTCTAATCTCCTCTATATCTATAGAACTACATGTTTTTCCCTCCCAGTGTGCGTTATGTGGTTGTGTGTTCGTCTCTTTGTGGTTTTGAGTTTCATTTTCCTTTATTGCTTTCTGGCCTGAAAGGCCATTTGACCATGTGAAGTGAAATGGAGGAGGGTACAGCCCCCCTCAAGCCCTCTGGGGAATCTACAAAGGATGAGGTGGTATTTAATTATATTAACTATGGACACCAATTTTGGTATCCAAGGGTTATGCAACTCTTCTAGGGTTTTTCACCTAAAAGGCGAGAAATGGATCCAAAATGTGTAATGTCTACACTTAAAATCAATGCAAGGATGGATGAAATATGCCTAAATGCAATGTTTAAATGCACTAAACTGATAAAATAAATTAATTATTAATGTGAAACCTAAGAAATGCAAGATGTTGGAAAATACATTGTGATATGTAGAAAGATGAAATGAATGCAATAAAGAACAAGATAAAGATGCTAAATAGAAACTGTGAACTTGGAAACTAATGAAGGCTGAAATGAAGATTGCAGTTGCCTCAGAAATTCTAGAAAATTTGATTTTTAGGCCAACTAGGACACTTACATCAAGTTGGGTGACTTAGTCCCAGATCAGGGAAATTGCCCAAAAACTTGTTTCTGCCAAATGGGTATTTGAAACTGCAAAAAAATCTGAAAAACCAGTGTAGTGGGACTAATTCTCCATTGTTGGTGCCTTAGTCCACTTTAAATTTTCTGCAAATTCAAAATTGGAAACAGAAGCTCACGGTCTGCAGTTCATTTTCTGATGGAGACCCGAATATGAATCTGTAAAAATACCTATAGAAAAGAAGATAATTTGATTTCTAATGGGGGGTTTTCCTTGGTCAAACCCCTATTTTTTTTTTAAACTTTGAAAGAGATAAAATATGCATAAAACCCTAGCCCTAAGTGTGTCTAATACTACGGATTTCTAAAAATAAGATGCAACTCTATTCTAATGTGCAAGAATAAGATGCATAAATGGATTTAGAACAATGCAAGACTCATTCTAAGAGACACTAAATCACATTAGAAATGAATCTAAATGACATGAAAATCTTCCTTAGGTTGAAGATAGATAGAATTTATATAAGATGGAATCACTTTGAAAAAAAGTCTTTAGGATTGATTTGATGGCTAGTTGCATCTCCTCAACCTAGATTTCTCCATGATTCTCCATAGGCATCCATGATCAACTCTTTGCAATGTAAGATCTTGGACAAAAGGTGAGTTTGAAGACCTACAAAAACCCTAGCTGGCTTCCCTAAAGCTTCAACTTTGCTATAGATAGATTAATGAATCTTCTTGTGAAAGATATTTGACTCTTGATTCTTGATTTTGCTTGCTGAAAATGATTTAATGTTATGAAAAATGACCTAAAAACATGTATTTATAGGAATCAACACTGAATTATTCATTTTTTTAACTTCACAGGACAACATCCACCAAGAATTTGAATTAATTCGTGATTTTCCCACTCGAAAATGAAAAATGCCTCAAAAGGGACTAATTCACCACCTTGGGTGACTTAGTCCTACCAGGGATTTTTGAGGTGGGTTTTGTGGATTTTGAATGATTTGAATATTTCTTGTCGGGATTTGTATGGTTTGTGAGTGGAATAGGCCTTAAATTTCAAAATAATAAACATTAGGGGCCTATAAATGCAATTTAAGGGGTGATTAATGAAAAGGTGTCTAAAATAGGAAAAACTAAATCGCAAAATTGCCTCTTTCTTCAAGAGTATACAATTTCTAGTGACACATTAAACACCCTAAATCTTTCTACAATGTTGTTGCAAGTGATCAATACTTTTGTCTTGAAAGTGTGAAATTTATCTTTGAATCTACATGTGAAGTAGAGGCTTTTGGTATAAATGGAGGACCACAAGGTAAGCTTCCTCCAGCCACCACTATGATTGCTCCTAACGCCAATATGCTTGATTCTATTCTTAAAGAAAGGGGTAGGTTATCCAAGGTCATAGTCTTCATGGTTGTTGTTAACCTAGAAAATCTCGCTGCAAGAAAATACCTTGATAACTAGTTTAACTTAGTGTGGAATAAAAAACTTAATGTTCAAATTTCTTTGTGTAGAATGATACAAAAGGGTTTTTTTTATTTATTTTAAAATCCATGACATGCAAGAAAAAATCTTAAAGAAGCCTTACTAGAGTGTTGGAAAGTTAATTTTTAGGGTTTTATCCTAGACTATGGGAGAAAATTATGATGAAATCCTTGCCCTGTCAATCCCTAGGTGGTTGTTAATTAAAAACATCCCTCAGTATCTATGGTCCTTTGTCCCACAAATTTTTGATCTGTTTGGGAATGTGATCAGGGTAGATAGGCCCAGGGTCACATTGTTAGACCTAAATGTGAGGTTTCTTGCCTCCCTCAACTTGAGGGTGGAGTTACCTAGTAATATTGGACTTAAACTTGATGGTGTCATCCACGTTTTCCCTGTCAAAATCCTTGGTGGCCTAGGTGCATGCTATATCCACCAAAAAGAGGGACATTTCAGGAAAAAATGTCATTTGATTCAGTGAACTAGTGGATGGCCTAGCACCATGCCACCTGAGGCTTTTGAGAAAGTGGCCTCCTCGACTGAGGTGGATGTTAGAGTAAAGGTTTTAACTTAATTATGTTAAATAAGTTACCTTTATTCCTCTCTTAAGATTTCACTTTAGTTTGCATATTGTGACATTTAATAATTAGATAATTAATTATTAAATGTTTTCCTATTAGGGTTACTTTTAGGTTTTATATGATCTCCTTTTAAGGATTGATCTTTGTAAATAATTCATTCTATTGTTCTATTAATACATCTTTCATATTATAGAGCTTCAAACCCTCTCTTGCTTTTTTCTCCATTCTCTTCCCTATGACAAGTATCTCTTTGCATGCAGGTGTTCTTGGACTCTGAAGTTGGTTTTGACAACTTCTACATGGTATCAGAGCATGGAATTTTTGCAGCTTGTTCTTGTTTTGAAGAATTTGGAGCTACAAGGGTTTGATCAGGCTTTCATAGGTTTTTAGGTTGTTTTTTTGTGGATCTAGCTTACTTTGTTCTTTGGGTTCATTTTGGGCCCAAACGAACCTCATCGTTGAATTCACAACACCTAAAAACCCCTATATTCATATAAATCTTGTCCAATTTGGCCACAGTTGATTAGGGAGGAAAAAAAATTGGCCCTAAGGCCATATGCCCTCAGGCCACATTTTACGAGGTGAGAAATTAAAAAAAAATAAAAACTAAAAAAGCAATTTTTTTCATTAATTTTTTCACTCATAGTATAAAAGGGAGCACCACCCAGTGGCCACCCATCTACTGCCAGGTGGCCACCCTCCCAACACCGCCACTGGTGATATCCACTAGCACCGACACTCCTGGGTTAAGCCCCCGTGGGCATTTTTGAACCTCCGTTGTGGTCGTATCGGGACCGCCCGGCAGTGTCAGAGTCCCCTGCCAGTGTTTAGCTTCTATGATGGTCACATCTATGACCAGGAGCTTTAGACGCATCCCTAAACCACCAGCCCTTGGTCTTGCATATGACCAGGGGCCTATTTTTTTTAGTCCCCAGGGCTTGAAGGAGGCCTAATTAGGCAATTTTAGCTACTTTTGGTAAATTGAGCATAAAATGGGCATAAAGTTTTTGTCTTTTGAAAATGAGATACTGTTGGAAAGATAATTCCAATGCCGTTATAGTGGTGCATGTTTTGTTACCTTATTTTTCCATTTTGAGTATTTTCTTGCAGTCAAAGTCATTATTTTTTTTGCACTCCAGGAGCCATAACTTGGTCGTTTTTGCTCCGTTTTTCAAAAATGAATAGGCGTCAGAAAGATCTTATTGTGCTCTATTTAGATATTTTGTTATTTTTTCTAGAAAAATTACCATGTACACAAGATTCATTCTGAATCCTTTTTTTTCTTTTTTCCTACTTTTTCGCTGAAAAATCACTACTACCTAGGTTTGGTTTCTTGCATTGTGGGTGGAGTTTTTTCCTTGATTTCTATCATTTACTTCAGAAAACCAGAAATTATTCACATTAAACATTCATTAAACCTCTCCAAACATGGCCGAAAACCCTTCTTCTGTTGAACTTCTCACACCTCATAACGATCATACTTGGAAGGCATTCATGACACATCTTCTCAGATCAAAGGGTTATGGTCTTGTTTAGATGCGGTTCAACCAGTTTTGACATAACCATTTGAGGTTATGCAGCATATAAATAATATGGATGAGGCTATGGGTTTGATTTCCTTACATGTTTCAAATAGCTTGTTGTTTCATCTTGATGGGTGTAACAGTCCTCTTGAAATGTGGACCAAGTTCAATGATTTATTCAATACCTTCAATTAGTTCCATGCAATAGAGATTGAGGAAGAGTTGACTTCACTTGTACCTAATTCTTTTCCCTCTATTGAGGAATTTTTGATGAAATTCAAACAACAAAGATCTCTTCTATAGGGTTGTGATAAGAACAAAATATATGAGGAGTGTATTTACCTAATTCTTTCTAAGCTTTGAGGTCATTTTTCATATATTCTCTTAGACATTTTATTCCACCATGGATGTATTGGGAAACTGCTTTACCATGCCTACTTTTGAGGTGTTTTGTGATCAGTTGACATGAGAGCAGGCCAAGATATCACAGTTGGATGCTCTCACAGGATCTAAGAAACGAGCACTGGTAGCTTAGTCATCTAAAGGAAAAAAGAAACAGAAACTAAAGCCCAAGACAGATTCAGTAGGCAGTGAGAGTTCCTCCAAGCTACCTCCTAAGACTAATTCAAAACCCCAGTTCAATTCTAAATAGGGAAAATCTTTGAAATCTGGTGAGTCTTCCTCCAAGACTAAGAAGAAATCAAGTGATCCTTTCAGTTTCTGTGGCAAGGAAGGACATCCAGTTTCTAGGTGTTGGAAATGATTAGAGGCTTTAGAGGAATCCATGCAGCAGCATAATATCACCTCACCTCATCCTCCTTCCCAACCCATAGGGAAATGTCATGCTCTTTTTGCACAAGCATTTTCCTTAGGATCCACTTGGATTCTAGATTCTGGTGCTTCTAGTTTGATGAGCACTATCCTCAGATGGATTCTTCATCACCAGCTTCTCCCTCACTACCTACTCCTCCCTCTTTATCTCTTGAGGATTACTTATCTCTTGAGGATGATGCAGATGATGATCCACCATCTCCACCACCACCAGCCACTCAACATTTTCCTAGGTGGGCTCGTGTTACTATTGAGGTAGTTGGTTCTTTGGAAGGTGATCCTTCAGATACTCGTCATACTCATGCTCAGACACTGGTTCTAGTATTTTGATTCATTCCATTTTAGATGAACCTTAGAAGTTTTTTAGAGGTGATAGGTCACTTTGAGTGGGATAGGGCCATGGATGAAGAGTATTCTTCTTTGATGAAGAATCATACTTGGGATCTTTGTCCTCTTCCTAAGGGACGAAAGTTGGTTCGGTGCAAGTGGGTGTACCGTACCAAGTATATTGCAAATGGTTTGATTGATAAGTATAAGGCACGTCTTGTTGCGAAGGGGTTTTCTTAGGCAGAGGGTATTGACTACTTCGAGACCTTTGCTCCTATCACCAAGATGAACTCTATACGCCTTGTACTTTCACTTGCGATTTCACAGGGATGGACAATGCTTCAGATGGATGTGAAGAGTGCCTTCTTGCATGGAGACCTACATGAGGAGATCTATATGGAGCAGCCTTGGGGATTTGTGTAGGAAACTTCTTTGGTTTGTAGACTTCAGTGTTCATTGTATGGTCTCAAACAAGCCCCTCAGGCTTGGTATGAGAAGATGGAATCTTTCTTGCTTTCCTCTCACTTCACACACTGTCATTCTGATCACACAATGTACATTCAACATTAGGAGGGTGCTCTTTTAATTCTTGTGCTATATGTAGATGATCTCATTCTTACGGGTAGCTCATCCTCCATGATTTAGAGTGTTCAAAGAGCTTTGATGGAGTAGTTTGAGATGAAAAATCTCGTTCTTCTGCACTTTTTTCTAGGTCTACAGGTTATTCAGTCTTCAGATGGGATTTCCATATTTTAGTATAAGTATACTCTTGATATGCTTAAGATATTTGGCATGATTGCTTGCAAGCCTTCCCCCACTCCATTTCAGTTAGGTGTTGTTTTTTCTTCCACTTGTTCTACTCCTTCAGTGGATCCCACTTTATACAGGAAGTTGGTTGGTAGTTTGTTGTACCTAACATATTCTCATCCTGATCTTTCCTTTGTGGTTGGCCTTGTTTCTCGGTTCTCCCATGATCCTCATGAGAACCATTGGCAAGCATCCAAATGTATTTTGAGGTACATTCAGGTCACCACTCATTATGGTATTCACTACACTTCAGGATCCCCTCACATTATTGGCTTCACTAACTCAGATTGGGTTGGTGATGTCAATGATTGAAAGTCTACTTTTGGCTTTGTTTTTTTCCTTGGTTCTGGTCCTATCACATGGTCTTACAAGAAGCAGTCTGCTATTGCATTATCATCTACAGAGGATGAATACCGAGCAGCAGTATTAGCTATTCAGGAGGTTTTATGGCTTCGATAGTTGATGATAGAGTTTGGGTTTCCTCCTGATAGTCCCACTATTCTTTGGTGTGAGAATCAAAATGCCATTCACATTTCCTGCAACCTAGTGGACCATCAATAGACTAAGCACATTGAAATCCACATGCACTTCATTAGGCAGTTGATTCAGGGTGGTTCTCTCATCTTGGAGTACATTCCTACAGAGGAGCAGGTTGCAGACATCTTCACTAAACCTTTGGCATCTCTACGTTATCTTCAGTTGCACTCCATGCTTGGGGTGGTGGAATTTTTTCGTGGGGGGTCTCATTGAGGCCTTCTTTCCTTCATTTTTTTTTTCATCATGTTTCTTTATCTCTTTTTAGAGAGGAGTTTTTTCCCACTGGCTTTTCTCCTTCACTCCGCTTTATAGAGATTTGGTTGTATTCGGGTACCTAATTAGGCCTAGTTGTCGGGACCGAAATTTACATTGATGCATTGTAGTTACTTTTTCTTTCTTGCACATGTTTGTAGCTACACTTTTTCTCATCTTAATGGGGGGTGTTAGAGTAAAGTTTTTAACTTAATTATGTTACTTAATTTACCTTTATTCATCTCTTAATATTTCACTTTAGTTTGCATATTGTGACATTTAATAATTATATTAATTATTAAATGTCTTCCTATTAGGGTTACTTTTAGGTTTTACATGATCTCCTTTTAAGGATTGATCTTTGTAAATATTTCATTCTATTGTTATGTTAATAAATTTTTCATATTACAGAGCTTCAAACTCTCTCTTGCTTTTTTCTCCATTCTCTTCCCTGTGACAAATATCTCTTTGCATGCAGGTGTTCTTGGACTTTGAAGTTGGTTTTGAAAAATTCTACAGTGGAGGCAGTCTTGATTGATTTTTTTGTGCCTCCCAATAGCTCAAAGGCTCCTCCTAGTGATATCTTCCCCTTGAGCTCATCTCTTGATTCTCCCATCCCTTCTAGAGTTGCCCGCTCTTTGAATTCTACTACCCCCGTTTCTCCCCTTGCTCAATCTGGTTTCCAACCTATGGTCTCCACCCACAATCCCCTCTCACCTCTGTTAGCCAACTTTCCTATGGCCAACCTGGTTTTGTCCCCTCCTCCATCAGTTCCTTTCTCCAACTCTCTTTCTAACGCTCTAGTAGATGTTGTAAAAAATAATGCACAACATTTAACTTTGGAAAAAATCATGAAAAAGGGTGAAAAACTAAACCAAAAAGTCATAAAAAATAGAATTTATTAAAACCTATGTGAATGGTGTGGTGGTTAATGAAGAAACTATGATAACTAACATTCAAGAATGTGAAAATAAGAAAGAAGATGAAAACCCATCCATGGTCAAAAACTTAATATATGCATTTTAAACTAGAAAATATTGTAAGAATCCTTTGGGATCCAAAAATAAAATTTTGAATCTTGACAGCAATGTAGTTGCCTCTACCCTAGGTGGGGGCTTGAGGTGACCATCATAAACAACTTTGGTGGCTCCGGTGCAACACTGACTGAGGACACTTTTGATTCATTGACCGAAATGGTCAAGATGTGGGTTGTAGACAAGGTTGGAGCTCCAAAAAATGTGTCCACAAATTGTAACATGCCAACTGATCACTAAAGTAATTTTTCCTAAGTTTTCACTTTGCAAGTAATCAAACTATGTAACAAGCCATTACAATAAAAAAAAAAATTATTTATTGAGAATAAATAAACATAGATTTCATAACAATATACAAGTATTCCATTTCAATATAATAATTTCACAAATGATATTATCCCAAGAATGTGTACAAGTACATACATAGCTCAACCGAGCTTCATAGCAATAGATATAGATGGTCCAAGATCCACCTTTCAAAATCTTGGCCTTTTGTCACCTATTGAGGAAGCATCACTCAAGTGCTTTTCTTCCAACCACAAATTCATATGTGGTCCCCCACACATCTATCATATGATAGATGGCCCTACCCTACGATGAAGAGATTGGTGGAGTAACCTCGTACGACAACCACACTGGGCTTAGCGTTGTGCCCTACATGACTAGAACGTGTAAACCTACAATCTGCAAATAGCATGCACTACATGGACATGGTAAACTGACAATGAAGCCAAAGTAAATCACACTTCTTTGGCCAAAGAAATTTCACTCAGTACTTTGAGTGATAGTCAATCTATTCACTTACACTACATAAGCTTGATTTTGACTTAAGGCCACTATATTCTATGCATAGGTATTTACTCCAATGGGTAATCTTTAACACTAGAAATAGCCTATCACCTTTCTTACAAGCACTAGGGTATTTCTCCTCTCAAATTAAATTTCAAAGTTCCCTCCCTTGAATGGACAAACAATCCTAGGAGTAACCCACTAGCTATCTAATATAATCAAATAACTTAGCTAGAAGTAACCCTTAAGCTACCCTTGTTTAATCATATCTAGTATAATAATACCTATGACAAACAATTCCTCCTATCATGGAGTAATTACAAGAACTTCACAAAACAACATAAACAACTTCTATATTCCTTTCAAAGCAAATGTAATATTTCCCTAATGCAAGTAATCTCAATAGATCAAATAAAGCACTCAAGAATCAATATTTCATAAAAAAGGAAACTAAAGGAAGATTTATCCTCATGCCTATAATATGCTTGTCCAATTGATTGATTGTTGCACAAATTTCCAAAATTGCAACCATATTTTCTTTTATCTCACAAGCAATGCTTGAATAAACCTCTCTCTCACAAGTTGATAATATAGTTCTCTCAAAATATTCAAGCTCTCACACAATACTCAGAATGAACTTGTAGAATAACACAAACTAGAAGTGGAGAATAGAATTTAATGGAATACAAATTGGATGTGTCCCAAATGAGATCTCTTCCTCTCTATTTTTATAGTAGAAAAGATACTACACACCTACAAAAAAGGCATGTGAATTGACAGAAATATCCATACAAGTCAACTCACTTCACTTGGAAAAAAGGTGGCGGTAAGTAAAGAGTTTATTCAACATACTAAGCTACATGTCAACCTCTAATTTTTGACAATAGATTATGACTATTTCAATCTGCACATGATCAAATAGCGACAGTCAATTTGTTCCCAAAGTGGACTTCTACAACATATAGAACTTCATATTATGGTGCCAAGCAAGCACCCATTTCCATATAATTTTGGTGCGACTTAACTCATTTGAATCAGTCTATATTTAAAATGTAACACATTGCACAAGTCCACTAAGTCTATGCTCAATAGAAAGTAAATGAATGATGAGTTGCTTTATCTCATAAATCAGCTTTGACCAATTCCTTACTTTGTTGTAATCTCTTCCTATTAACATGCATTGACATTTACTTTGTTGTTGGTATTAATACATCGCCATATCATAAGGCATCCCAAGAGTAATTGCTATTTACTAAGTCAAATGTATTCTATCTCAAGCATCGACTAATTCAAACTCTTCATATCGACTTATTTGTTGCATTATATATTGTATATAGTTCGCTCTTTATTCATTTTCAATTTACTTTGTATTCGGCTTTTACAATGCTTGTATATATTGCATTTAAATCAGCCTATGTTCAAGTAATAATTTTTCCTCTAGCCTTGCTTATGTTAATCTATGACCAAGCATATAATCATATTTAAATATATATATTCATATATTTAAATATAGATATATATATATGTATATCTACACACACACACACACATATATATGTATATGTATATGTATATATATGTTTATATATATAAATATATATCTTATGACAATAAAGTATGTATAAATTTGATATATAAATGAATACAAACATGTAGAAATTCTCATAGTAATAACAAATAATATCGATTATGTGCATAAATATATATTCATCTATGTACATGTATATGTATGTGTACATATATTGATACATTCGTATGGGCATATCCATTTTCCAATATTACATGTGTATTGATACATGTATACATATGGATATATGTATATAAAATATACATATATACACATTCTATTATACACCATACTCATACACAATTACTATCATATTGATAAGTACCTATGTGTGATATATCTATACATATACATATACATGTTGTTAGGTCCATTTGATAGTTCCATGCACATAAGCAACCCACTCATAACTATGCATAGGTATGTCTAACTATGTACCCTCAGGTACATGTTCCTTCATGTGTATGTTCTATCATCGACACATGCATATGTGTGCATATACATATTCCATGTATGTTCAACTCATCAATACAAGCATAGTAATATAGAGAACTCATAAACTCCAACATGTAAACATCATCCAATAATGCACTCAAAAGTAATCAAGACCCTTACTAATGTAGACACATCAAACTAAGGATGACTTACCAATTCCCAACATAACAACCTAATTCAACCATACTACTCTCTATGTGTGTAATCTCAGATAGGTTATGTTACTGGTTACCTGACCAAGATCTTCTCCTGAGTGATACTTCCCCTCCTCCTAGAGGATTGAACATATACCTTCATCCAAAGTTAACACATGTCCACAATAGTCAGTTGTTCAAAAAAATATGCATTACAATTAACACATCTCCATAGTTAGAACATCAATTCAATAACCATCTATTTCAGATATATGCATTTCTATAACATTAAATGAAATAAAATTCACTCATAAATTCATTGATAACAAAGTGCAAGCACAATTTATTCATCTACAGAATTTAAAATACATTCACATTTACCCTACATAGTAATAGTAAATAGTAAATACAAAATTGGGGTGTAACATACTCCCCCCCTTGTGAATCATCATCCTCGATGATTTTATGTAGCAATATAAAATAAACACACAAACAACATATTTTTTTCAAGTACACTCAAATCCATCTAAAACATGAGGAAACTTTTTTGAGATCTCAGCATAGTCTTCCCAAGTGGTTGAGTCTTCCACATTTGTGTCCCACTGTACTTTGCACTATAGAACCTCCCTAAACATATGCAAGCGAAGCTTACATGTTCTAAGAACTTTGACAAGCTTGAGAGTTACCACTTTGAGGCCTTGTACCTATAAAGCATTCCAATAAATCATATGATTATCACCTGGTATATACTTCTTTAGGTAGGACACATGGAAGAAGTTATGCATCCTAGCAAGAGCTAGTGGAAAACTAATTTGATAAGCTACCGTATTCACTTCCTCTAGAATCTCAAAAGTTCCTACATAGTGTTGGGCTAACTTGGAATATTTTCCAAATTTAATGGAAATCTTGTGAGGTTTCACTCTCAACAACACCTTGTCACCTACGAAAAAATTACAGGGCACTCTTTTAGCATCAACATAGCTTTTATGTATATCATTAGCTTCATCCAACCTTTTCTTAACAATCTTAACTTGCTCCTCCATTTCAGCCAACATTTTTGGCCCAATACTCACTTTATCCTCAAGTTTATCCCAAATTATAGGAGTTTAAAACATTCAACCATATAACACTTCAAAAGGAGCCATCTTAATCATGGAATAGTAGGAATTATTGTAAGAAAATTCCACTAAAGGAAAGTAGTCTTCCCACTTGTACTGTTGATCCATGCAATACATTCTAAGTATGTCTACCAATACTTGATTCACCCTTTCAGTTTCTCCATCCGTTTATGGATGATATGTTGAGCTAATATTTAATTGAGTCCCTAGTGTAGAAAACAATTTTTTTCAAAACCTATAAGTGACTTGTGCATCCCTATCTGAGATAACCTTCTCAAGAATCCCATGCAACCTAAACACTTCTTGCACAAATTTCCTTGCTATGACAGGTGCTTCGTCAGTTAGATTCCTGGGTATGAAATTTTATACTTTGGTAAGCTTATCTACAACCACAAGAATAGCGTTGTGCTTATTCCTTTACATAGGAAATCCTTGCACAAAGTCCATACTTATGACTTTCCAATTTCTCTCTAGTATATCATGTGCGTATAACAAGCCTATAGGATGATTATGCTCTACTTTCACCCTTTTACATTCAAGAAACCTACCCACAAATCTAGCAGCACCTCCTTTCATCCCTTTCCTAAAATATAATGACTTTACATCTTCCATCATTTTGGTCACACCAGGGTGTCCAGAGTACAGTGTTTCGTGTATTTCTTTCCATAATAGATTCCTTAATTCTTCGACGTCAAGTACATAAATTCTCCCCTTATATCTAAGTAATCTATTAGGTTCAAAATGAAAACCTACATACCTAGTATCTTTTGGATTTCTAGTGAGTGCTTGCTTGAATTTCAAGTAATACTCATCCTCTTTGCATTTCTACAACACTTGACCTTTAAATTTAGTTTGAATCATCACTATTGAAGTAATATAACATCTTCGACTCAAGGTGTTAGCAACCCAATTATCCTTTCCATTGATGTAACTGATATGAAAGTCATAGTAAGCTATTAACTCCAACCATATTCTCTATCTAGCATTCAGATTAGGTTGATTGAATGGCTACTTCAACCTATGATGATGAGTTCTCATCTCAAGTGGTTTCCCCAACAAGTAGTGCCTCCACATTTGTAATGTGTTAACAATAGATGCTAATTCCAAATCACATGATGCATAATTCTACTCATAAGGTTTCATTTTTCTTGATTCATATGAAATTACTTGCCCATCTTGCATTAACACACCACCTAAGCCCTCCCCGAATGAATATGTGATAACAGTAAAGTTACCTTCAGGATCCGGTACTTTCAAGATTGGTGCAGTAGTCAATTTCTCTTTGAGTAGGTCAAATGATTCTTGAAAATTCTCTATCCATTCAAATTTCTTCCTTTTCCTTTACAAAGAAGTAATAAAAAAGGAGATCTTAGAGAAGTTTGCAACAAACTTCCTATAATACCCTGCTAGACCCATGAAACTTCTTACCTCAAACACATTCTTGGGTACTGCTCATTCTAGAACCACCTTTATCTTAGCTGGATCCATAAACATTCCATCTGTTGAGATCACATGTCCAAGATAATGGACTCTCCTTTGAAATAAGGTACACTTAGAGATTTTACCATACAATTTATGTTCTCTTAAATGTTGTAGGAATATCTCTAAATGTCTACAATAATCCTCCTCATCCTTAGGAAAAATTAAGATGACATCAAGAAAAACCAAGATAAACTTATCTAGGCAATCCTTAAATATGCAATTCATCAAGTTCATAAATGTTATAGATGTGTTCATTAAACCAAAGGGTAGAACTATAAACTCATAGTCTCCATATCTAGTTCTGAATGCAGTTTTAAAGATGTCTTCATCCTTAATTCTTAATCGGTGGTACCCAAATCTTAGATCTATCTTAGAAAATGAAAAATATCCCCTCATTTGATTTAAAATATTGTTAACTTGTGGAAATGGATACATTTTCTTTACTGTAGCTTTGTTAAGCATGTGATAATTGATGCACAAATGCAAAGTACCATATTTCTTTTTCACAAAGATGACTAGTGCTCCCCATGGTGACACACTTGGTCTTATCAACCCCTTAGACAATAGGTCATCTAACTATGCCTTAAGCTCCATTAGCTCGATTGTTCATCTTATATGGAACCTTGGAAATAGGTTCAAATGCTAGGACTATATATATAGAGAAGTCAAATATTCCTTTCGATGGCAACACATCTGAAAAAATTTCTCAATATAGGATACTTCTCCATATTCGACATTATTGTTTCATCCATTTCACCTTCTTCCATATCTTGGAAGTTTTGTGACCTAAAGTTATCAAGGTTCTCTTTAAGTTCATCTATTTTGACTAGAAAGAGTTTGCACCCTTTCTTTTGAGCCCTTAATAGTTGCATTGTAGAGATTTGACAAATCTTAACCACTTTAGGCATCCCTTGAAACTTTACTTTGTTACCAAGATCATCTAGGAATTCTACAGTTTTAGCATGGAAACCTACCTTAGCCTTATGTATCCATAGCCAATTCATACCTAAGGTAACATCATAGGATCCTAAAGGCGTGAAATATAGGTTTACTTCTGTAGAAAAAACAAGGTAGCTTTATTCTAGCCTTGAAAAAACATTGTTCCACCTTTGCTCTTATCTGGTTTGCATACTTTACAGCCCAAGACATTGCCATGTATCCAACCTTTCTAGATAATTTATTATCTATTCTAGATGAAATAAAATTCTTAGTTGCACCAGTATCTATAAGTACAAAAATGGGCGAGCCAAACAAAATACCTGGAGTTTCAATTGGAGTCACTTGGTACTCCACTTGGTGATCATCCACAGTTGCATGTATCTTTTGTTGAAACATCGCTTGCTAGGTAGGTAGTAGATTACCATAATATGATGACCAGAAGACCTATTGGGACATTCTCTAGCATACTGGTCTCCTCCACTTGTAAAACATCTAGAGTATTTAGTCCCTTCTTCCTTGCGAGTTCTCCAAATTTACTACCATTTCCACCAGCATTATTGGTATTCCCACCACTAGAAATATTCCTCTTATGTTACCTTTTTTATTCTTTTATGCCATTATGGGATCCTTTTTTCCCCTTACCTGGGTATATTTTGCACAACTTTCACCTTCTTTGTATTTGGCTTGTCTTGAACTCCTGTTATCTTCTTACGGTCTTTGTTTTCCTGAACAGTGGAGATAGCCTTGAGCTTTTTCTCCTATTTAATCACTTTCTCATACACAAGATCCATAGTTTCCAGACCGTACACATCCACCTCTCCTTTGATCTAACTGTTAAGTCCCATGATAAACTTTCTTATGCAGAAGTGTTCATCTTTCTAGTACATAGGATTATAACAAATCATATAGGTAAACTTTTCCCAATAATCATTGACCATCATATTGCCTTGTCTGAAACTCTAAAATTTTGTGAGTTTCTAGTCAAAATAGAGTTGGGGCAACCATCTCTTATGGAAAATTTCAACAAACTCACCCCATGTCATTTTCCATGAGTTAAGATTGAGTTCCATCTTTTTATTCATCCATTAGTCAAATGCTTCTCTTGCTAACTGGTATGTTCCCCATGTAGCTTTAGTGACCTCAGTATAATTTTGTATCTTGAAATAATTCTCCATTTAGACTAACCAAGCCTCAGCTTCATCTCATTTGGCACTTCCCTCAAACTTAGGTGGGGTAATTTTCTTCATATCTCTATCTAAAGTTTGCAATCCATACGCTTCTTATTAGTTTCCTCGAATGGTGTTGGAGATTTCTCTTTCTCATGATCATGAGTTTGATCATGTTCATGAGAAGATTTTTCTCCCTCATGCTCATTATTGGGAACTTCCTTCTCAACACTACCCTTTACCATTTCTTGTTCAAGGTTTTCCAACCTTGCTAAGATTTGGTTCATTCGAGCTTCAACTCCAACTGGTCCTTTCCCAACTTCTTGGCTTCCACCAGGATTGTTTCATGTCCTCACCATCTTCACGAGAATGGATTTTACCTGAATGTTTTTCCATGTTATATTTAATCATGTTATCAACCATCTTATGGAAAACATCAAAATAAGCTAACAACTACACATAAAGAGTTCTGCATAAGACTTAGCACACACTTTTTGATAAACACATGATTTCATTCATTTCTCAAGGATCTCAATATCCTTTTGATTACATGGAGTGACTATTCAGATATTCAAGTGGAGAGTATCCCTCGGATTCACTCTTTGACACATAACTTAATGGATTATATCCTATAGATTGAGATTGTTGCTCATCTGTCATTTGTTCATACCTATCCCAGAATGGATAATAGCCTTCAAATTTTTCATTTGATACATATTTGTGAGGTACATAACCATAAGACTCCTTACTTGAGGAAACTACAATTACATATACAATTGGAAGAACTCTAGGATCCATAAAGATAAATGATGTACTTACACTTCCTTTTGAGGGCATATCCCTAGAAAGTGCTAATGACTCAAACTTCTCTAGTGAGATGGAAGGTAGGTAATTGTACTTAGTCTCCATCTTCATCTTTCTCTTGACATCATTGATTTGAGAAAGTGCATGACTAAAGGATTTAGTATCACTTAACCAGATGAAATTTTTGTGGTTGGTACCCTCAATTGTTCTACCAATGGCTTCTCTTTCCTTCTTTTCCTTGAGGTAGTGCTCATTTTTTATTATAGATTTTCTAGTCATTAACCTAAGACACACCATCCTAGCACAAGAATTTCCAAATGTTAGATAACATTGAATGTAAATTATGATGAGCTCATAGGTTCCAGAGCTAAACTGGGTAGCTCTAATACTACAAGTAACATTCCAACCGATCACTAAAGCGATTTTTCCTAATTTTTCACTTTGCGAGTAATTAAACTATGTAACAAGCCATTGCAATAAAAAATTTCTTTTCTTTATTGAGAACAAATGAACTTAGATGTCATAATAATATACACGAATTATATTTCAATATAATAATTTCACAAATTTCAGTATCCCAAGAATGTGTACAAGTACATACATAGCTCAACCAAGCTTCATAGCAATAGATATAGATGGTCCAGGATCCACCTTTCAAAACATTGGTCTTTTGTCACCTGCTAAGGAGAAGAAGCATCACTCAAGCACTTTTTTGCCAAACATGGACTCATATGCAGTACCCCACACATCTATCATATGATAGATGGCCCCACCCTTCAATGAAGATATTGGTGGAGTAACCTCGTACGAAAACCACACTGAGCTTATTGTTGTTCTCTACATGAATAGAACTTGTAACAATCTACAACTAGCATGCACTACATGGACATAGTGAATTGACAGTGGAGCTAAAGGAAATCACACTACTTTGGCCAAAGTGTGCTCACCCAATACTTTGAGTGATAGTCAATCTATTCACTTACACTACATAAGCTTGATTTGACTTAAGGCCACTATATTCTATGCATAGATATTTCCTCCAATGGGTAATATTTAACACTAGAAATAGCCTATCACCTTTCTTACAAACACTATGGTATTTCTACTCTCAGAGTAAATGTAAAATTTCCCTCCCTTGAATTGACAAACAATCCTAGGAGTAACCCACTAGCTATCTAATATAATCAAATAACTTAGCTATGAGTAACCCTTAAGCTACCCTTGTTTAATCATATCTAGTATAATAATACCTATGACAAACAATTCCTCCTATCATGGAGTAATTACAAGAACTTTAAAAAACAACATAAACAACTTCTATATTCCTTTCAAAGAAAATGCAATATTTCCCTAATGCAAGTAATCTCAATAGATCAAATAAAGCACTCAAGAATCAATCTTTCATAAAAAAAAAAATAAAGGAAGATATATCCTCATGTCATTAATATGCTTGTCCAATTGATTGATTGTTGCATAGCTTTCAAAAATAGCAACCAGCTTTTCTTTGATCTCACAAGAAATTCCTAAATAAACCTCTCTCTCTCACAAGTTGATTTATATACTTCTCTTAAAATACTCAAGCTCTCACATAATACTTAGAATAAACTTCTAGAATAATCTAGACTATTTAAGTGGAGAATAGAATGTAATGGAATTCAAATGGAATGCATCCCAAATGAGAGCTCTACCTCTCTATTTATACAGCAAAAAAGAGACTACACAACCTACAGAAAAGGCATGTAAATTGATAGCAGTATCCATGCAAGTACACTCACTTCACTTGGAAAAAAGGTGGCAGTAAGTAAAGAGTTTACTCAACATACTAAGCTATAGGTCAACCTCTAATTTTTGATAGCAACTTATGACTATTTCATTCTACACATCATCAAATAGTGATAGTCGATTTGTTCCCAAAGTGAACTTCTACATCATATAGAACTCCATATGATGATGCCAAGCAAGCAGCCTTTTCCCTATAATTCCGGTGAGACTTAACTCATTTAAATCATTCTATATTTAAAATGTAACACATTTTTTGGACTCAAGGAACACTAAGAGGGGGGGTGAATCAGTGTTCATCCATATTTAAATTTCATTCAAAATCTTAAACCATTTACAACCTTCCATCAAAAGCAAAGATGTAAACACATGAAGGAAACAATCAAAACACCATAACACCAAGATTTTTATGTGGAAACCCTATTAGGGGAAAAACCACAGTGGAGGTCAATCCACATTTTATACTCTGTTAAAAGTATGGAGAAAAAGAATGCACATGCATTCAAGCACACTACCTAGAGCTCACTTCTCAAAAGAAAGAAGGCTCACTACCTTACAAAATGTTTGGATTACAACAAAAGTTTAATGAAGAAGATAGCATCTAAAAATTCTAGATTGCAGTTCCAATTAAGCACATTGATCAGATTATGGACCTTCTGTCCAATTCTACACTTCTGCTCTGCTCTACCTTAATTCGCTTCACAAAAACCTCTTTTGCACAAGAAAAAGTCGCTCAACTAATCTTCTGATATTTGCACATACATCTATTGTGCTCTTCAATCACACTTACACACTTCTACACATTCATACATACACTCAAAATGAATTACTTGAACTCATATATAGATATATAGATATCCGCTACAAAGATTTAAATACTTTTAAGTTGGCTTACAGCAAGACAAAAAAAATTCCAACTATTAGCTCAATTCACATTTCATACATGATGCACACTTACCCAAGTCAGCTAAGGAATAGCTGGGACCCAAAACAAAATATTCAAGCATAGAAAAATTTAAACAATTACTCCTTATACATCTGTGGCATGCCACATGAACTAAGTCGACCAACACCAACAAATAAACAGATAAATTATTTTATTGGATCTCATAACTCATACACCGATTAATGCGACACCACAAAACTTGACAATAAGATAATATAGATGCTTAACAGACTTCCCCAAGATCCAAAACACAAAATGATAATCTGGTGAAGCATACAGATCAACATACTAGCCAGGTACCCTGTTCTTGATTCTTACTTCCGGTAATGCACTGTTCTTCACTCTGCCTACCGATATGAACATTTTTTTATCTAGGGACCAGGATAATGACTTAGGTTGCCATCAATGACAACACTAGAATCCATATTCCAACACACATTGCACAAGTTGACTAAGTCTATGCTTAGGAAAAAATAAAGGAATGATGAGTTGCTTTATCTCATTAATCAACTTTTACCAATTCCTTTGTTGTAATCTCATCCTATTGACATGCATTTACATTTAATTTGATGTTGGTATTAATCCATCTCCATATGATAAGGCATACCAAGAGTAATTTTTTTTTACTAAGTCAAATTTATTCTATCTCAAGCATTGACTAAGTCAAACTCTTCATATTGACTTATTTGTGGCACTATATATTGTATATAGTTCGCTCTTTATTCATTGCCAATATACTCTATATTCATCTTTTACAATACTTGTATATATTGCATTGAAATCGATGTTCAAGTAATAATTCGGCCTCTAAGCATTACTTATGTTAATTGACCACCAAGAATATAATCATATCTAAATATATATTCATATATTTACATATACATATATATGTATATCTACACACACAGATATATATATATATGTATATATGTTTATATATATAAATATATATTTTATGACAATAAATTATGTATACATTTGATATGTAAATGAATACAAACAAGTAAACATTCTCATAGCAATAACAAATAGTATTGATTGTCTACATATATATACATATATATTCCTCTATGTACATGTATACATATGTGTACATATATCAATACATTCATATGTGCATATTCGTTTTCCAATCTTATCTGTGTATTGATACATGTATACATATGGATATATGTATATGTGTGTGTGTGTGTGTGTTTACACACACACATTCGATTGTATACCATACTCATACACAATTACTATCATATTGATAAGTACCTACGTGTGATATATCTATACATATACATATACATGTTGTTAGGTCCATTTGATAGTTCCATGCACATAAGAAACCTGCTCATAAGTGTGTATAGGTATGTCTAACTATGTACCCTCATGTATGCATTCCTTCATGTGTATGGTCTATCATTGACATGCATATGTGTACATATACATATTCCACGTATATTCAACCCATCAATACAAGCATAGTAATATAGAGAAGAACTTATAAACTCCAACATGTAAACATCATCCAATAATGCACTCAAAATTAATCAAGACCTTTACTAATGTAGACACATCAAACTAAGGATGACTTACCAATTACAAACATAACAACTCGATTCAGCCATACTACTATGTCTGTAAGATCATATAGGTTGTGTTACTCATTACCTGATCAAGATCTTCTCCTTAGTGATACTTCCCCTCTACCTGGAGGACTGAACATATACCTACATCCAACTAACACATGCCCACGATAGTCAACTGTTCAACAAAATATGCATTACACTTAACACATCTCCATAGTTGGAACATCAATACAATAACCATCCATTTCACATGTATGCATTTCTATAACATTAAATGAAATAGAATTCACTCATAAATTCATTGATAACAAAGTGCAAGCACAATTTATTCATCTTCAGAATTCAGGTTACATTCATATTTACCCTATATAGTAATATTAAATACACAATTGGGGTGTAACAAAAATCCTCTTTAGACCAGTGAATTTGAAGGCCTTATTAGGTTTTCTGATGGTGAGGAGACCACTAGAAGTAAAGTGTGTCTCCCCAATGAATTGAGTAGGGGGGATAGCTTGTTATTAACAAAGGACTCTTCCCCATCTGGAGAAGTTGTTGATACAAACAATGAGGAGGTCTAGAATACCTCGAAAGATGTTGTGGGGGAACCTGGCCCTACTCCTTATAAAGAACCTAAGAAAAGAGGAAGGCAAAAAAGGTAGTACCCTTGCAATCTATAAAAATTCTACAAGAATCAACAAGGGGAAGACAAAGAAAACTAGTATAGTACTAGTTGTTCCCTCCCAGGCTAAGAGATTAGAGAATGAAGAGAATGTAATCAAATACTTTGAAATGTTCAAGAACACTAAAGATTCCTCTACACCCAAAGTTTCCAATGATAGTTAACTACACTTCTTGGAATGTTAGGGGACTAGAATTCCCTAATATGAAATATGTGGTAAGAAGATTTCTCAATCTGGATCAAAATAAGGATTTTGTGTTTTTGTGAGAGATCAACATTGTAGGTTTTATGCTTGAGACTAACTTGAATTTTATATGGGGAAATTCTTTGGATTTTACCTCCAATCATGAGAAGGGTAGGGGAGTTGTTTCCATCCTGGTGGCTAGTGAATGGAAGCCATTTCTCACCAATTCGGGTGTCTCTCCCTGCAACAGAGTTGTGTGGGCCACTTTTCAAAGGGGTGATGCCAAATTTGGAATTTTCTCAATCTACGCATCCAATGATTACCTTGGGAGGTGTGAACTATGTAAGTGGCTAATTGGGCTCCTAGAGGTCCCTTGGATTATGGGAGGTAACTTTAACATGATTGAGAATGGGGAAGACAAAAAAAGAAGAATTAGTATGGAATGGAAAGGTAAAGAGAAGAATCATTGGTATAGAATGAAAAACAAGCTTAACATACTTGTCTCTTGAAGGGATGAAAAAAGAGAACAATGATGTGTGGTTCTCCTAGTTTAATTTCCAAAATGTTGGCAAAAGAATTTATAGCAAGCTAGATAGGTTTTATGCTAACAGAGACTACTATAGTTTTGAGCCTAATAGTGATGGTAGCAAAGTCTTGGTTTATCCTTACACCTTATTAGATCAACATCCAATCAAGGCTAAGATAGCCATAAATAATAGAGTCAATATTAACCTAAAGAGTAGGGATAATTTCATCCTTAACACCAGGTTGTTGACAGACATAGATTTCCTTAAGGTTGTAAATACCTTGAGGGGTATTAATAGATGGATGCTAAAGAACTCTAATCCCATAGAAAGATGGAATCACAATGTGAATTCCTGGAATTGTATCTATCAAATAGTAGGAAAGAATAAAGCAATGTATCAAAGGAGAGAAGAGAACCACCTACAAGATGAGCTCCTAGTTGTTGAAACAAGGATTCAGAAGAACCCTGTAGATGAGCTCCTCTATGAGGAGCCTAATAAAAGAAAATCCTTCTTATGAATGTTATAGGCCAATAAAATTCAAGGGTTCAAGGTTAGAACTAAGCTCAACTAGTTGAACGATAGGGATAAAGGGTCAAATTTCTTTTTTAGATACATAAAAGAAAAATTCGTAAAGGAGAAAATTGATAAGATTTGTGATCATAATGGTGTGACCCTGTCAAATCAGGAACACATTTTGCATCAATTCACAATATTCTACAAGGACCTTTTTAGGTCTGAGGACAATGGAGAAGGCTATCAAGAAGAAATAAACAAAATAAAGAGGATAATACCTAGAAAATTACTAATGAAGACAGTGCACAACTCATCACTCCCATATCTAAAGATGAGATCAAAAGAGCCATCCTCTCAATGAGTAATGGCAAGTATTTTGGGATTGATGGGATCATTCCTGTTGATTTTTACAAGGTATTCATTGATTGGGTATGTGAGGATATCCACTAGGTCTATATGGATGCCTTTTCCAAAGGGTCATTGGGAACATGTATCAACCAAGGTCTTATTAAACTACTACCAAAAGAGGGGGATAAAACCCTGATTAAAAACTAGAGACCTATCACTTTGTTTAATGTTTCTTACAAAATACTGGCAAAACTCTTAGCCTTAATACTTACCAACATCCTCCCTAAATTCATAAAATCTACTCAAACAAGGTTTATCAAGGGTAGATATATCCTTGAAAACCTAATAACTAGTTGGGAATCTCCTTATTGGGCTAAAAGATCTCAAAAAAAGGTTGCAATGCTTCTCTTGGACTTTAAGAAGGCTTATGACAGAGTGGAATGGTCTTTTCTAAAGGTGGATTTGGAGGCCTTTGGGTTTCCTTAGGAATTTTCAAAAATGATTGGCACTCTCTTGAAAGTTTCTTCTACCCTAGTGGACATGAATGGAACTAGATCTAATGCTATATAGTTGGAAAGATCAATTAGACAGGGGTTCCCAATTGCTCCTACCTTGTTTGTAATTTATTCTAATGCTCTCCATTACTTACTAAGAGAGAATAGTTTGTCTGCCAAAGTGAAAGGCTTCATACTACCTAAAAATGGTGAACTACTAAATATTCAATTTGCTAATGACACCTCTATCTTTGTGGAATTGGATGATAAAAATTTCAAAAAATTAATGAAAAAGCTTAAACTTTTATGTCTTGCTTCTAGGGCTAGGGTTTCAAAGGAAAAATCCATTTTGTTAGGATGGCTTGATACCCCTCCTAATTGGTTGTAGAAGTTTTACCTCCAATGGGGGGTCCCCAAAAGAAGGTTAGATACCTGGGGATCCCCTTTTCAGTCTCACCCAATCTCAAGGACATGTGGTAGTGGTTAAAAGAAAAAATTCATACAGAAAATTGATGGTTGTAACAAGCACTACTTGTCTCTTGCTAACTACATTCAAGTCTGCCAAAAAAAATTGTCTTCCTAAACTATGTACTTTACTTCAATATGATCCTTCAACAACTACCAAATCAATGAGGTCCGAAAGAAAATAAAGAATTTTCTATGGTTTGATGGGAAAGGTAAGAAAAAATTTCACTCTATCAAATGGAAGTGGTGTTGTCTAGAAAATTCTAATGGTGGTTTTGGCCTTAAAGATTAGAAGAAGCATGGTGTAGGTCTTTTTGAAAAATGGATTATCAAGGCCCTAGACGGAGATGAACCTTGGAAAGTTCTAATTAGAAACAACATTTCACAAGTTGTCCCTAAATTGGCAAGGTCATGGAAGAGTCTCCCTTTTAATGATCTTCTCATCACCAAATACCCAATATTACTTGCAAGTTCACTAGATTTTAGGAGCATTTGGAAAGCCTAGGATTCCATAAGAGAAAATCACTTGTCATCTCTTATCCAATCCTAGTTGCATCTTGATCCACCCAGGAAGGTCTATTTGGTGGAACCTTGAGCATCATGGGAAGCCCATGACCTTGTTGCATGGATTCTTGACAAAAAAAATGGAACCATGAGGGCATCAAGACCTTCAATAGCATTTTCAAGGATGGTTTGTTGGTTTCCTGGGGTCAACTAAGGGAGGATTATGGGTTGCCTCCCTCTAACCTCAAGACTTACTCTATTATCAGAAAAGCTTGTAAAGGTTGAATTAACAACACCCATGTTGGAAATTGGAAGGATGAACCTATTGATTTCCTATGGAGGGGATCTCTCTCTCTACATGAGGTCAAAACAAAAATAATTTATAAGGAGATCCTTAAGTCTTTCACCCCCATTGATTATCTCAACAAAATTTGGAGGACTAGCATTGAGGATAAAGCTTGGAAAAAGGTTTTTTGTTTTTTATGGCATAATGGTTTAGATGCAAAGAAAACTTGCTTTAGATGGATTTTCTTACTATAAAAAGTTCCTTTTGAGATAAAAAGAGATGCTATTGATATATGTGAAATCTGCAAGGTACCTAAAACTATTTTCCATATCTTTTTTGATTGATTTTATGCTAATGAAATTTGGAATATATTCTAGAACAATAATGATAGTTGGGACATGAATGGAAAATTTAATTGGAAAGATATTCTTTTTGCTTTGATAGAAGGATGAGTAAAGACTTTCACTTGTTTTGATTTTTACTTACAACTAAAATCATGTGGGTTATATGGAAGGAAAGGAATGTTGACAAATACAATGGGGTTCAGAGGTTGCTTACTGAGTTAAATGTTTCATTCAGACAAGCCTCTTTGTACCTTTTATATGTTATGTATTTTTTTGTATATCTATGCATATGTTTACATTCTCTATTATGCATAGATACTTGGGGCAATAATAGTCTCATTTTAGTCTATATGACTATTCATGTATGCTTCTATATGGCTGATCATGTGATCATGTAGCCTATTATAAACATTGTTTTTTATGCACAAACAATAATTAATATTAAAAAAACAAACCTAATTGATATACCAATCAAAAGGAAAGTTTTAAGAGGGTAAAATGTTGTGTATCTATTGAAAATATATATTTTTGGGGCCTCACTGAGGACTCATTCACCCAATGGCAAATGGGTCCCTGTTAGGGTTCTAGAAAATATTTTTTTGGGTTTTTTTCTTCAATGTCTGTACTCTGAGATCCTAGGTATTCAGTTACCAAAAGTCAAAAATAAATTATGTAGAATACTTTTTGTGATTTTACAAGAAAGGTGACAACTTTGAAAACTATGCAACTTTTGCAACTTTTGTTCTCCAATTGATATTCAACCTAAAACCTACAATCACACATCAAAGGAAAAGAAAAATGTTGTTTTTTAGAGAATAGGGGTTTGCTTGGTCAAACCCCGTTTTGGTAATTAAACCTTGAAATGAAACAATTCATAAAGGAATGATGAATGAACAATGTAATGCCACAACTCACCAATCCGCAATTGAACCTTGGATTGCAAATTTGAAACTTAGTATGAAATGGCCTCAATGAGAGTAGATCTTGATCATGAAAATGACATAATATAATGGCTTTGGATACTTGAACTTGATCACCAATGCTACATCATCACATTAGATTTACAACATGCATGACTTTGACATGATGAAATCAATCCTTGATTGTTGCAATAAACTTTAATAATCTTCCCTTGAATGCCTTCTTAAATGCTCTTGAATGATCTTGTAAAATGCTCACTTGAATTCTCTTAAGATAACTTGAATTTTCTACATTGCTTAGGTGAAACTAGGAGAAATAATCTTGTAAAATGCTCACTTGAATTCTCTTAAGATAACTTGAATTTTCTACGTTGCTTAGGTGAAACTAGGAGAAATAATCTTGTATTTATACTTATCTTACTCTTAATTCCCGAAATTCAAATAACACAAGTTGGAATCAGATCTAGGATTTGAAATCATTAAAATACCACCAAAAACATATCCCAAGGGGGGGTCCTTCGGTTAAGTGAGGACCCATTCACCATAGGGTGAATGGTTCCTAGCATACTTAACTAGGACACACTTCGAGAAATATGAAATGTTATGTAAAAAGGTTGTCCTAGGACCTAGTGAGGACCCATTTTCTAGATGGCGAATGGGTCCTAGATCACTAGCCTAGGACACATTCCTTGTAAAATTAAGTGTTGTGTAATATTATTTAAGAGTGTCAGGTTTTATCCCTCAAAAAATGCAATTAATTAGGCATGGATTTGAATAAAGGGGCCAATTGAGGAAAAATTAACCTCAATTAATTAATAAATCCCTAGATTAGTATGAAATTGTAAAGATACACTTTACAACACCCTAAATAAGTCACCATTAAGTCCATTTTATTATTAATTATTCATTCCCAAATTAAGGGTGAAAAAGGGATACATTTTTCTACACTACACTCATATATATATATAAAGGAATGTCATGATCATATCAAAATACGTGATATATCATCCAAAATATACATGAGACTATAAAATGATCCAATTAATGAATATGCATCCTATAATCCAGCTACATCAAAAAAGTGTCTATATTTGGGGACTGTCCTCTACTCCCTTAGTCTTCCTCTAGAGGTGGTTGATGATATCCACCTGATGGACCCCCTCTATCTGATTGGCCTATAGAAGGCCCACTTGTTGATCCACTTGATGCAAGACCATTCCTATGTGAAAAATCTAGCTATCATCAGTTTCGTGGAACTGCATGTTGGTAAAAAGTTTGGTAATGCAAGGCCTCTCCTGATGGCATTTCCATATAATGTCACTGTGACCATGGTGCCCTATTCCTAAGCTTGTGTTTGCACTGTCGCCTCTAATTATTGTCAATAGACATTATTTTGTTCCAATTGTAGTTGTATTTATTTTCACTACTGTCACTCCTGATCTCACTCCTATCTATATATGTTGCACTCTTGATGAGCAACATCCCTCTCTTATATTGTGGTATCTCTCTTTGTTGTCCTATGTTGAATCAAAACTTGAGGATTAGGACAGGTTACAAAACTTAAGCATGCACCTATGGGATATGTACCTATTGTACCTATGGGATCTATGGAGGTTGTTAGGGCACTTACCCTAGAACCTACCCTAGAACTTTTCCAACCTATCCCAGAACATGACCTCTACCTCTCCCTTGGCCTCTGTCATAGCCTCCTCCATCGACCCCTACTAGGTTTGTTAACCTAATGGGGTGATGTTGTGCAAACCACGCATTGTAAGTTGGAGTCTTATTGGGATCATAATTTCCTCTTGCATAATTCTATGGTAAAGGAGCAAGCTATGCAAAGTCATCAATAACTACTTGAGGAACTATCTAAGGTCCCCAAGTTGTAATCTTTGGATAGGTCCATACAAACACAGCTTTGTAATCAAGCCACAAAACATCATGTTGGTTCTTGAAATGTCTAGCCATGTGGTCATGGAGATACCTCTAAAGGATATGGATCTAACAACCTATGAGCCATCGTGTTTTTTGTTCATATAAAAAATGATCTTGATCATCATCCCATGGTTGTGCCTATAGCAATGGTCTCCATTTGAATACTATCATATCGTTAATGAATCTCCTCTAGTAAGCTACATCTATTTCACATGTGTGGCTATGTGTGGTCATTCTTGCATATTTATACACCACTAGATCCTCCTCATATATATCTCTCATAGTAATAATTGGTCTAAGTATGACGATATGCTCCCAAGCCCAAATATGAAGTAGTGTATCTCTAACAGATAAGCTCACACTCCCATGTAGATGATGTGATGCATGTCATGGTATAATGTATCCAAAATACATGGGACCCAAGCATAATTTTGTATATCCTCCATAATATGCTCTATCACCACACCCCATCCTATGCTAAGTCCTTATCTCCTCCTGTCAAGCATCAAGACTCCCATGATAAGTCCTAATATGATGAAGGTAAGGTTATTGACTTGTCTGCAATGCCTCTTCAAGTCAATTTGACTACTCTCTACCTTCAACTGAGTGACTCCTAACACCTATATCATGGCATCAACACTAAGATATAGATAAAAAATTACTCTTTCTCCATGGATGGGAAATTTCAAGATGCACCACACATACTTGAGTGTAATAGTTACCTTTCCTATCAGAAGATGAAACAATGAAGTCTCAAAATTCCACTGCTCCACTAGTGCACTTAGCAATGCCAAGTGTGTCCTGATCTTTGGCATGTAGAAAATGTGATAAAGGTTGATTGCACCAAAAAAAATCATCCTCATCCTTGATTCTGTTCATCTGCCCTAGAATTCATGGTCTCCTCTCATGTGAAATAAACGGGCGTAAGACCTCCTACATGCACAACGCGCATAATTTCAATTTGCTCAAAATTGAGCAGAATTTCTAATTTAGAATTCCTAAGTTGCAAAAGCAATCCTTTATTGCAAAGGAATCACTATGTCATATCATCAAATGCATTGGCATTAGGAAAAAGTGTCTCTCAAATTTAAAAGCATGAGAAAAAGGAAAAAGCATAGCTATTTTAAGAAATGTATGGATTTGAAATTATGTAATTGCATTGACATTTCAAATACAAAAGTGTGGGTGTGTCTACAAAAGTGTCGAGGTATACTCAACTCCAACAAAATTCTTAGGAGTGATGCTTTAGTGCAAAAGCATCATTGAATTTGGCAAATGCATTGCCAATGAAGCATCACTCAAATAGTGATTCCTTTGTTTGTCCTATTCTAGCCTACATTTCACTACATCTAAAATCATACAAGGAATTTTTTTAGGGTACATACCAGTGGTCCTACATCTATTGGTCGTTGAAAGTCTTGGACTCAATATGTACGATGTGTGGGGAGCACATGGTCAGCCATTCTATCAGGTGCTCTATAGGGTCTCTCATGAAATTACTCTGAGCTCTCCCAAATTTCTCAAACCAAGGTGTGAAAATGATCTTAAAAGTGACCTAAAATCATATATATGTATTGAAAACCTAAGGTTTTCATACTAGATGCACTGTTAAACCTAGGGTTTTAGCCCCATATCGCCATTTTTGAGTTTCATATCCTATCATGGTCATTATATTAGTTTTTTAGGGATTTTTCTTTGTCCTCTTCATAGCTAAACCAATCCCACATCTTTTTCATTAGCTTGACCTGAAAGTCAATTTTTTGCTCAATCTCTCAAGGGGGTGGCAAAGTAGCATTCATTCTTCTGCTGGGGCATAGTGGTGCATCTCAAAAAATAGAATTTTTTAAAATTTTCAATCTAAGCAGTAGCATCAGTTCTTTGAAGTAACACAAGTACTAACTTCAAAGAGGGGAAAAATGTAGACACTTAAAATGCCTTGATCAATATCGCACTTGATTTTGTTTACTAACACCATTTCTATCTTATTTTGATCATTTTCATCTATTTAATTAAATAATATTTATTTTTAATTAAATTCACCATTTTCCTCCATTAATCAAGAAATTAATATTGTTTGATTAATTCACCCTTTCATTCTAATTTTCATCCTATTTGATTAAATAATCTAAATTATTTAATTAAATCTCCTAAGTCCTCTTGTTTGATTAAATAATGCAAATTATTTAATTAAATGTCCTAAATCCCACTTTGATTAAATGATTTTCTTAATTGTTTAACTAAATCCCTAAATTCTCTCCACTTGCATAATTAAATAATTTCTTAATTATTTAATTGACTAATATCTTCTAATTCTTTCAATCATTGAAAGAATATTCTCATAGAATATTCCTTCAATTTAAATTCAAAAATTTCCATCCAAATGGAAATATCTTCTCCATCTTCCTAAAATCATGGGATTGCAATTGTCTCAACCAAGTTGAGCCCTTGATTAGAATCATTGATCCATGCCAATATTCAAACTCATTCATGGATTTGATCTTTTATCCATGCTATCTCTCATCTTTGAATTGCATCCATTGATTAGATAATTTGATCCTAGCCATTTATTTCTCCAAAAATCCTATAAATAGTCCTCATTTCTATGAGAACCATATTCACAAGCATTGAACAACAAGACTATATCCAATTTTATACCTTCTGAGAGAAATTATCCATTTGTGAATCAACTGTCCCATTTTCCATCAATTTCACCATTGGAGAACATTAAATCTTTGAAACAACATCATGGATTAGGAAAAGGCTGAGCATTCCACATCAATCCAACACTAATCCCCCAATGGTATGAGGTTTGCACATTATTAATCAGATGTTTCATTTGAAGCGATTGTTCATTCAAGTTTTACTAGCTTCTTAGTTAGTATTTGCAAGAATTTCATTTGAAATGTGGTTTAGTTAGATCAATCATTGATTTAATTTATCAATTTCATTTGTTTATGATCTTTCTAACTTCTATGTTCTTAGATACCATGTTAGCATTGATAATTGAACCCTACAACTCTCAGAAGTCACCTACAACCAAAATTCATATAATATCTAAAGAAAAAAGTCATTAATATACTCATGCAACATTGATAGAGATTTGATCCCACAAAAGCATATGATATTGAGATTAACATTTAATTGTATTATTGATTGAATGAAGTGATTACAGTAAAAGATAAATGCTTATAAATTCACAAAAGAAATCCCTAGATCAAGATTTGATTAGATTGTGACAACTTTCCTTATCTCATGCAATGAGACAACTTAGCCTATAAATAACTCAATCTAATAATAAAAAAGAATTCATAAGTCTAGCTTAAGTAAATAAAGTAATAAGGAACTTAATAATTAATTAATGATTAATTAATTATCAAGTAATTATCCTAATTACTCCAACAAGAACTGTGAATACCAATCTGCAACTCACTAACAAAAGACAAAACAAGCAAGGTTAGTCATGTTAGAAAGCACACACAAAACATTCCCTATGAAATTCTTGATTAAACATAGAGAAGAAAACATGAAATAAAGCATGTAACATAAGAAAATAAACATTTAAACCTATCTAAATCAACCAAACCTCCATTCCATACGGGGATTCATCCTACTTTGATGTGAAAAGTAGCCCTTTCCCAATCCCTTTGATAAGCTCCAAGATGTAAGTGATTACAAGTGTATTATTGATGCAAAGTGATAATTGAAACAAGCTAAAATGTGATGAAGATGAGTGTAAATGAGTGATTGTTGTGAGTAAAAATTCCTATAGTGAGATTGCATGAGATTATGTATCCATTTCAAGTAGAAGGGGCCTTTACTTCTAGGACTCAAGGGTTGAAGAGTGAGTGAAATTGGTGAATGTGGGACTGAAAGGGGAGCCAATAAGATTGTGACACTTGTCACAAGGCTAATGGATGGATGTGGAGCACATTTTGGAGAATGTGTAGAGTTAAGGCATGTAGGTGGATTTTTAAGAGGATGTAAGGGAATTAAATGAATATGGTTGAAATGTAAGAGGGACAAGATGGCATGTAAGTGAAATTAAATGCCCTTGTAAGAGGTATTTATGAGTTTGTAATAGGCTTTAAAATCCATTTGGAAGGAAATTGAATGAAAGGTTGGTTGGGAGGAATATTCTTAGGAATATTCCTTTGTGAGGAAAATAGGCTATTCAGTTAATTAGAAAAAATTATTTTCATGTGCAAGTTGGTTAGTTGATCATGGGTTAGGTTGGCCAAGGTTGAGTCAAAAGCTAGAGAAATAGGTAATGAAGATTAGGAGAAGATTAGAGTTAATTTATAATTAAATCAACCCAAGTGGGTTAAGGGATTTATGATATTTTATTAAATAATTAGATTTATTCAATGAAATGAGAGGACATGAGGGATCTAATTAAATAATTTCATTTATTTAATTAAATGGGATGAACATTAGTCAGGAGATGATGAATTTGATTAATTTAACTAAATAATAAATATTATTTAATTAATTGGTTAGTTTGAAGTGATTTAGGAAGAAATCATGTTAGTTAATCAAAATCAAATGTGTACTACCGATCAAGACTTTTTGAGTGTCTTCATTTTTCCCCTCTTTGAAGTGAGGTACCTGCTACATTGGTTCAAACAATAACACTACCGAGATCAAAATTCAAAAAATTTCTAATTTTTTAGATGCCCTACTTTTTCCCCAGCTGAAGGAATTACACTGCTATACTACCCCCTTAAGAGATTAGACAAAAAATTCAATTTTTTGGGTCAAGCTCACGAAAAGGAATCAATAATGGTTCTAACATAGAAAATAGCCTACAGGATGCAAGAAAGGGCTCAAGATAATACAAACTAGTTAAAACAGGCGTTGTTACTCACAAAAAGGATGAACAAGCTCAAAAACCCTAATTTTTCATGTTAAATAAGAGGGTTGGATCATTTTCAATTCATTTTTGCACTTTTCCTTCTAGAATTCTTACGATTTTACTCTAAGATGCTGATGGAATGGATGCTCCTGTGCTTCCCAGACATCAAATGGAGTGAGTTCAAGAGTTCCAATGGCCTCTAGATGTAGGACTCTAGTATACAAATTGAAACCTTCCTCATTTTTCATGTTTTTGATGCATTTATTTGGTTCTTATTAGGTCGGATAAAAGAAGCTCTATAGGGTGTCGCTTATGCTCTCGTCGGTGTCTCTTTTGTCTATGTAGCACCACCTTTGTGGTATAGTGTTGTGTGGCATATTTAGGGTCTAGGGTCACGCATCCAATCTGGACCTGCCTTTGGGATGAAGAGTCACGTGACCTAGGATGGGTGGAGCGCCACAAAAAAATATTGATTTGCCTTTGTGATGGAGCATCATGTGAGCCTAGGTTGGTAGAGCATCGACCAAGGATGTCGATTCACCTTTGTCATGGGGCATGGCTTTTGAATATGGCATCATGTTTGCAAAATGTAGAGCACTTCCTTTGCTAATACTAACTCACCTTTGTAGTTTAGGATTTTTCTAATTTTTCAAATGTGTGTCATTTTGGTAAAATTTTGCTGTCGTGCACATTTTGAATGCAAGAGGTCCTTCATCTGCTCCATTTGAGGTAGCATTGGTGCTAGATTCTATGTCAAACAAGGTACTTGATTGATGATGTATTATCCTTCCTTGGCTCTATCAAGTTTGGACATGTTTCAAAGATGCCTACAATATGTACACACCTTGCCATGATGACAACACTAGTGGAACAATGGTGGAGTGAGACATCGTTGTTCCACCTACCGACTAGAGAGGCTACCATTACTCTTGAGGATGTATGGAATATTTTATAAATCCCCATTCATGGCGATAGGATCATATACAATGTGGAGGCAGGAAGCAATGCCATGTTCCAAGTGCTCAGGGTTGATGAGTACATTATGGATAGCGGGCAAATCAACCTTCATCATTATGAGGGCATTTCCCTACATTTGATGTTGTTCATTGGTGCACTAATTTCGTGAGTCCTCATTCCTAACAGACAAGCAAGGGGTTGTAGCATTAGATGGGGCATACTCTAGGCCTGCATAATGGAGGAGATGACAATTTATGCTTGGGGTCCAATTGTCCTTGCCTCATTAGATCATAACATGCACTAGGTGGCATATTACAAGGTCCGCAGTGTTGGAGTTGGAGTGACATTACTACACATCTAGGCTTATGAGCATACATCAGTGTTGTAACCTACCATCACACATGTATAGCTAAACCATGACTAGCCAATGGTGTATAGATACGAGGGGACGACTACATTACATTATATAGGTATCACAAGCATCCTGCACTGGAGGTAGGTTATTGATGAGATGACAGTGTTTAGGTTGAGGCCCTGGATCCACGCCAACAGATGGTACAATGATGATCTCAAGCAGTTATTTATTGTCATAAGACTAGATACATGCTAGGTTGGGATCACCTAATGATCAAGAGTTACCTTCTTGATAGGGTAGTGCGTCAATTTGGAGAGGTGCAGGATGCACCTAATGACGCTTACAAAGCCATATTTGCTAGGAGATCCTAAGAGACAACATAGGGATATTGGATCCAGCCTCAGATTGTGATAGATGAGTTTAGATAACTTGTTGCATAGCCGTGGGTATATTTTAATGGGACAAAGGATGTAAGGACCACATAGGCATACCATGCATATTGGAAGTCACAAACCCTAATTGGGCTGACATTACCCATTGTTCCAGCTGCAAGTAAATGGGAAAGATTGGTCCTCAGATTGGTTAGGATCAATAGCAGCCACTGCGCAGGGGCCATTGGGGGGATAGGATGGGCAAGATGGACATGTTCCATTGGTACAGCTAGTGGACCAGAGGCCACCATAGCAACCACCACAAGGTCCAGCATAGGGTCTTGATCCATGGGACACATAGATAGCAACCCTTCAAGAATAGGTGTAGTTGCTAACAAGGAAATTATAGCAGGCTACAACACAAATAAAGGTGTTGACATATGAGAAGGACTAGGTGAGATAGGAGGTAGCACAAGAGAGAAAAATGTGACAGGTTTATAATTTTACCCTAGCACAGGAGATGAGGTGTCAGCAGTAGTTAGAGGTTGCAGCATAGCAAGCACATGGGTAGATGATGGTCCCTACGCAAAATTATGGGACATCCGTGCAAGAGGATTCTTATTACTAGATGTCTTACTATCGAGTGTTCCCTTAGGAGTGATGAGAGCCATATTTTTCATACATGAGCTAGGTAGAACCAAGCAGGTCCAACGGAGGACCATCAAGTAGTAGGCATGCCTCAGGTTTGCATCGCAATGATCGTAAGAGCTAGGGGAGCTCTAGTTTCTAGTATTGATAGAATTTTTTTGGATGTATAGCATGATTATGTGATGTACATACATTCATTGGTTGAGTTTTGATAGCCTCATGTATATTATTTTTGATGATATTACACATTGATCTTGATTTGTACCATGACATTCGATTTTGTTGATATATGAGATGGCTTTGTTGTAATATTATATGATGTGGTGTTTCTTTATTTTATGTGTATGTATGTATGGATGCATATAATATGTGATGGATGTATATGTGATTTATGATTATGCTATGGTGTTTTATTCTTCATTATATGATGTATTCAATGCTATGGATGTATGAGATGGATGCACATGTAATGTATGGTGTATTTATTTTCATTTCAGTATGATATTCCATGATGATATATGTATGGATGCATTTAAATGTTTATTCTATGGATGTAACAAAATTTTATGTTATGAGATGCTTAGACTAACAGATCTATATTATACATATGAGATGAATTAAGATGCTTACCTAATAACAAATCTATATTATCCTAGACAACTTAAATGATGATGCAATGCATGTATGTTGTTTATATTATGATGAGAAGCCACATGTGTTTATGCAAGATGCTAATGGTTTGCGGATGTAGGATGGGTGCATGGATATGTAGTTAGACAAATGTCATGATACATTGTTAGTGTGGATAGAAGAAAGAAGGAGAGGGATAGACCCTTGATTTTGAGAGGATATAAAAGTCCAACAAGCCTGTGAGTGGTCGATACTTTATTAGATATGATGATGAATGACGATGATGATTTTCTTATCAAGGGATTAGGACATAAATGGCACAAATTTCCTTATGTTTGATAGGACACATAGATACGATGCATCAAGGTATAGACAACTAGGATTGTGAGGTA
>VDFB02193867.1:657086406-657163228 GCA_007258455.2 Sequoia sempervirens
TAGAGCTTTGGGTAGTTACAATTTTTTGTCATTTCTAGGGCAAGAAATAACCTGTTTTCATTAGTCATGGACCCACTTCCACATAGTTGAGTGGCACTAGCACGCCTTTAATCAAGATGTCTGTGGTAACACTACTCATTTGAATATGGCTTTTATTTAGTACAACATATTTATTTATATGTAGTTCTTGCCCTCCCCACTTAAGGTCAATTGGAAAAATAAAATAAAAATATTAGGTAGATATATAAATAATTATTTTAAAATTATTTATTTTAAAGTTTTAGTTGTAGAATCTCAAACTTAATAATTTCACTTAATAGATATTACGTTTGTTAAAAATCATGGTGGGTTTAATGTTTAATATATAATAGGAAACTTAATAATAGTAATCATTTGAGTCTTCATTATGCTTAAAATAATGGATATGTGTAATTAATTATTTCTTAAATAAGATCTTGAAGTTTGTAATGGTGAAAATTGCATATTAATGCACTTGTTTCTTATGATTTGGGTCCACTTTAGTTAGAGTGTCATTTATGTAATAATATGTCCATGAATGGCATTAACATGTGTGAAATTCAACTCAAGACATTATCTTAGCTTGACCCCATCACCACTCATCTTGAAGAACTGATTATAATAAGGAGATCTCTTATTCACTACCATGGATCATATATACAGATATAAAATTCAACTACTGTATTTACATGTATGTGGATTTGATCATTAAACATTAATATTGAAAGTTCAAATTTAAACTTGTCAACCTTTTCACTAATTATTTTAAGTCAGCTTAGTAATTATTTGTATGGATTCATAGTTTTATGTCATTATTTTAAAGACATTCACTTTAAAATTATCAAGGACTATGGAAAAACTTTGTAAATAGATCATTCATGGTATATCTATAACAACATTATCAACTTAACATGCATCGTCTTAGGCATCACTAAAAGTTCACTTATTTTTAAAAAGTAATTTTCAAGTTTTCTCCCGTATAAAATAACTATTTACAAATTACTTTTTCTCTTAAAGAACTTATTTCACTCTACAAATAATTTGTTTACTTTTTGCACTTTTATTTAAGGGTCTTTTAAATGTTTATTTTCCATCCCCATTTTAATTGTACAAGTAAATTTACATGAAAAAATAATGTCTTTAACATGGAGAAAATGTCATATAACATTTATCCCACTATAATTAGTTGTTGCCCCCAATAGAATGAGATGTATCTACATAACAACTCACATAATGTTTAATTAAACAAGTGTGGATACTAGTTTTAAGTATAATCAACTCTACCCTATGTAGCATTGTGAGAATCACAATGAGTCCATTTAACTTAAATACTTCACCTATAATGTTATTTCTCAAATTTCTAGATCTTCTCTCAAGAGTGACTTTGGGTTAGATTTTGAACTTTCAATTAAATTTGACACATGTTTTTCCAATCAAATAGTACATTATCATAATTATAAGCATATCGAGGGGGTAATATAAATCTATATTTTAAATCTCTTTTCTTTTCCAAAATTTTAAATAAAGCATAGAAACATGGAGCTAACTTGACATATTTATCATGTTTTGGTGATTTTTTTTAATTTTAACTCTAAGAAATACTCAGTTGCCTATTTCAATGATGTGAACTAGTCTTGTACCAATGGTCAAACTTTAATATCTATCTTGGATAGCTTTTGTGTTATATTTAGCTTTATGAATAATTGTTCTATTATTTATATATTTTCATTTTCATACCATGTGCAATGAACAACATCTAACCAAAATATGGATGCAATATACACATTCATAATATCCTTAAAAGGTAACATTTTAATTATCAAATGATATCATTTATTACATTCAAGTTTAATTAAATACAGACAATCTTCTCAAGTTTCATTTTTATCTATAATTTAGATTTGTAACATATCCTAGAGACTCTATTAATGATGTTGGTTTGTTCATATAACTTAGGATGGTTTTTCCATATAACTTAGGATGATATGTGATCCTAAAACTTAAACTAGTACAAAGCTCAATACAAATTGACTTCCAAAATGAAGTGGTAAATCTTGAGTCTATGTCAAATTATTTTCTTAATAAATAAATAAACTATCTTATAAGTACATGATTTAATTTTTTTAGGCAAAAGGTTTACCATTTTAGTCAACCTATCAACCATGACTAAGACAAAGTTGTAACCCTTACATGTACAAGGTAAACTAGTAATAGAATTGGTGCTAATCAATCCTCATTTCCAATCAAGAATGAACAAGGGTTTAGTTGACCATGTTTTTTACATTGTTTAACCTTGACCTTTTTGGTAATGTAAGCATCAGTATACATATGTATGAATATATAGTTTTGAATCTTAGGCCAAAATGGTTTTTTTATTGAAAAATATGTTTATGAAATCTTGTGTGACCTAATATAGGTATGTAGTAAGTATATTTTAAGATTTGAACATGTAATCTTCTTTTATAATATATATTGGCATTTCTTCTCAACCTATGTAAATTAAGTTGATCATTTATATCTTGATTTAAAGTTTTATTTTGTAATCTTTCTTAAAGGGATTAAAAATAATTAATATCACGAGATAAATTAGACTTAATGTCATGTTCAAACTGATGTCTCTAAAAAATTGATGCATACACATAATTATTTCTTACTTGAAGTGTTAAACAATTATATTCCCTTTTCTTGGAATATATTCAATGATACAATCATATTATATTAATAGTTCTTGTTCCATCATCTATGTCTCATTATCAACTTTGGTTGTGTAAATAAATGTTGTAAGCTATTATGAATAATTTTAAGATATTTTTATTCCCTAACCAATAGTGTTACTAAACTTTTAAAGCATGAACTATACCAAAGTATTTCTAAATTGTAAATAGAATAAAATTTATTTAAACCTAGTAATTTTTTCTAGATTTGTAACAAACCACTTGTTTCATTGCATCAATACACCACTCAATGTATGTACCACAAGCATCAATAACAACCACAACTAGTTTACAACTAAAATCAATATCCATAATATTAGTATAGAAACAAATAAAGACTTTAGTTTATTAAGTGCTTGAGTAAAAAAAATTTGGATTTGTAACAAACCGCTTGTTTCATTGCATCAATACACCACTCATGTATGTACCACAAGCATCAATAACAACTACAACTAGTTTACAACTAAAATCAAAATCCATAATATTAGTCTACAAACCAATAAAGACTTTAGTTTATTAAGTGCTTGAGTACATTTAGCGTATAATTATAACATCTAATGCTACTTTTGTTAAATCAATTAACTATGTTCCAATATTAGATTAACTCCTTGCAAAGCGATTGTAAAATATTAATAATCCAAAGAAAAATTTAATTTCACATGCATCTTTAGGTATATGTGATTCTTTGATTGCTTTAATTTTGGTAGGAAGAAGGGAAATACTTTTTCTAGGAACTATGTGGCCAAGATAAGATACTTAAGATGTAAGTAACTCACATATACTAATTTTAGCATATGATTTATGTTTTCTTAAAGTTTATAGAATCAACCCATGATGATATTCATGATCCATTTCATCTTTAGAATAGACTAGGATATCATCTGGAGAATAGTTACAAATACATCAAAATATGGGTGATAGGTATCATGCATCAAGGTATTAAGTATTGCATACATTTGTCAAACCAAAATGCATGACAAAAAAATTATAATTGCCCCATCAAGTACAAAGGATGGTTTTAGCAATGTTATTGTAGTGTCAAAAATTATGTACTTGAACAATTTCACATTAATTTTTTAACTCACCTTAGTTCACGCTTTTAATGTTAAATTTTAATATTTATAAAATAAACATTTTGACTCACATTTGAAGATTCTAATTTGTAGTTTTGGCCTATATGAGAAATCTAAGTATAATTATTTTGAATAGTAGCATGATGCACAAATGTATGCACAAGAAGCTGGTGTCCCAAAATTTCTTAAGATTAAAAAATGTACTTTTTGTATGACTTGTTTATGACACTTTCATAATGCTCAAATGGGAAAGTGACACCTTTTCCTCATTTTGAGCAAACAAAATGAAGAGACCATTTTCAAGAGACTTTTTGAAAACTTTTCCACATTCAAGCTCGAGCTGCTCCATACCTTGGGGAAACTTTGTTGAACTACTCTTAGTTCTATGAATTATTTCTAGTTATCTTATTTGAATTTAAGTCAATGTGTTATCAACCTTTTTCTTCTCGATAGCTTAAGCTTTCGAAAAGAAGTGACATTGATTTTTGTATCTCTCATCTTCATTGGAGGTAGCTTTTATTTCTAATAACACCTTTATTTTCTTATTTCATTTTGATCTTTATCTTTCAAAGTGAGGACATCTTTTTATTATAGTCTAGTAAATAAGTTTATCATTGTTGTTTCATTTGCATGCAATGGTGGTTTTTCCTATAGACCAAGGTTAACAACATTATCAAATATCTCATTTTATTATAATTTTATTTTAATCCTTAATGTAATTACAATTTAAAAGCACATATTGTATCACCTGTTTTCCTTTTTTTATTGTTCATGGAGGTCGAAAGACCAAAATAGGGGTTTAATTGAGGTAAAACCCTAAATAGCCTCCACATTATTTCTCGTGTATGTGTATTTGTAGATTAGGACATCTCTAGAGTTTGTGCCATACATTCAAGAGATTCTAGTGTGACTATCAAAGGATAATAGATATAATGTGATAGCATCCATGTGACGTGTCAGTGTCTAGGACAAAGAGCTCCATCATTTGTTTGGGACATGTTCCTCGTGGTCCTCTTTTTCATTTTTTGATGAAATGAGATTTTAATACTCTCTGTATTTTATGAAAGTTATCAATTTCCAAGTTTCTCTATATATTTGTAAGTTATAAAAGTAACATATAATTTTTTTTAAATATCCCCTTTGCTTTTACTTAATAAATCTTTAATTTATGCAAGTACATATAAAGGTTTTCGCTCATTTGAAGTAGAGTAGGAGTTTAATTTTTAGAATATTATTTTAATTAAACCAAAAAAATCTTTCTTTACAACTAGATTTCTTAACTCATATATGATGGTAACATAATCATAAGTCAACCTTGTAAAACAATTAAACCCACTTAATTGAATTGAGCAATCATCTATTCATGGTAAGAATATGTATTCTTGATGGTAAGTTTGTTCAAGTTATCAATAATTAGTACATAAATGTATGGTTCCATCATTTTTCTTCATGAACAATATTGGAACATCCAAGGGAGCATACAAGGTTTCATTTTTTCTTAATTAATTAAGTTAATTAAACTTTTTAATTTGGTTAACTCGGGGATGGATTAATGATAAGTAAATTTATATATAGATTCAACTCCTAGAACTAAATAGATGGCATGATCAATTGATCTTTAAGGAGGTAAACTATTTAACTTATCAAGAAAAAACTACAAATTTATGTACAATAGATCAATATTAATATAGATAATTTGAATCTATCACCTTGTCAACTACCATAACACAAAATATACAATTTTTACATGCGTTGTGTTTAAATTAAACTATAAATATAGTTTTTGAATATTTAGAGATCATCTCTACCTTTGTAAAACTCTACATAATCACATGTTTGATCTTAGGATAACATGTTTATTTCCACATCCTATGAAATAATTGTTTCATTTCAACCAACGCATTTTAAAAACATCATATTTTCTGCAATTTAAGATGTGTGCCCCTTCTTTAATGCCTTCTACCTATTTATCGACTTTCTTCCCTAAAGTCTTGAGTGTCTTTCTAAAGTTATGGACCATAATTTATACAGATTTCTAGGAAAGACATATAATCATCACATCCCTTTTTAACAAATCTTATATATAATTTTGACATATCCTTTACAAAGAGATATTTATTAAATGCACAATTTTCTTTTCAAAAATATAATTTATAGACAAAATCTTAATTTTCAATATATTGACAAATCAATTTAACATGTTTAATAATATGTCCCTCCATATATAATTCATATAAATATTACATTTAATTTATTTAAATAATATGAATTTAAATATATTTTATTATTCCAATCCCAACTCTTTAATCTTAAATATATTTATTTATTATCATAATTTAATTAATTATCATGTTGCATATCTATAAAAGAGCAATTTATTCTTCACAAAGTTTAAGGAACTAATAGGAATAATTTTATGAAAATCATGCCCATTTTTAAAAGATTAGAAACATATTTCTAAAGGAAACATTAAGCTTTATGTACAAAATATTTTACTAATTAAATAATAATAATAAATAATTTAATTAAGGGGTAGAGGGCCTAGCTCAACTAAGTAAAGCATCATGTTGCAGGCAAGAGGTCACGAGGTCTAGTCTCACCTCTATCCCCGTGGTACCAGAGGGCATGTCACCAGTCATGTGAAAAAAGTTTATCAGGCGCACAACAGTTTATAGGGGGCTACTTGATTCCTTCAGTCTAAAAATAAATAAATAAATGATTTAATTAATATAAAGAGTTGATATTAGAAATATGTATATAAGTGGATTTGAGAATAGAATAAAATAATAAATATAAATGTATTTTGAAATTGGAGACAAAAGTATTGGGATATATTATTAAAAATTAAATTCTAATGTCAAATATGAGATTGATTGATCGACATCACTATCTTCCATAAGATTTGAATTATCTATAAATCCAGGTTGTTTATACAATTACAAAATGATATTTGTGATTGTGGATCTAAACTTGACATGTGAAAGTGATCTTTAATCGCACAAATCAACTTGCTAATTGAGAATCTTCTACACTTGTAAACAAAAACCTACCTAGGTTTTAGACCTACAATAATGAATTGACAACACTAACAAACACCTTTAAAAATTTTCTAAGTAAAAATATTCTTCTTATGATAGACCCCTATATATGATTCAATAGTAGCCAATAATTTTTTGAAAACCAACACTCAATGAATGCATTAGATATTGCTCTATAGGAAGGTGGTTTTAAAAATTAGAACAATAATGCAAGAGGGCAATTCAAGGACCTAGTGTGCAACTAGGGTTTTAGAAGAAAGGAATCATGTTGGAGTAAAGAATAATTCAAGACTAGCAATTGATTCTAGAGTAGCAAGTGTTAGGATGACTAGTGGATAAGAAAATAGTTGATGGTCAAATAATTTAAAAATAATGTTTTTATACTCAACACACAACTTTGAAAGTTAGGATACAAGACTTACAAATAATGAGTAGTTGGAAAGATGTCACTTCAAACCAATTTAAAAAATTTGAAGTCAAATCTACAACTCCAAAATTAAATTGAATCAAAATCTATATATATAAATAGACACTTTACAAGAAAATAAATATATAGAGATATAATTTAACCACCTTAAATGATCAACTTAAAAAATTAAGTCAAAAAGAAAATTGTCAGATCAATCAAAATCACCATTAAAATATTTAAATGTTTTTGAATATTAGGTTATAACTTTAACGTAGTTACAATTAAACCAAGCTTATCTATCCAAGCCCACGGCGGAGGAATCAAACATTCTTCAACGCTGACAATAGTATTTAGTTGATGCCACTATTACATCGACACCACGGGGGCATTTTCTTCCCTAGATATGTTGCGGACTTCCAATTGTTTTGGGTCCATTTTTATTTGTATTAAATTAATACATACGGAAATGCAATGATTGGGTTCGTTTATTGCCGAAAGGACCGAGGCTTGCTTTTGAAGTTGTAACGTGCTCGCATCAGATTGGACTGGTGTTAGTTTTTAATTCGTCTCTTTTGGAATGTAATAATTGGATTGAAACAAACGCTTTAGTTGGTAATGCCATGTACGCGATGATGACCTTTAGCTTGTGAGGATACTTTATATGGACTAGGTGGGCCCCACCAATCATGTGTGCACTAGTTTTATGTAGTAGGCGGGGATTAGATTCGCATAGAAGCTGCCCAATCCTCCCCATTTGGAGCTGGATTTCCACACTAGATTTGAAGGAATCTCTATTTCTTTCCATTTTTGTGTGGGGAGAGGTGTACATCTTTATTATTTATTATTTTTGTTTTATTTAAATATGTTTCTTTAAACTTAATTTGATTTTTTTATAAATTAATTATAATTTTATGTTTAATGTATTATAAAATATAAGTGGTTTATTTTTTTATGTGATTAGTGATATTGGTGCGACACGCCCTCCGATACCACGGGTTTGGGGGGAGACTAGACCTCATGACCTCTTGCCTACAACAAGATGCTTTAGCCAATCGAGCTAGGCCCCCCACCCCTTGTTATGAAATATAATTAGTCTATTTTGTAGGTTTTTATTATTTTGGATTTGTTTGTTAGACAAGTGTGTATTTGTGACTTAGTCTTTTAATTTAAAATAATTTTTTTGAGTTAATTTTTTTTACAGAATATAATTCTTATATATTAGTTTGTCTATTAAAACACTTTGAAATGAGTATTGAGGACTTTGTATTTAACAAAAAAAAAGAGTTTAAGGTTGCTAGTTCATATCAAATTACCAAATCTAAACACTAGAATCTCACTTATATTAAATTAATACTTGCATAAGTAGATACTGCATAATCTACTTATTGTCGAGGGATCTACTTTATTTGTTTACTTTTTATTTATTTATTTTTATTGGCAATGGAGGTTGGCTATTTATTAGACTTTGCCTCTATAAAGTGGAAGTCTCCCTAAGGTGCTTCTCAACATCACTCAAATTAAGGCATAGGAAAAGCCATAATAAACCAAATTCAATAAATTTACAAGAGCATGGTGCATTTTTATAGTGAGAAGATAGAGGATGGACACAACCTTATATAGGAATAAAGCATGTCTTTTGGTTAAACTTATAATAGTGTTGTTTCAATTGCAAATATCAAATTTTGATCATCAATTATATTATTTAGTTGATCATCCTTCGTCAATTACCTAACATCAATAAGTACATAGCTAAGTTATTCAAACCCTCTCAATTCTAATTTCATTTACATACTTAGCTCTTTAATTAAGTAATTATTATTTCTTATTTTATATCAATTAGTTCGACCTTAGATAACTATAGGGTTGCTTTATCTCTCTATAATTGTATAAAATTATAATTGTGAAAAGTGTATGTCTTACACTTCTACCCTTCATTTCACACTATTGTATCTTGGAATTCTAAGTAATTTAGCCTAGCACATAATTTTGACCAATTTGGTGCTCTTGTTGACCTCAAGCTTACATTGATCATAAAAGATAAATCTTATTTAATTCATAAATAATTCTTAAATACTAAATTATAAATTGTAAGCCATCAAGTTCAAAATTATTGATTCTAACCTCAATAAATTTGAGTATTGTGGGTTTGAACTACTTTCTTCAAAGTTAAACTTTTCCTCAAGCCCCATCCAACCTACCTCCAACTATTTGTTACTCATTGTTTCCTTCACTAAAGCTTTTTGTAGACACTTAAAAATGTCCTTAATGATACTAAACACTTGAATTTGACCACTAGCTTCATTTTGTCTTGAAATTCATCCTCTTTTTGTCTATTTGATTTAATAAGTCTAATTATTTAATTAAATGCACCATTTTCATCTATTAAACCGATTGGTCTAATTAGGTTAATTCCTACCCTCTCACACTAACATTTCATCTAGTTTAATTAAATAATGCAAATTATTTGATTTAAATCCCTCCCTTCATCTCCTCTCATTTAATTAAATGATTTAAGTCATTTAATTAAATGTCACTTCCCCTTTCTCATTAAATAAATCAATTATTTAATGGATATCCTATTATTCCTCATCTTGCACATTAAAATTACTAAATTGCTAATTTCCACACCCATTCACTTGCATACGGAATATTCCAAAGTAATATTCTCCTATTTTGCTCAAAAAATGGAATATTCTTCCTAACAAACTTTGAAAGATGTTACAAAGTGTGTTTTTTTGAATCATTCTCATCCATTGATGCTTTCCTTGATCCATGTGATCTTTGATTCATTGATGAGAATCCTTGATGAATGTTTCACCCTCCTTTCATTATCGACCATTGATTGATCAAATCGATCTCAACCATTGATTCTTCATTGGGTCTCCTATAAATATTTCACTATTTGGAGAGAAATTGATCTATCTTTTGATAGCAAAGTTATGCTATTGAAATTCATACTCACTTGCATCCATATTGAGCATCATTTAGCATTTTAGATTAATCTTCATCCATTTAGCTTAAGAATCCATTAATGGCTTCCACGTTAACTTAGTTTGCTCCCATTTTAGCTTAGTTTGCATCCATGGCTTACATCTTTGAATTTTGTTTACATTTAGCATAGATTGCATCCATTTTATCAAGCATTTTAGCATTTAGAACTCATCTTCATCATGTTAAACTAGTTTTATATCATGTTTCACACACATCTCATTGATTTCATCAATTTTCTTCAATAAAATCAATTTGAACAAGCTCATATTATCCAAGGGATTGGGAAAGGGTTGTCATTCCACATCAATGCAATACCACTCCCCCAATGGGATAAGATTCGAGGTCTTAGAGCAAGTTTCATTTATGTTTTCATGTTTTTCATGTTATTTTAATGGGTTCTTAGTCTTTGAAAATTTCAATATCTTATTGGGATCATGGCTTAGGGGATTAAATAGGCTTTAAATTCATTTGGATCTAGCATATTTAGTTCGTACTATGATTATGGTCACATTCTAGTGCTAGAAGGAGGGCTATACTAACTGAATCTGACGAATTTCTCTTTAGATTCTCATGTTCTTGTGTTTGTAGATACAACAACACTTTTGATGGATTCAACGATGCATCTGATACACGTCACTATACAATGGTGCACTTTGGTTTAAATTTAGCGATGCATAATTAATTCAACAACACATATTTTAATTTCATCAACGCATATTTAATATAGCATCGCTAAATTATTTCTTACTAACATCATGATTTTCATTATAGCGATGCAATTGATGTACCTATTTTACTACAGAGCGATGCATGTGATTTTCACCAGAGAAATGCACTTCTGATATGGCGACGCAATTGACAAATTCAGCGACATAATTGATTTCAACGATGCTTTTTTAATTGGTAATCAAAATAGAGAGCTAATTTTGACATGTGCTTTAATTTTTTTATTTTATGTCCTCTCTAACATGTCACTGACACATAGTTTTATTTTGTGAGGCTAATTGGTTTTGCAGATTTGAAAAGAAACTAGGAAATTATTTACCCTAACTTGTTGGGGTCATAACTTTCTACTCGGTGCTCAGAATTCGAATCCATTTGTACCATTGGAAAAGTCTCGAAGAGTACTAATTCAGTCCCTAAAAAATGATGCCTTCAACAATCAAATTTTAGAGACTGTCATTAGTTTCAACCCCAAATTCCACTTCAAAGGCCTCCGAAAATGCGATTTACTAAAACATAGAAAAAAACTAAAAAAAATTAAAAATGTTGATTTTAGTTTTCTTAGTTCTAGTTATTGTAAAGGTGTTTTGACACTTATGGGACAATTATAACCCATCATATGCTACTTTGCTTTATGTTTTAGGACCAAAACTTCCAAGGGTTTAAAATTTACTTTCAAAGCTGGTTAAAATTGGACCCACACATCCTCATTTTGCAATACTGGCTTAAAATTGAATAAAATAATCAAACACTTTCATTGGTGCTTAAAATGAAGTCATTTAGCTTTAGGGGGTTAAAATGAATGAGTGCTTGCTTTTCTTGTGTGCACTTGTAGTGTGTATCCATTCCCCTTGCACTTCATGCGATCTTGGGTGAAGAGAAACACTTAAGTGTACATTCTTTGCTTTGGTGCACTTGTAGTACGTATCCACTCCCCTTGCACTTCGTGCGATCTTGGATGAAGAGAAATACTCAAGTATACTTTCATGCTAAAGTTGTGTCACCCTTAAGAGAGGACTTACTATGCGATACATCCCGCAATGAAAAACGCATAGGCAAGTTCTTCCAAGCATGTTTACTGGCGAACTTTAAATAAAGGATGTGAAATCTTGAGAAATTAGCATCAATCTGTGAGCGTCCATAGCATACTGCACCTAATACCATGCCTTAAGTGGAATGAGAATGGTTGAAGAGCCTTAAGTGGCCAAGCAAATGAATATGCGCCATGGTGTTCTCGGTTCGTTGGCATTAAAAACTTTGTTTAAGTAGTGTCCAACTTTGTCCATCCAAAGAGTTCTTCAAAGTGGTGCATTGGAATTTTTTTCCAAGAAGTTACTTGCCATGTCCAATTTTGGTTGAAGTGTAGAGGTTAAGACTTCATTCTTAACATACCTCTACACTCTTTCCTTAATTACATGTAAAATCATCTCTTCTACTATGAAGGGCATGAGGTAAGCCCACCAAGAAAAACGTACCCACTTGAGCTAGGAATGTTATTGCTTGTGAGTCATGTTTGACACATTGATTATTTCCAAAACATTTTAAACACACATCAACAAGTTCTTCAAACTTCAAACCCCTTTGGATTAAGTATGGAAACCTTTTGAAAAGTCCTAATATTGATGTTTTTCCTAAGGATTCTATCCTTAGAGACTTCTAAGTATTTAGGCTTATATCTAAATACACACTTTCCAAAGTTAACCTAGGGAACTATGCCCTTAGCTTCATGATTTTCACATAATGGACTTTGTGAAATGAAGGATTCTTTTGAAATAGATATTTTAGTTTGAACAGTAATTAAGACTTTCTTGATGTGGTAATGAAACAATCTCATTTACGCAAAGATTAAATCAAATGAACAACCCACATTGATGTATGTTCATACTTTGACACCTCAAAATGAGCACATTGAGACAAGGAAAATATTACAAACCATTGAGTCCTATTGTCAAAATCATTGGGTCCTATTTACAAAATCATTGAGTCCTATTGTCAAAATCATTGGGTCCTATTTCCAAAATCATTGAGTTTTATTTCACCAAAATCATTGAGTTCTTAGGGTTTTATCACTTTAGAGGTATAGCATGTTTCTCACTACCTTGGTTTTGCAAAACAAAGGTTCATTTTAGGTTAACATTTCAGGTCAAACATTTCATCCACCCTTTTCATATTTCACATTTCACTTCACCAAACTTTATAAACTTTTGGACAAACCAACACTTTTTAGACTTAGACAAAACATCAAATCAATCCCCTAAGCTATGTTGTGTGTGAAATGGATCCTTTTCCATGCACTTATTTGAGTTGGTTATCACATTTTGTGGTAAAGTTTATCTTAAAGGTCACAAGTCTACCTTAAAGATTTACAAGTTCATTAACACCTTTCATCCAAAACATCAAAATCCCTTTGTCTAAAAGCATTTTCCAAAAGTTTAGAAAGTTCATCCCCATATCATTCACCCTTTTTCATCATCAATTCACACCATTGGTCCAAAATAACTTAGAGGGTCCCTTTTTCCAAAATTTGAGTCAACTAGAGAGTTTCAACACTATAAATCTCAACATACCTCTCCCATAGGTGACTCACAATTTATGGTTACAATAAGATCACAACACAAGAGAATCATGGAACAAACCAGAGGCCATCTACCACAAGTGATCCAAACCCCAAAGAATTTGATCCAAGGAGCCATTATACCCCCTCACAACAAACACAAAATCCATTGGGACCATATGAGGTAGAAGATGTCACAAACAACCCACTTGGGCTTACTAAGGAAGAACTCCTTGAGTATAAACAAGAACACCAAACCTTAGAAAAGGTGGCTCCAAATTTTCTCACACAAAACTTGACACAAGGGGTAACCCAATCTACGAATCAACCAACTCATCCTTTGTACCAAGTCAAACATTAACTCCTAGCCTTGCAACTAGGCTTGCCACCGATTTTGGTCACACTCTCCCTTTGGAAGGAAACATACTTTTGGGTACTCAAAACACCAACCTTCCCCAAAACACTACTTGGACACCAAAATTTGGTGCCCCACCTCAAACTTCCACCACCATTCCATAACACCCTCTACATCCACACAAACCCCTTACATTCCATGATACCATGATGACCTCAACATTTCTAGTGCAACCATTTGTGTCCATCACCACAAGTACCCAAAGTGTGCCCAATGTTATGCAAGGTAATGTGAACCAAGTGCCTCAAGTGAGACAATAAGGGCAGGTTAACACTCTCATGAAAGATCCACCCTTGACAAGTGGCTCCAATAATCCCATTGACACATCAAAACAAGTGTTCACCCAATCTACTCAATTCAATCCACAAAACACATCAAACCCATCCATCACCAATCCAAACCAAGAAAACACATTGATCACAAACCCTATCAACCAAGGTAATACCTTGGTCCAACATCTAACACAACAATGGAACCCTCAAAACATTGGTCAAGGGAACCCTTCTAATCTATTAATCCAAGGACAAAACTTGCCATCAACATCACAATACCAAATGGCACCATCATCATATTTTCCCTGGGTCCCCTAAAACATGCAAAATCAAACAGGGCCCCTACCTTACATTCCTCCATCCTAATCAACCATCTTACAAGGAATGCTAAACCAAAACAATCTACAACCACATCAAATCAACCCACAACCCATGATCACCCAAAATTCGTCCCAACATCAAAATTATTTCACGTTGCACGAGCTTTCCAACAAGCACAACAAGCTTATCAACAAGTGTTGCAAGCGCAACAAGCTCAAGCTCAAGCATTGCAAAAAAAACAAGCATAACAACAAGCCTTAATACAACAACAACAACAACAAGGCCAACAACAAGCCTTGGCCACACAACAACAACAAGCATTGCTTGCCCAACAATACACCCAAAAACAACAAGTGCTTGCACAACAACAACAACAAAGTTTATAATATAATCCCCAAAAAAACATCATCAATCCAAACACTTTAAAAACATATACACCTCTACCACCCTCGCCTTCACAATATCCCACACCAGCCTACACACCATACAACACCCTGTCATATCAAAATCCCACATACAATCCATTCACCATCCCACAGTACACAACATATGTTCCTCCACCAAACTTGCAAGATGATATGGCATCACAACTCAAGTTGTTAACACAAAAAATGCAAGACATTCAAATGGGAAAAATGAAGAAGCCCCATACACAACAAAACTCATGTCCATACCCATTCGATAGAAACATCACAATGGTACCTTTCCCTCCCATCTTTGAGGTCCCTAAATTTGATAAATACAAAAGGAGGGGAAATCTTGTGGACCACATCAAAGAATTCAATGTCGTGTGTGGAGGTTGCCTACAATGATTCCTACTTGATGTGCCTCTTTCCACAAAGTTTGATAGGCCCCACCATCGATTGGTTTTCATAGTTACCTCCAGGTATCAAAACCTTCCAAGAAATCATTGATAGATTCATAGATCACTTCTCCTTTAATCTTGACATGGACGTAAACTTAGAAGAGTTGTACACTTTCAAGCAAAACAAAGGAGGATCCTTCACCAATTTCTTACAACGATGGAGGCAAAGAGCTAGTAAGAGCAAGTGGCCAATTCCTGATGAACAACAAGTGGGCATTACCATAGAAAATTTTGATCCATATCTATCCTTCCACTTGAAGATGCAATGAATCACCACTTATGATGAGCTTGTCCCTAGGGCCCTCAACATTGAGAGAGCCCTAATCTCATAGGGAACCACACAAGTGTATAAAGACAACTGTCGATCCACTAGTTCTAATGACAAGCCTTGCTTTTGGGCCAAGAAAAAAAATGTTACTAGTAATGGTGTTGTTGATGCAAAGGTGCTCTTAGCTGCTCCTATTCAAAAAAACACCCAACCCATGAACAAACAACAACCATGCATACAACCACCAAGCAATCAACCAATGATCAATGCTACAAACACTGAGCGTAGATCACAAAGAGCAAACAATACTCTTAAGCGACAATTCACTCCCCTAGGGGAACCTATGAAGGATGTGTTGAAGAGGTTGATATAGTCTAACCTTATCACACTCCCAAATTTCTCAAACTCTCAAGAGCCACAAGTCAAACATCGTAGCTATAGAGACGATCATTTTTGTGAATTTCACCGATACAAAGGTAATAACACACAAAATTGTTTTAGACTCAAACATCTAATAGAAGATCTTATTGAATAAGGAGACATTGATGTCGATCAAAAATTTGGGAATGAAAATCTAAAAATTTACACAAACCCTATGTTTGATCATACAAAAGTAAAAGATTTAGGAAAGGCATCAACCTCAAATAATGTGAACCATACCCATGATACCACTGTGGGATATATTTATGGCATTCATTCATCACAACATGAGGAATCAAACACATATCAAAATACTATTTTAAAACAAAGTCCAAACCCATCAACAGTGTTTAGCAATATTTGAAACATTAATGACATAAAGTGTGTATCAAATTGCAACATCTCTCCCACATATGACTTCATGATTGGGCATGTTGAAGAAGTTCCAAATGAACAAGAAATATATCTTATTGAACCTATACCCACAAAATATTGTGAAGAGTATTTTACCAAAGATATATCATCAACCCAAGGATTATGTCAAGAAAAGGCTCTTAAGGATAATGAAATTTACTCTGAATTGAGTCAAGATCAAGAACCTATATCCCTAGAGTTTCACCAAGAGCTAAGGGACATCTTCCAAACCATTCAAAACTCAAAAGATGACCTCGATATCACCCTTGAGATGTTTATTTTTGATAGAAATATAGACATTCTTAATCCAAAACAAGAGTCTCCCACTCTTGATATTCCCACACAAGATCAAGTATCAGTCGAGATTCTTGATTCATATAGTGATTATGCATCATCAACATCTTTTGAATCAACACCAACATCTTTCAAAGCAGTATCAATAGATAATGATGTCATAAAATCAAAGCAAATAGTTCATATTCCTGAACAATGGGAATCCATAGCAATCATGTGTTCATGACAAGTCATATTCAGTAGCTATGGATCAAAGGATATATTATTAGGGAAAAGGAGTAGGTATTATCCATACCTTCACAACATCAGGGGCAATCTTGTCTACAAAAAACATCAACATATGGGGCACAAAGGATCCTTATGATGAAAGTACTATCAACACTACAACTAGTCATATCATGAATCATCATCCACCCATCATCTCATACTAAAATTGGGACCAACATAAAAGGAAATATTCCCATCAAAGCAAGGAGATGATCATCAAAGAAAATAAAATAGTAAAGCAGAAAGGACAAAGCAAATACAAATGGATACCAAAGCAAAATAAAGAAAATCATCCCAATGATACTCCATCAATCAAAGAAACTATGGGGAAAAATCAAAAGGGAAAGTTATCAATCAAAAGCATCCTCAAATACAAAAGAAGGCTTCTCAATCAAGGAATGAAGTATATCCAGTGGTTGGTCCTAATTCCATGAAAACTTACATTCCCACCCATCACCACTCATATTCACAAGTTTGGAGAGTCAAAGGTTCTGAACCATCTACCAATCCAACTCATAACCCTTCATGCATGACATCATACCATCCATTCATGATATCCAATTCTTGCATTGACCATGTGTTGGCAGCTACCCTTCACCATCAGGATTATGATGGCACTTTATCATGATGCATGCACATAGACAAGGTTGATTCTACTACCAACAAGGTAGATCAAAGTTCTCAAAAGTTGCATTCAAGTGCTCATATCTTAGAAAAGCAACTTCTTCAAGCAAGGTATCATTGGCACATTATGACAATGACCTCCACATAAATACCACTACACAATTCAACATGAGGGTAAAACTTTCAAAAAATTAAAAAAATCAAAAAACAAAGAAAATAATAAAAATAAAAATCTTCCTCTAGTGAAAACCACTACGGTGGTGCTTTGGGAAAGTACTATAATGAAAACCTAGCAAACATGCATCATGAATAGAATTGAACATCTATATGATCCTTCTTGGACAAAAGCATCTCATCCTTGTCATGATAAATCCAATGTTCCCTCCATTCATCCAATCCAAATTTATCCAAATATTCTCATTTATCTTGATCTTGACAAAGATTTGACATATACTTGAACTCTACTCATGGCAAGCTCTTGACAGGCTCTTTACCATGAAGTCCCATGAAGTCCCATAGCCCATATCTAGCATGATAAAACTCTGTTGAAACTCTTTGCATATACATTACCTATCTTGGTTTGTCCATTGAGCTATGAAACATTGCTAGACATTAGAAGTAGGTTATTGCACTATTGTTTTCAAATAACTATTGATCCATGTCTTATATCTCATAATGTGACATTTACATCATGATCTAGGTATTTTTTATCTCAAAATCTCTCAAAAATCCCAAAAATCATTTGTAAAACTTCATCAAATTCCAAAAACACTTGCAAAATCAAAAATCCAAAAACATAAGAATCATGTACAACTAAAATCCAAAAACATTCAAAAAGTTGTAAAGTCAAAATCCAAAACATCCAAAACACATCAAAATCCCTAAACAAGTCAAAACATCAAAAATCAAATAAAAAATGACACCATGTCGAACTACGTTGTATCTAAGCTTGAACGTAGGAAAGGCCATCATTGATGTGCTCTCAAGACACTTTAGGTTAGAAGTCCACCATAATAAACTTTCCATCAATTGTCCATATCTCATCAACAATAAGTCAAGTTAGTCGAACTATGTGGTCTCTGCATGTATAATGTAGGCAAGGCTCATCTTTGATAAGCCCTTGAGGCCCCTAGGATAGTCTTTTAGGTTAGGTTCTTGGTCAAAACTCAAAAAACCACAAAACATTTGAAAATTGAAAACCCAAAACATTGAAAAATCTTGGAAAACCCTAAACAACCTCAAATAATCAAAAACCAAAACATTCACATAAACTTTCAAAAAGACCAAAAACAACCTCAAAACATTTTCAAAACATCAAAAACATTGAAATATTCTAGAAAATGTCAAAACCATCCATCCCATTTCGCTTTTAGCCGCAACAAACTTTCATCCATAATAAATCAATCATCATCTTCAAACTTTGGTAAAACAAGTAGCAAAACAAGTGTCACAAGACGTAAAGTGAGAATCTAGATGTCAAAATCTAAAGTCTAGATCATAGGTAGATGAGTTAGTGGTGTTTGTATCAACAACCTATCACACACTTAGCCTTAGTCAAAACATTTGATAAACATGCCCTAGGATGCATCCTTCCTACAATGGGCATCAACATCAGACATCACCTTAGCTATGGTACATTGGCAAAGGATATAGATAACATTGACTATTTGTTTTTTGATCTTTTCTTATGATTTATCTTATTGACCCATTCCAAGGACCTCTCGATGATGTCTCAACAATTTAGAGGGAAAGGGATGGGACATTGATCATTATCTTTCATTCCAACTTAATTCCTTCCGATGGGGAAACAATAGGGCATCCAAAAATCAAGAATTTTAATTTTTTTGATTTAAGCAACAACATTAATCTGAAAGGCATCAGTCTTTGAACCAACGTAATAGGTACCTCGCTTCAAAGAGGGGCAAAATGTAGACACTTAAAAATGTCTTGAATGATACTACACACTTGAATTTGATCACTAACTTCATTTTGTCCTGAAATTCATCCTCTTTTCGCCTGTTTGATTAAATAGGCCTAATTATTTAATTAAATGCATAATTTTCATCTATTAATCTGATTAGTCTAACTAGGTTAATTCGTACCCTCTCACACTAACATTTCATCTAGTTTAATTGAATAATGAAAATTATTTAATTTAAACCCCTCCCTTTATCTCCTCTCATTTAATTAAATAATTTAAATCATTTAGTTAAATGTCACTTCCCCTTTCTCATTAAATAAATCAATTATTTAATGGATATCTTATTATTCCCCATCTTGCACATTAAAATTTAGTTTTAATTACTAAATTGCTGATTTCCTCACCCATCCACTTGCATAGGGAATATTCCAAAGGAATATGAACTCCTATTTTGCTCCAAAAATGGAATATTATTTCCTAACAAATTTTGAAAGTTGTTACAAAGTGTGTTTGTTTGAATCATTCTCATCTGTTGACACTTTCCTTGAACCATGCGATCTTTGATTCTCATCCATTGATGAGAATCCTTGTTCCATGTTTCACCCTCCTTTCATTATTGATCATTGATTGATCAAATTGATCTCAACCATTGATTCTTCATTAACTCTCCTATAAATACTTCACCATTTGGAGAGAAATGGATCCATCTTTTGATTGCAAAGTTATGTTGTTGAAATTCATACTCACTTGCATCCATCTTGAGCATCATTTAGCATTTTAGATCAAGCTTCATCCATTTAGCTTAATCATCCATTAATGGCTTCCATGTTAACTTAGTTTGCTCCCATTTTAGCTTAGTTTGCTTCCATGACTTACATCTTTAAATTTTGTTTCCATTTAGCATAGATTGCATCCATTTTATCAAGCATTTTAGCATTTAGAACTCATCTTCATCATGTTATACTAGTTTTATATCATGTTTCACACACATCTCATCGGTTTCATCGATTTTCTTCAATAAAATTGATTGGAACAAAGCTCATATTATCCAAGGGATTGGGAAAGGGTCGCTATTCCACATCAATGCAACACTCTCCCAATGGGATAAGATTCGAGGTCTTAGAATAAGTTTTCTTTACATTTTCGTGTTTTTCATGTTAGTTTAATAGGTTCTTAGTCTTTTAAATTTTGAATATCTTATTGGGATAATGGCTTAGGGGATTATATAGGCTTTAAATCCATTTGGATCTATCATATTTAGTTTGTACTATGATTATGGTCACACTTTCAAATTGTGTGCCTACCTACCAAGTATAAAAGGATGTTGATCCTTAGTCCACCCATCATGAGAATAACTTCATGGCATCTATTTATCACAAGGGATCACCCACATAAGTGGTTCATTTAAATGAAAACCATAAATTTTTTGACATAAAATGCACAATTTCATTCTTTAATTTCAAGAGTATAAAAGATCAACTTCATTTCTATAACATTAACAATGTTTATATTACAAAATAATTTTATTTATTAATCTTTTCTTCAATTGAATATGAGTTAATAATAGAAATATTCCTAATTCAATAACATTTTGAGTGTTGCAACTATTCAATACATAGTTTCAATAATATAATATAATTTTTCGTAATATAGACAAGTAGTACAATATTTTTAATAATAATATAATGTTTCCTTAATAGTACAATATCAAGTGAAATCAATAGTATTTTTTATGAAAACCAAGTCTTCAACATCTCATATACAAGAGGGAGAGTATCACCTGAGTGTTTTTCCTCGAACCACAAATTTGTGGTCCATTGCACACCTTCCATTTAGAAGTAGCCCTACTCTTCACAAGAGTAGTTGATCTAGGGAACTCCAAAATCACCATGTCATCTAAGAACTAGTGTTGTGTGCTAATACAAACTACTTATCATACAATTTTAGATACCCTTTAGCTAAGCATGATATATCTTATTGATTTGTAACTTTAGACATTATGAACTGGCAAAACAAATAGTGATTTTGCATTACTTTGGAAAAAAATTTAATAATAAAATATTAAGTATAGCAAAGTTTGTGGTTGTATGTTCACACACATCTTTCTCAAACTAGTTATCGACAATTTGATTTCATAAAAGAACTATACTAATAAAAGTAATACTAGATATATATTCCCATTGTCATAGATTTAAAGTTCTAATATCATAAAGTGTAGATGAAATTCACTATTTTCCCAAGAATCAATGTTTCATTTTAGGTTTTGGTATTCACCATGCTTATATGCACAAAAATATGCATTCATACAAAATATTAACTATTTATTCTCATTTACATCAAATTATTTTTATGTAGAAATAATATAAGTTTTCATAATTAATTGCTCATATGTGTGTGTGTGTGTATGTATATGTATATGTATGTATATATATGTATGTATGTATACGTATATGTATGTATATATATATATATGTGTGTGTGTGTATACATATACATATAAAAATTATCTACTCTTCTTTAAAAATGTGTTAATACATAGAAATGATACTCATACAAGTATATATACTTGTATGAGTAGTATATATAATATGCATATATACTCGCATGAATAGTAACAATTGTTGTAGCTTATAACTTTGAAGAAATTTTAATGGACTTTTTATTAAAAATGTAACATAGTATGTATTGTCATATAAAATCATAGAAAAAAATGGTTGATGTTCACATCATAAACAAGTGACGCAGTGCGTCATGTTCATGCCTCCTAGCAAAGAGCTCTTTGCAGTTTTGTATTGAGTGCGGCAAAGGTGAGTGAAGTGGAATACAAGAGTATTTGATTTGAGACGCTGAATGTAAAGGGTAGTGAATGTTGAATAAAATTAATAAAAAATGATAGTAAACATTGTTAAAGAACTAATAGTATATGTAATTTTTTGTAAATGAATTTAATTTCTTAGTAAGTTTAATTAAAATTATTACTTGTAGAAGAACTAGTTAGTTATGGAAGCTAAAATGATTATAGTAGAGTTTGGATTTAATGTTTAATAAAATAAAGCAAATATGGAATGAAAGATTGTTAAAAAGTGAATAGTATATGTAATTGTTTGTAAATGAATTTAATTTTTTAGTAAGCCTAATTCAATAATTGAAATTATTACTTGTAAAAGAACTAGTTACGTATGTATGGTAAAATACAAACAATCATTTGACAATTAATATAATTACCTTTGTAGTAATAGTAGATTAGTTTAGTAAGGTAATAGCAATTACTATTTGTAGTTATTGAGCATTGTGTTTTGTAAAATAATTTAGTGCATGATCAAATATTAAATGCACTTTGAAAGTAGTAAATTTTGGAAGTAGCGGTAAATAACTATTTTTTAAAATTAAATAAAATGAACTTATTGTTTAGGAAATTGTAAGTACGGGAGAATAATTTAGAAAATAAGTGCTAATTAGTGTGGGAGAACATGTTAATTAATATCACTTTTCTTTTTAAATATAACTTAAATCATTTGTAATAGTAATTTGCATAATTAGGAAATGAACATTGCGTTTTGCAAAATAATTTTTTGACGATGGTCAAATATTAGATGCATTTTGAAAATAGAAAATTGATTTAGTGGTGGTAGAATATTGATTACTTATACTGAATAAAATAAACCAATTGTTTGAAAGTATACTAAGTACTAGTAAATTATTAGTTTGCAAAGATGTTTTAAATGATAAAAGCTAAATTGTTAGTAATTGTTTAGTAAAACAAGTTATATCTCGTTTAGTTTTGTAAATAAGTACAAATTTTAGTTTGCATGAATAAATGATGTTAATTTGTTTTTATAATTACTCATTGAATTACTTATGTCAAATAAATTGGTAGTGAAATAAATAAGCTAGTGCTAATTACAAACTATTTTCTGATTTGACTAATATTAATAAGAAATTATTTCAAAATGCTTAAAAGTCAATTTGCTTTGCAAACACTTTATTTTTTGTAACTTAAAATTTGATTAATATTGATTAATGGAAAGAGTTATTAGATTCGCAGGTAAAGGGTTAATGTGTTTGAAAATATGTAATTGGAATTGTTAGAGTTTTGTATTGAATGCATAAATTGAGAAGCGGTATTGAAGTTCATATTTTTTGTGTACTTGTTAGAAAATATAAAGAAATTTATTTATAAAATTATTTAGTAAAGATATTTATTTGTTTACATAATAATGTTGTGAGTGGAAATGCAAGACAAAAAAGATCAAAATATTATTAATAGTTATAAAGTTGAGAAGCATTATATTTAACATATGCAATATATATATATATATATATATATTAGGAATAGAATGAAAATTGAGAAGCATTGGGGAAAATGAGGATATTAAAAATATAAAAGTATTTTATTTCATTTGATATTGAAGACATATAAAATATAAGTAATAGTAATAAGTTAAGTGTGCAAAGTATATAATGTTTTTTAAAACAATACTATTATTTTCAATTAATAGTGTAATATTTTGGAATATTTTAAGCATGTGTAATTTGTTTATATCTTTTAAATAAATTAATTTAGTTTTATAAAGTAATTATAGATAATTCTATTATCCATTTGAAATGAAGTTCATATGAATAACCATTTTGTAGGAAAGCTAGGGGTTTTAAATATTAATTAAACCTAACACGCGAGAGGTAAGCATAGAGGAGCATTTCCATTTACGCTTGCTTACCATTGACATAGTACAAGGTACTGGGCTTGGTCCATATGAGTAGGGTAAGGATATTTTGTTTTTGACCGCACTTATCTATGTTGTTTTCATTCCCTAATGCGTCATTTTAATGATTTGATTCTAAACGTTTTTGTAAGAACTTTTGAATGATGTAAATGAAATAGCACTTGAAAAATATGTCCATGAATTCCAAGTGCATACTGTTTCCATATTTTGGTAATTTGCTGAAACTAAAATGAATAGCCATTTTGTGCAACACAATCCAACTCAATTGACGAAGCAAGAATTACAAATAAAAATGAGTAAATTGATAATTGAATACAAATTGTGTCAGCCTAGGCAAGGTACTGTAGCTTGTAGAAGAGGCCAAAAATGAACCATTAGTTTTTGTTATAAAGTGAGTGCTAGTGGTTAAGAGAAACACGTGCTTGAATTTACAATTAGAGGGAGGTAGACAAATAATATATATTTTTGAAATTTATTAGATAATGAAGTATTTGAAATTCAATTGGTATAACTGCAATAGTAAATATAGGATATTTGGAAATCGTAATACTGGATATTAAATTATTTGAAGCCATCAATGAGAGAATTAAGCATTTTGTAACACATAAAAGGAAAACATGTTGACTGTGAAATGACAACAACTAGAAGTTTTAATCCATATAAAATGAAATATACTCATATAGGCCAAATAGCCAGGAACATAAGAATAAGAGAAGAAGGAAGTGCAAGTTCATGCATTATCAAGTAACTTTGGAACTTCCTGTGTTTCTTTGACATTTGCAGTGGCATTAATATAATTAGTACAAAACCCCATTTTTCCTATGCTATTTTAAGCACTATTTGGAAATGGAAGTTAGAAACAAGTATCTGTATGACTTGTTTTGTATCTTGTTTTAGCATATAATGTTCATTCATTGAGAAAAATAGCTTTTGTAATGGCATTGTTATTGGTTGAGCTTGAAATGGCTTTTGACACCAAAGTCACATTGTGCAAATACAACTACTCTTTTGTTCTTGATGTAGTCTTCATAGTTTATGTTTTGAAAGGAGGGCAAGAGTTGTTGCATGACACGGTCTTCAACTAATAGCAAATTGGGTGGAATGCTTCAAAAGGATTTGAAAGTCTGTTTACTGGTCTTATTGTCCCTAAAACTTGAAACATGTGAACATAAATACTTGTTAGTGTAGGATTGAAAGAGCTTGTTTGAGAAAGCAATAATATATTTTGAAAGTTTTTGCAAATGTTAATTGCGTCAACGCAATTATCTTTTCCATTGCCATTTTGTTATTCAATTTGCAAATAAATGTTGATTGGCCTGTGTGGAACATGTTCTTTTGATATGTGGTTTTTAGGAATTTTTTGAAAAGAAATGGTGCAGTTTTGTTGCTAAAAAAAATTTGTGTTATTTGCAAGTATTTGTGATGATGGAATGATTGCAGTTGCAACTGCATTGCAAAGAGACTTGGTTAGTGTCAAAAAAAAAAATTTAGTAAAGGGAACAATGATATAGAAAAATGTTTGAAATGTTTAGTAGCATATGCTACATAGAGATTTGTATGTGTGCTCTGTCAGTTTCTGTGCTATCATCTTTGATATCAATTGCATATTGGGTGTCAACTTTGTTCGCAACAACAACCAAAGCACCTATTGTCCCAATAGGATTTTGATCTATGATAGCTAGTAACTGGCCTATAGTTGTATATGCAATGTAGTGTTAGTCATCACAAAATTGAGGCATGGTGTCAACTATGCTGGTGTGTATCAATTTCAATATGCAACTACTCTGAATTTGAAATCTTTAGTACTCTGTACATATGTATAGTGTAGTGGAGTTGATATTTTATGTAAACATGAAAATGTTTGATTACAAAAAGAAGAGGACAATGGTTAAAGAGTCTGACCTGCAATTTATTGTTCAACAGTTGAGTATATTTGCATGAATGTAGATATTTGTTGCCCATTGAAATCGTAAACAACAGGTCCTAATACAAAGGCATTGGAGACAGATGAGCATAGTGGATAACATGTTAAATGCAATTCACAAACATAAAGCAAACAATGCTCAATCAATGTCGTAAATGCTAGAGCAATATAGATTTTTGGCAAAGGAATACTTTCTTTGTTATGCTTGGATTGCAAAGTTAGTGTATTTAATGCCTTTATAGCCTAGAAGAGGTTGGTGAAACTATTTAGCTTTGTACGTAAGTGCAAGCACTACTTGTAGCTGAAGGACATAAACAATGACAAAATTTGCAAACAAATAGATCTAAGCCATAAATTTTTGAAATATTGGACCTTTTATAAAAAATGGATGAGTTTTGGCAAAAGGCTAATGGTCACTTAAACCATAAACAGTTAATTAATGCATTGAATGCCTTCATAGTCAAAAAGACCTTGCTCAAAGCATATGTAATTGGCTATACTGATATGTTCTATTAGCTCTTGGAATAGCAAGCAATACTTCTAGTTATCAAGTACAGTAAAGATGCAAGTAAACTATTGCTCAGTAGTGCATTGTGAGAGAATAAGAAAAATAGAAAAGAAATCACAGGCAATGTATATACAAAAAAATAAATATAATCAATTTTAAATAAAAAGTAAATTCTTAATTTTTATGAAATAATATATATGTATATTTACATCTATAAACTAGTGAAAAAAGAGAGTAATTCATATAAAGTTAATTGTAAAAGCAAACAACATACTAGAGGTTTAAATATTAATTATTCATTTTCAAAATATTATCCCATTTCCATTATTGAGAAGTCACACCAAAAAAAAAACGTTGAGGGTGGTGGTGTGGAGCAATTCTAATACATTGAAATGTGTAAATGGTGAAGTGTTGTAAATGTAAATGCTTATGCGTGGCTTGGTTGCACTGGATAGATTTGAGACATGGACTGAGTGCATACATATTAAGAATGGCAAAGGTGTTGCACATAAACTTATGACAATATAGAGTGGAGTGAAAGTTGTCCTTTGGTTAATGCGTAACAATATGGTCTGTAGAGAGAAGTGTTTCATTGTTCAAAAGCCAAAGGGCATTTGCAAAAGAACAATTAAATTTTGGAGAATGCTAATGGGGGAAATAAATGCATTATATATGAAAAAGTAAATGTTGTACACAAGGTCTTGTTAACTATAAATGCATGGATTTAAGTTTTTTTTTCCTTTAAGTAAGTTAGTGCAGTAATTGGACATTATATATTGTAGCAAACAATGGAAAAAAATGATACAAGAATCTGACCATTGAGTTCCTTGTTGAACAAGCAACTATCATTGTAGCCATATAGATCTTGTGTACTCATTTCCCCCCTAACCCTTGTAAAAGAAACCAGTGTTTCTGTGTTATGAGTATCATAAACAAATAGACAAAGCACTTTCCACTAGTCCACTGTTGTTAGCATTGTTAACATAGAGAGCTAAAAACATATAAGCTTTTCAACAAACAATGTAGAAGTGCAGCGGTTGTCAATGGCTTTTCTGTGTGTTTATGATACTTGTTAACTAGAAGTATTGGTTGTTTTTGCAAGGGCCAACATGACAAGTGCGTACATTAAATTACATGTGCTTTGAGCAAGTTCTTGTGGACCATCAGGGCATTGAATGCATTAATTATGTGTTTATGATACTTGGTTGCTGTTACAAGGGATAAGGTGAAATGCTTGCAAATACATTATGAATTGTGGCAAACATTTAACCAATCAAAGCTAAATTTATTGGAAAATGCTAAAAGCTAAATTTTCTTTGCAAATAGTATTTTTTTGTAACTTAAAATTTGTTAAATATTAATCAATGACTAGTAGCCCATAAAAAATTAACTCTATGCAAATATTAATTGACTATAAGCATAAACAAAACCCAACAGTGGGTTATGATTCCATGAGTTAGCTATGTATACATTGCATGTGTACCCAACAACCCTTGGATGCATTTTGCACGCATGGTCCATAAGACATTGCTCAGTTTCTTAAGTTTCCCCTATAACACTTGTACTCATCATATACAAGAAAGGTACAAACGCCCTGAGAACTTGCGCAAAGAAGAGTACAATGAGACAAACTTGTGGTTTGGAGCATTTCTAACACCTCGTAATGTGTAAATTATGAGCAGCTATAAACAGAAATGGTTTTCTATGCCTCGTTGCAGTGGATAGCTTGGAGGTGTCAGATATGTGCACAGGTACTGAAAATGGCAAGGGTGTTAGATGTATACGTGCAAGAATACAAACCAGAGAGAATTTTGTTGTTTGATGAATGTGTAAGATTATGGTCTACAAGCACAAACAAAACCCAGTAGTTGCCTAAGATTTTATGAATTAACAATGCGTTCATTGAATGCATAATGAGAGATATCAAGTTTTATAAACATAGAGCCAAGCCATTTAGCAGCAGTGCAGTTTCTTAGAATAACAAATATGCAAAAGTCAAACCAAGAGCTAAAAAATCCATAGTGTTTTTAGCAAACGAGATTAAGCACAAAGGGCAACATTGGTCTAAAATTTCATGAATTAAGTATGCCCAGGTACCGACATGTGATAAAATAGCTCAAGCAGAAGTGAATCAAGTCTCAACTTAATCTTTCATGTGTCAAATATATCATTTATGTCCCTGTGTATTACATACAATAGTTCTGCCATGCTTTTTTGTAGGACCAAATAAGCGAAATAGAAACACATTATAAGATTTGTGAAATAAATCTCATTGGACAATTAAGTATGACAAATTGAAATGCAATATATGCAATAGCAAGTTGAACATAAGAAATTAAACTATTGTGTAGCACATAAAGGGAAAAGACGTTAGGTGGAAACAAAAACAACATAAAGTTTAAAGTCAGAGAACATGAGATATATTTATGTAGATGAAAGAGCATGTCAAAAAAGTGCGAGATAAAATAATTGAGTGAAATTGTGGGAGCTTTGATAGCAAAAAAAAGACGTTCTGAAGGGTAACAAAACTACACAATGGATTTTTCCAAACATCTAGTCATTATATCCAAATTTTCTAGTTTTTGCTATTAGGCTAATGCCTATCAAAGCAGTCAAGCCATTCTTAATGCATTGTAAGTCATTACAGTGGAGTGGATGTAAAACAATGTTACTCTATATAGCAACAACAAACTAGTATTCTAATGCATCAATCAATAGATAAATTTGTTCCAAGTCTATATTCTAACATGTTCACATGTAACACTCTTTGCATTCTCACCATCCATGCACTCATTTGACATTCATAGTGTGTGCAACACAGGAAAGCATACATAAGTATTATAATTGCCAATTCTTCACAATTCACATAGTACTAAATGCATAATTCACAATTTATGTTGAATAGCTAATATTAAGAGAAGCAGAGATTGCATAGTCAATTCATGAAATATTGGGCAAGTGCTCGTTTCTGCTTATTTACAAAATCCATAATCTTTGTAACAAATAATGATAAAACAAGAATAAGCACAAACAAAATCCAACACTCGCCCATGATTTCATGAACTAGTTATTCATTCAATGCATGTGCACCCACAAACTTATCAAGTATCACAAATGCATAGCCCAACCATTCACCAGCAATGCACTTTTACAGAATAACGAAAATAGCTAAAAAACCCACAAGATTTTCAACAAACGACACACAAACAACAATAAGCACAAACAAAACTAAACACTCGCCTAAGAATTCATAAATTAACTATGCATTCACTACAGATGTACCCACATGTAAAAATGCAACAAAGAGCTAAAATACCCACAAGCTTTCCAACAAATGATAGTCAAACAAGAATAGCACAAGAAAAACCCAAAACTTGACCAATATTTCATGAATTAGCTATGCGTTCACTGCATGTGCACCCACAATACACAAGACATTGCCAAAAGTGCTCAATTTTCCCTGCAACACTATAAAAAATAAACATATGTGCCACTCACCAGTTGCACGTCATTACCACTGCACATAATGACAAATGTCAAACATGACAACCCACAACCACAAACACACAAGCTTCTCAACAAACAATAAACAAACAACATGCAAATTAACCAAGCATTCTCTGCTTATTCGCACCAGTTGTCCAACACATATCGTGAGGTTTGTATTTAATGCATTGAACATGCATTTTTTGCTTCAGTACCAACCAACACACTGCCAAAACTCGCACTACGTGCATCCCCGATTAAATATTTTTCACAATATATAATGTTCCCCACCGTATATAAAGTTCCCCTATTTTCCTATTTTACTTAAAGCAAAATGTAAAATCAACCTATTCAAATCAATAGAAAAATAGAAAAACCGTAATTTTCCAGCACAAAAAATATGCGCTTAAATCTCAACTATAGGAAAAAGTCAAAAATATTTTAAAGAAAACAATCTCATTGGTCAAGCAACTAATTTAAAAGCAAATGTGTCATTTGCAATAGTAAACTTTTTGATACATGGTGGTGGCATAATTGGTTGTGAAGTAATGAATGCATTTTCAATACACTAGATATAAATTATGCCAGATGTGTTGCAGAGTTGGTGGCTATGGAAATAGTGAATGCGTAGTTAACTCATAAAATCTTAAGTGAGGGCTGGGATTTGCTTGTGCTTATTATCGTTTGTTTTTCTTTTGCTGGAAATCTTATGCATTTTTTAACTTTTGGTTGTGCCTTTGTATGTTCGTTAAAAGGGCTAATGGGGCAAGTGTACACATTAAATTACTTATGTTTTGACCAAGGTCTTGTGGGCTGTGAAGATAGGGAATGCATTAACTATATGTTCATTGCCTAACTGGCTATTGGCCTATTGACAAAGCTCAGAAAGCAAATTGTGCAAAATGTGTTGCAAACCTGGTAGGGACGGTAACAACAAATGCATACTCAATTCATGAAATGTGACATGAGTACCAGGTTTTCTTTGTGCTTTTTCTTGTTTGTTAAGAAGCTTGTGTGTTTTTAGCTTTGAGTTTCGTTCTTTGATGTTTGTTATTCTGTGGTAGTGCACTATTGGTGAGTGAGTTGTTTCTGTGTTTATGATGCTTTATTGCTGTTACAAGGACTAATGGAAATGCTTGCAAAAATTTATCATGCTATTTGATTTTTTTGCAAATTTGATTGTTGTTTCTCCATGTCAGGCTTATAACGAATGCATACTCAATTTGTTAAAAAGATCATATGTGTTTAGCTCATGGCTACACTTTTGCATGTTTGTTATTTTGTAAAAATGCATTATTGATCTATGGCTTTGCCATTTCTTTTTGAAAGTTTATAAGAAAAAGTATTTTTTGCAAATATTTTGACATAAAATTGAAATTCGAGAGCTTTGCATGCATCCTAATGCATATCAAAACAGTAAATCTAGAATCAATGCAGTCTACTTCTGTATAGCAAAGAAGTTGTTTGTGAAGAATGCAAAAAAAAATTGTTCTACGTAGCAACAACAGTCTACCAGACATTGAGATTGGTTCCTATGACCAACACCAGTACACCATGTTCCCTAAAAGAACTAGGTAGAGAGCAGAAAATAGTTTCATGTTTATGAATTACATGGCATGGTATACATTAGGTTCATCTGTCTCTTTCGAAAGTCAGATTCTTGAACAAGCATTCTCCTTTATTGTTCACAACTCTTCCAATATATAATTGTAAGACACATTGGAAGAATTAAATTTCATTATAAACAAAGTGAGAGGATGATACAAGAATCTGACCTTAAAGCTTGTTGTTGAAAGAGCAAGCCTATTTGCAGCAAAAAATACCTTTGTCCTACACCTCAATTGTAACAAGTGGTCCCTATGACAAGTAGAATGTAGCCAAATCGACACAGTCGATGGCATAGAACCTGGTATTGGAAAACATGAAAGAGAGAAAAGCACATTAGATTTTTCCAAATATTCAAGAATTAAATCAAAATTGTCTTAAAGATATTACAAACAAGCAAACAAATATTAAAGGTATTGCAGTGAATGCCAAATCAAACAAGAGGAAATACATTCAGATTATGCAGTACAATCAGTGTTCAAAGTGAAACAATGGATATGGATTGCATATCACTATAGTCAATTTTCTATTCAATAAATCAGGTTCTTTAAATAACTCTCCCCTATATTGTTCACAATTCTTTTAGGGCATAATTTCTAGAGACATTGGTAGGCTTAAAATTCATTGGAAAGAAAGCAGAAGAATGATAGAAGAATCTGACCTTCTAGTTTCATGTTCAAGAGTGAAATATTTTCTCTCAGAAGAATATATACATTTGGCTTTAGTTGCAAGGCATGGTGCCTGTGAATTAATAGATTTGACAAATGAGCATAGTCGATGATATATAATATGCTATTCATAAACATGAAACATAACTGCATATGATAAAATTTGCAAATAAAAAAAGACCAATGCATAAATTTTTGTGAACATTTAAACATTAAATACAAATTTTCCAAGCTTTGTTGGTAGACTAATACATAATTAAGCAATGAATACATAGTGAATGCATTATATGCTTACACAGTTAAGAAAAGAAACATATAATATGTTACCCATGAAAATGAAACACAAAAATATATCATAAAATTTTCCAAAATATAGACAAAGGTGATCATTCTTTATAAACATTTAAACATATAATACAAATTTCCCAAATTTTGGCAATAGCCTAGTTGCTGTCCAAGCAATGAATACGTAGTGGAACTTGCTCAAACCACATGTAATTTAATGTACCCACTTGTCTCGTTAGCCCTTACAACAACAACCAATACTTCTAGTTAACAAAGATCATAAACAAACACCAAAGCCACTGACGACCACTACAGTTCTACAGAATAACAAACATGCAAAATCGCAACCAACAACTAGAAAACCTACAAGCTTTTCAATGAACAATAAACAAACAATAATAAATTTTGCAAAAGAATAGATGCAACGAAAAACACACAAACTTTTTAACAAACAACAAGCAAACAAGAATAAGCACAAATAAAACCCAACTCTCGTCTCACATTTCATGAATTAACTATGTGTTGGTTGCTTTTGCACCTAGCAACCCTCCAACACATCTTGCACATTTTACTTTTTGAGATTTCAACACATCGTACCAACCACTCAAGCAATAAATACATAATTAACGTATTCACTACCCACATAGTCCACAAGACCTTGCTCATAACACATGTAATTTAATGTCCCCGCTTCCCTCACTAGCCGTTTTAACAACAAGCAATACTTGTAGTTATCAATTACCATAAACACACAACGAAGCCATTCACAACCACTACACTTTTGTGCCAACCAGTTCTGTATAAAGGCTTGTGCAATTTGCATTAAGCAATTTATTATTTGCAAAATATAGAATGTCCTATTTTCATAATTTACTTTAACAAAAATGAATAATAGACTTAATAACACTGAATGCAATAGCACACAGGGGAAAAGATTACAATAACACAAAATAGTCATATTTGAAGAAAACAAGTGAAAATAATACTGTGGATTGGAGAGACCTTTTTCCATGAAAGAATTTTTAGTATTAAACCATGTTGCATACACTGGTAATTTGTAAAGTATAATGATACATAGTTTAATACTTAAATGCTCTTCTGAAAAAGAAGTCTCTTCAATGCTACAACCTTTAATGTTAGTAGAAATTTTGGTTCTGTAATACATAAAAATTATTGCCAACATTATGCACATTGGTACTTAGAGTATAGAAAAGATACAAAGAATAATTTTCAAACAAAAACAATATGTTTTCAAGTTGTGTAGTTATCAAGCATCATTAACACACAACGATAAAATGCAAAGTTTGTGACATGTGTTGCATAGCCGGTGTGTATGCAAGTAGACAATGCATAGTCAATCCATGAAATATGAAGCAAGTGCTTTTTTTTTGCTTTTTGTTTGTTTACTGTTTATTGAAAATCTTGTGTGTTTTTGGCCATGTATTGCCATTTCTAACACTTGTGATTCTATGTGGTGCTTGAATGAGGGAGGAGCTGAAGGCACGATGTGCAACTGGTGAGTGGGTCATCTGTTTGTTTTTGATAGTTGATCACTAGAAGCATTAGAGGGAAAAGTGCATGGTTTGACCAAGGTCTTTTGGATTGTGGGTGCGAGATGTGTTGGAGGGGTGGCAATCACATATGCAGTGAATGCATAGATGACTCATGAAATCTTATGTGAGTGTTGCGATATTTTTGTGCTCATTATCATTTGTTTGACGTTTGTTGAAAAGCTTGTGTAGTTTTTGGCTGTTGGTTGCAGTCTTGCATGTTCATTAGTCTCTAGAAGTGTAGTGGTTATCAATGGCTTTGTTATGTCTTTATGGAACTTGATAACTAGAAAAATTGCTTGTTGTGTATATGTCTGCCAACAATATTTACATATTACAGGAAAAAAAATTGTAGTCACATTGGAGTTCATATCATTGATGAGACTTCTTTTTCAGAAGGGCATTTAAGTATTAAACTATGTATTACTATACTTGACAACTTACTAGTATATGAAACATGGTTTAACACTAAATATGCTTTGCTAAAAAGAAGTCCTGTGAATGCATAGTATTATTATTAGTTCCTGCAGATTGCCAAGTTTAGTATTGCAATCAATGCATTTCCTTTTGAATTAGCCCCTTGTCCAATATGCACTCACTTGTTCTATAATCAACAATTCTCCAACACATCTTGTACAATTTGCTCAGTGATCTTCCCTGAAAATCTCCTGGCCATTTAGGCAATAAACACATACTTAGTGCTTTTTATGCACTGAGAGTTGAGAAGGGCATGTTCAAACCATTCAATTTTCTCTGTAACAGTGAGCAATACTCTTAGTTATCAAGTATGTTAAACAGATAGACTACTCGGTTGTCAATAGTACATTGTTCCTATGGATATTTCCTCATTCAAGGACTACAAAGAATGACATATATCGAACATAGCAGCCCAAAGCTAAAAACACAGAAGCCTATCAACAAACAACAAACAAATGACAATAATCATAAATCAACATTAGACTCATATTTCATTAATTAAATATGCAAATTTTGCATTCAATTCACTCAACATGGATTCACTAGTTTAGTATCTTAGGCGAGTGGTAGGTTTTATTTGTACCAATTCTCATTTGTTTATTGTTTGTTGAAAAGCTTGTGTGTTTTTAGCTTTCTATGTTGCCAATACTAGGAACAGTGAACTAGTGATAAGTGATTTGTTCATCTATTTATGACACTTGTAACAAAGAGCTACTAGTATTCTTTTGTAAATTTTATTGTTCTTTCTAGGTGATCCCACAATAGTGGTTTACAATTTTTGGCCAAACTGGACACTGAAATTATTATTTTTAACTAAATCTTCACATTCAAGCACCTATAGTGGCTAAACTGTGAGGAATTTGAAGATGATGCAAACTAGAGTCTCGTCACATTTTGTCTGTAGATTCTAAAAATATTTTTTTCAAAATTTTTGGAATTAGATTGCACTTCTTTTCCATCTCCCACGAAAACTAGTTTTTTTCAGAAATCAACATTTTTAAAAAGTGACACACACCATATAACGCATAACTTTTTTCCATGATGGATAAAATTCTAATTCTTTCGAATTTAGATTTGTAACTTTGATATCTAGTTCTTCCACTTGGTTAGATAGTTTTTTATTGAATATTTTTTCTTTAATCAAGTTTCAAAGTCAAACCAATTACAATTCAGACATAGCGCGACCGTATAACGTGTAACTTTTTTTGTATATATTAAAATTCAACTTTTTTTTGTTGGATCAAGGACTTCAATATCTGGTGCAATCATATTTTTCAAATTTTTTTAATATATTTTTCCACATGTGTAGAACAAAGACCTTCATTTTCGATGAAAACCTATGTTTAATAAAACTAAAAAAACACTAAAAAAAAACATAATAAAACCAAAACATATTAAAATTATATTCGTTGGATAAAAAAAAATACATAATAAAACCAAAACATATTAAAATTATATTCGTTGGATAGCTCATTCTGAGGACTACCTGATTCCAGTTGGGTTTGTGAAGACTCCTCCATTTTCATCCTCAACCCAAGCTTCAAAACACAAAAAAATTAGGTTTTTTTGTGTTTTAGGTGGAGAATGAGGAACAAGGGGGGTTCATATGAACCCCTAGTGGTTCGAGCGAACCACCTTCAATATGCATTTCTTTTTGTTTTTTGGGTAGGAAATGTGGGCCTCGTAATGAATGGGTTCACTTGAACCCTAGTTCAGACGAACCCCTTTTGGGTTTGGTCGAACTTGTAGGTTCATTCGAACCCCTAAAACCAATTTTTTTGCCTTGGGGTCATTTTTTTCTCAGTTTTCCTTCCTCCATCAAATTGTAAACCACTATTGTGGCTCACCCTTTTGTGATTCATGTTTATGAAGTGTATATTGTATATCATGGACTATGTTCATTTGTCTAATTTGTCACTATAACCACAACCTTTATGTGCAATTCGAGTTCAAGGAAGACATTTATATCAACACAAATATACTTGGTCATTGAAAAAGGAACTAGAAGATAAAATTCTTGTATCATTCCTCCTCTTTGTTTCCAATGAATTTGAAGTCTTACAATATGCATAAATTTTATGCACTGGAAGAATTGTAGACAATAAAGGAGAAGCTTGGTTCAAAAATATGACTTGCTAGATAGACAATTGAGCATAGTGAATGGGATCCCATGTAATTCATAAACATGAAACTCTTTTTTGTTGAAAAGTAGGTTGCTATTGCAATTATTAGTTTCTCTCATTAGGTAGGTTTACAATTGCATTTGTTCAATTTCCTTTTAATACACTCATAGTTGAAAAGGGCGTCGTGAAACCATTTAGTTTCTCCTATAATAGTGAAGAATACTTTTAGTTATCAAGTATGATAAATAGACAGGCTAGTTGGCCATCAATAGTACATTGTTAGTATGGATTTTTCATTGTTCAAGCACCACATAGAAAGACAAAGATCGAAGATGACAGGCCAAAGCTAAAAACACCCAAGCCTATCAACAAACAACAGACAAACGATAATAAGTAGAAATCAACACTTATCCCATATTTCATTAATTAAGAATGCAAAGTTTGCATTCAATGCATTAAACATTGATTCAATGACTCAGTAGCTTGAGCGAGAGATAGGTTTTATTTGTACCAATACTCGTTTGTTTATTGTTTGTTGAAAAGCTTATGTGTTTTTAGCTCTCCATGTTGGCAATCCTAGGAATAGTGAACTAGTAGTAAGTGTTTTGTCTATCTGTTAATGACACTTGTAACACAAAGATATTGGTTGTTGTTACAAGGGCTAGGAGGAGAAATGTTCACAAAAGATCTATATGGCTGCAATGATAGTTGCCCATTTAACAAGGAAGTGGAAGGTCACATTCTTGTATCATTTTTGCCTATCGTTTGCTACAGTATTTAATGTCCTCCTATTGTGCTAAATTGCTTAAAGAAAAATGAAAAATCAACTCACTCAAACCAATAGGAAAAGACATAGACCATAATTTTTCAAGCAGCAAAAATATGTGCTTAAATCCTGACTATACGAGAAAGAAAATTTTTTTTTAAAGAATTCAATCTCATTGTCCAAGGGAGTAATTGAAAACCAAGTGCAATAGATGCAATAGTAAACCAAGCTATCTGAAAAAGCAGTAAAAGCATAAGTGCTAACATTATAGAATTTGATTCATTGACAAGTATTTTGTATGAAATGCAAACAATGAATTTTGAGTACCAGAGCCCTTAGAATTTTGATTTAATTCTTAAACATTTGAGAAAATTGATTCTGTCTCAACACATCTTAAACATTTTGCATCTTAAACAAAAATCAACAATAGCCGCACTCCAATTGATAGAAAAAGGAAAAAAAACATAATTTTGAAACTTGAGAAATTTATCCTTCAAAGTGAATGATAGAGGAAACAAATGAAAATTTGTAACAATATATTTTAATTCATCAAGCAACTATTTCAAAATAAAATTGGACAATTATAATAGTAATCTACTTGTGTAGGGAAAAAAGTCTCATGTTTATCAATTACACAACATGCCATTGACTATGCTCATTTGTCTATTCAGCAAGTCAAATTCTTGAATCAAGCTTCTCCCTTATTGTTCATAATTATTCCAAGGCATAATATCTAGGCACATTGGAAGACTTTTAATTCATTGCAAACAAAAGGGGGAAATGATACAAGAATCCGCCCTTTAGTTCCTTGTTCAATAACTGAGTATATTTGCAACCATATTGATGTTTGTCTCTATCTCTAACCGCAACCTATGGTGCTTGTTACAGAGGTCAATTAGAGAAAATAAAATGGTTCATGACATATAATATGTTATTTGTAAACATGAAACAAATAAGCACATGATAAAGTTTGCAAAAAAAATAGATAACCATAATTAAATTTTGCTAACATTTGGAAACACAACATGGTGATACTAGTAGTATAAAGCAATTTCAATAACTTGTATTATGTTAATGGCAAAGAGATGTATATGGGAATGTTTAAAAATCATCATTTATATCTTTTTGTATTCCTTAAAGAGGACTACCATTCATTTTTCTTTAAGCAAATAATCCATATAGAACAACACAACAGATTTTTTGTAAAAATCTAGTTATTAAATGCACATTTTTCAAACTTTGTTTGTATCCTAATGCTTATTAAAGTGATTAGTGAACAGTTAATAACCTGTCCAATTTATGCTTATAAACAAAGATCCTTGCAGTTATCTAATTGCACAAATGTTGTAGCCAGAGATATGCATTATTGCAACAATGCCACATGCAATTCATATACAATGTTTCACATAGCACATTAATCACATTTGCTTACAAGAAAATGAGAGAAAATATACTTTAATTATACAATCTAGTCAATGTACAAAGCAAAAAATTGGACATGAACTACATATGACATGTTTGTAATTATACATAACTCTCATTACAAAAGTAACTTGCTTTTTCCAACAAAATAGTTTCATGGTTATGGACTATTTACCATTCCATTTACTATTCGCATTTGTCTATGTTTCCCAAGCCTGTCAGGCCCTTGTATATCAAAAGAGTTATAAAGTCTCCTTTCAACAATTATCTCAATAGCTTAATTTTTTGTGATTTAGTCAATGAGCATTAGCATTTCCTTTATTGTTCATTGAATTCATTGTAAACAAAGGGGAAGAATGATACAAGAATATGATCTTTTAGTTCCTTGTTCAATAATTAACCATATTTGCAGCTACATAGATCTTTTCCTTTCTCTCCAATTGCATTAAAACATGTTACTTTTGTAATTAAGAATATGTATAATTGCAATTGTCCAATATGCAATTTATTGGTTAACTATTTACCAAAATTCATAGTGTCTTGCTATTCTTTTAATTTACTTAAATGGAAATGAATAATAGGAATAATGCATTAATCATGCATTGATTGCATTTCTTGCAACCAGCTCTTTGTTAAAAATTCTGCAATTTGCATGTAGCAATTAGATATTTTCCAAAATATAGTGTCTTATTCTCCTAATTTACTTAAACAACATTGAATAATAGACCTAATCACATTCAATGCAATAACTGCACATTGAAAGACAAGCATGCCATATGCAACACACATTATACAATTGGAAAACTGATCTACTTCAATCAATAAAAAAATAAATAAAACATAATTTTCAAGAGTAGAAAAAATGTGCCTGAATCCCAACTATAGACAAAAAGAAAAAATATTTCAAACAATAGAATTTTACTGGTTAAGCAATTATTTGAAAAGCAAGTGCAACAGATGCAACAGTACCAGAAATGTTGAGATTATAGAGTTTGATTTGCTCATTACAATTCCTAGTAAAGCACAATGCCCACTTATGTAGCAGCAAAGCCTTTATAGTTTTCATTCAATAGTTAAACATTTGGAAAATTCCTTGTGTACTTATGTACCATGTTTATAATTAGCATGTTATACATGTAGTAGACTGCATTCGTTTATCCTACTAGCTCTTGTAACAACAAGCAATATATCTAGTTATAAAGTTTGTAAAACCTTCTCAACAAACAACAAACAAACAAAAATTAAGCATGCATTTACTGCTTGCATAACCACCAACCCTTCAATACATCTTGGACATTTTCCATTCAATGAATTAAACATGTTTTCAATACTTGAAGATTAAATATATTCTAGCATATATAATGTCTCCTTATTTTTCTAATTTACTCAGACAAAAGTGAACACTAGGCCTAGTAGAACCAATAAAAAGACACATAAAACATAATTTTCAAACATGATCAATTTGGTCTTTAATCCTGATTATATGAAAAATAGATGAAAATTTTAAACAATATAATTTAATTCACTGAGCAACTATTTCAAAAACAAAGTCAATAGGTCCGATGGTAACTTGTTTTTGTGAAAAGAATAGTTTCATGTTTATGAATTACATGACACATTATTCAGTATGCTCATTTGTCTCTTCGGCAAGTCAGATTCTCCAACAAAGGTTTCTACTTTTTGTTCACTACTCTCCCAAGGAAAATTTTTAAAGCAACTGGTAAAATTAGAACCAAATGCAAATAAAAGTAAAAAATGATACAAGAATCCGAATTTTAGTTCATCCTTCAACATCCAAGTACATTTGTAGGTGTAAAGATTTTTTCCTCCATGTCAGATCACAAACAATGGTTCCTGATACAAGGGCAATTCAGATAAATGAGCATAGTTGATGACATACAATATGTTATTCACAAACATGAAACAGAAAAGCACACGATAAAATTTGCAAGGAAAAAAGACAAGGTGATATACTTTTGCAAACATTAAGACACCAAATTTAAATTTAATAAGCCACCCCAATACACTAGTAGTCTATGACAAACATAATAAATTTTTGCAAGCATTCCCCATCAACTCTTGTAACAACAACCAAGTATAATAGACAAAGAAACAAGCCACTTACCAGTAGTGCCCTATCATAGAACAACAAACATGCAAGACCAAAAGCAAAAGCTACCAACATATGCACTTTTAATGCCACTTCGTGATATTTGTTGGATAGCTGGTGCATACACAAGCACACAATGCATAATTGATCCATGAAATATGAAGCAAGTGCTTTTTTTGCTTACTGTTTGTTTATTACTTTTAGCTTTTAGTTCCATTTTTTGATGTTTGTTACTTTTTGGTAGTTTACTATTGCTAAGTGCCTTCTTTCTATGTTTATTATGCTTAGTTGGTGTTGCAAGGGTTAACGGGGAATGCTTGGTAAAACTTATGATGTTGGTCTATTTTTTTGCAATATTTATTATCCTTTGTTTATCATTCATTCAAACGCCTGCCAACTTTTTAGCTATTGGTTGCGCTTTTGCATCTTCATTATTTTGTAAAAGTGCAGTGGCCACCAATGGCTTCACTATGTGTTTATGATACTTGATAACTAGAAGTATTTCTTGTTGTTACAAGGGCTAGCTAGGGAAGTGGCTACATTAAATTACATGTGCTTTGAGAAAAGTCTTGTGGACTGTAGGGGCAGTGAATGCGTTAATTATGTGTTTACTACTTGAGTGGTTGGTATGGTATGTGGAAAGCTTAGAAAACAAAATGTGTGAGATGTGTTGGAGGGCTAACAAGTGCAGAAGCCACAAGTACATAGTTAATTCATGAAATATGAGGCGAAAGCTGGGTTTTATTTGTGCTTATTCTTCTTTGTTAAAAAGCTTCCATGTTTTTAGCCTAGTCTATTTTTCATTTTTTTATCATTCATTGAAAAGCTTATGTGTTTTTTAGCTGTTGGTTGCAATTTTGTATATTGCATATAATGCATTTCAATAACCATGAAAGATCAAGTTAATACTTGATAACCATAAGTATTGCTTGTTTTTACAAGGGCTAGCGGAACAAGTTGGTGCATTAAATTACACATGCTTTAATGCATCATAGGCGCATACAATTCACAAAATTAACATATAGAACATTATTGATTAAAACTAAACATAGAAACATATGATAAAATTTGCAAAAAAATAGAGAAAAGTGATAATTTTTTGAAAACGTCAAAGACATTGAATACAAATTTTGCAATCAATACAAACACTGAAGCTTCTTAATAGACAATAAAGAAATGAAAATTAACACAAACCACAACTTAACATGTATATTTCAATGGACAATAAACGAATGAAAATTTGCACAAATAAAACTGATTGCTTCTGTGAAATACCAAGACTCATATTCTAAATTGTTGAGGCATTAAATGCATTTACTACGTATTCATTGCTTGGACAACAACTAGCCTATTGCCAAAATTTGCAAAATTTGTATTATATGTATGAATGCTTATAAAAAATTATCACATTTGTGTATTTTTTGGCAAATTTTATGATATGTTTTTGTGTTTCAATTTTATGAGTAACATATTATATATTTCTTTTCTCATATGTATAAGTGTATAATGCATTCACTATGTATTCATTGCTTCACATATACAACCACAATAATATTTATCATTCTAAAGTTACTGACGCAATTAAACAGTTCATGTTATTTACAACAAGGCATTGTTGACTATTGTTCTATAGCTTCATATTATAGCCAAAGATAGAGAAGAACAATCAACAATGCCTTGTAGAAAACAACATAAACTATACAGTGTCGTAACCATCAACACAAAATAAAAGCCTTAAATGAAATAATGATGGTTTCAACAAAGACCTAGAAAATTATTTTTCCAACAATCAATGATTCTTGTTACAACGACAAAATAGAGAAACAAACACACTCCACGACATGTTATTTTGTAAAATTCTAGTGGTCACAAATGGCTTGGATGTTCGTTTACAATACTTGATAACTACAAATATTAGTTGTGTTAAAAGGGCTAATGGAGCAAGCAAGTGCATTAAATTACATATGCTTTAAGCAAGGTCTTGCAGACTGTGGAAGCAGTGAATGCGTTAATTGTTGTATCAGTAAGCATGATGATCAATAGTTGATGTTAGAAGGACCAATGGGGAACACTTGCAGAAGTTTATAATGTTTGTCTATTGTTTTCCAAATTTTATTGTTGTATCTATGATTCAAGTTTATGAATAGTGTATTATTTGTCATGCATTGTGCTAATTTATTTAGTTTTGTCATGTGTCTCTAGAATTCATTTTCCTCTAAACAAAATAGAAAAGTACAAGTAGATTACAAATTTTGCTAATAAGCTAACAGTGACTAAAGTAATAAACAAAGAAGTAATGCACTCATTACAACGTTAGCCCTTTTAACAACAAGAAATACCTCTACTTATCAAGTGTCATAAAGACACAACCAAGCCATTCACAAGCAGTTGACCTTTACAAAATAACAAACATGCAAAAGGCTAAAAACCCATAAGCTTTTTCATGAGTCAAACGATAATAAGCACAAACAAAACCCACCACTGGCCTAACATTTCATGAATTAACAATAAATTCACTACATGTGTACACACGGTCTAGAAAACCTTGCTCAAACCGTCCACTTTCCCCTGTAACACTTCTACTTATCAAGTGTCAAAACAAATAGACAAGCCACTCACCAGTTGCACATCATTCATATGACTCCTCCCTTAAACAAGCACCACAGAGAATGACAAAAATCGAAGACTGCAACCAACAACAAAAAACACACAAAATTCTCAACAAATAATAAAAAAATAATAAGAAAAAACCAACCCTCAAACACATGTCGCACAACTTGCTTTTCGAGCTTTACTCATAGACTGCCAGCACAATAAACACATAGTTAATGCATTCAACTTTTATAGAATAATGAACATGGAAAAGTGCAAGCAAAAGCCAAAAAACCCACAAGATTTTGAATGAACGATAGAAAAGCAAAAATAAGCACATACAAAACCCAACACTCGCCTAAGATTTCATGAACTAACTATGAATTCACTTCATCTGTACCCATATGCAAAAATGCAACCAACATGTAAAAACCCCACAAGCTTTTCAAAAAATGATAAACAAACGACACTAGGCATAAAGAAAACCCAACACCTGGCTAACATTTTATGAATTAACTATACGTTCATTGCACGTGTAGACGAGCCACTCACCAGCTGCATACTGTTCCTACAACTCCTCCCTTGACTAAGCACTGCACAAAATGACAAACGTCTAAGATAACAACCCATAGCCTCAAACATGCAAGATTCTCAAGAAAAAATAAACAAACAATAAGCTAAATGTAGTAGCCACCTCATTTGACATGAATTAACTATGCATTCTTTGCTTTTTTCCGCCCCAATTGCCGAACACATATCATGAGATTTACATTTAATGCATTAAACATGTATTCACTGCTTGAGTACCAACTCGCCGTCAAAGCTGCCAACTAAAAAAATTGCCACAATGTATAATGTTCCCATATTTTCCTAATTTAGTCAAAGCAAAATCAACCAAAATAAAAAAAATGACCTAGTCAAACCAATAGAAAAAGAGATAAACTGTAATTCTCAAGCACCAAAAATATGTATTTAAATCCTGACTATAGGAAAAAGTCAAAAATATTTTAGTTTTCCTGGTGGTATGGAGCAATCCCAATACCCTCTACTATGTGAAATGTGAACAACTGTAAATGGAAATGCTTGTGTATCCTTTGCTACACTGCACACATTGTGAATGTCAAATGAATGCACTAATGGTGACAATGATAATGGTGTTTCATGTGAACATGTGAGAATATAGACTTGGAACAAATTTGTCTGTTGACCAATGCATTACAATAACACTATATTGTTGCTATATACAACAATATTGTTTTAGATCTTGTTCACTATAGAAAATTACAATGCATCAACTGTGGCTACATTGCTTCGCTAGGCACTAGCCTAATAGCAAACCTTGTAAAATTTGGATTCAATGACTAGATGTTTGGAAAAATTCATTGCATTTTTCTGTTTTTCTCTAGTATTTATTGTTTTTCTAGCAAGACTAGAAAAATTTGCATTTAGACATTAAATATTTCCATCAATCTAGTCTTGGAGAATTCACACACATAAAATCTAGCACTCACCTAAGATTTCATGAATTAACTATGTGTAGAAACCCCTGTTTCTGCTAACTTTTGAAAACTGGCTGTTTTTTATTGTTTTTGTGTATTTTGTTTTTTTTGAGTTTTTTGTGCATAAATGATATAATGCGATTTTGCAAGAATTTGATATAAAATTCAAATAAAATCATACAACTCTGGAAATGATAGAATCTATTGAAAATGCTGATGCCAGACTATTTATTTATCTTCTGGAATGATTACAAATAAGATCCAATAACATGCAATTAAAAAGGCAACGATATTTTGATGAAAACCTGATTATTGCAGCAAGCTGAAAGAGTACATGAATGGTACGACTTCAATATAAATCTACTTCTCCCTCCATCTGATGCTCAGAAAATGGTCTAGAGGTTTAGGCGCCACAAAGAATGAAGACAAAAGACCAAAAGAATAGGCAATTTTCCCAAGACAAAAGTACGGCCTAATACTGAAGAAGTACGGCCTGCAGCAATGGTACGGCTCTGTCACAGCAGCAAGTACAATTTGTACGGCCCTTTGAAATCAATGTCCAGATCTTAGAATAAGATGCGCCTAGGTTTGAAGAATGCTTTCTGGCTAAAACCCAAACAAAAACTCTGAAGATGAATGCTCTGTGAACGTTCTGTGATAACTCCTAAATGAAGATATCTCTCTGAAAGCAATAGATCAGCTGATATTTCACAACCTTTGAATCACAACATTGAAGATGGCTCGTTCTCCAATGCCTGTAGACAACTGAAACCCTAGGCTTCATTCTCCAGAAGAAGACTTGATCAAAAATTCAATATTCAACATAATGGCTCTCTTTTCCATGAAAATTCTTTATAACCTCAAGAAGTCGATTTTTCCCCAAAAATGCAATCATTAAAATAAAATTGTATTTTCACCTTTTAATTTTTCCAAAGTTGGACGCCTCTTTTTAATTAAAAGATTAATTAAAAATGGTCCCCTTTTCAATGATGGTCGACCCCTTTAATATTCACTTAAGTTATAATATTAAAATATTATAACTTTATAATATAAGCTCCGAATAATTAATATTTAATTAATCAATTAAATATTAATATCTCCCTCAAAATGTGTCTGATTCATGAACCGTCTAAAGCTGGTGAATAAGTGAATGATTCTGCACATGACCAAACCATACTGCTAAAAATAGCAGGGGTGCCTCGCTGAGTGCCAAATACTGCTAAAAATAGCAATTCAGGCAAATGGCGTCCGAAAGAGCCCGAACGAAAGCCAACTGATAAAATTCTGATAACCGAAGCCAAGCCAAGCTCCATCAAGACCCTCTATCCATCCTATCAGCCTACGAGGGTCGCATAATAGGCTAATCATAAACTCTAAGAGATGTCAACTAGAAGGGGACATGACAGTCCGCCCCTCCTGAAATTGCTTGTCCTCAAGCAATCTCAACTCTGGATGCTACAGAATATCCTCGCTCTCCCATGTAGCATCCTCCACTAGCAAATCTCTCCATTTCACCAAATATTCCCTGATAATCCTCCTACACAACTGTCTCTCTCTATACTCCAGGATAGACTCAGGTACTAGAATCAACTTTCCCTCATCATCTAAGGGAGGTAAAATTGCTGAAGGTACCACACAGTGTCCCAACGCCTTCTTGAGACGTGACACGCGAAAAACATTATGGACCTTGCTCTCTGCCGGAAGCTCTAGCTCATAAGCCACCTCTCCAACACGCCTCAGGATCCTGAAAGGACCATAATATCGTGGCTTAAGCTTCTCTAAACCACCCTTCCTAAGAGTAGACTAACGGTAGGGCTACAACATAAGATAAACCATGTCACCCACCTCAAAAGACCTCTCTGTCCTCTTCTGATCTGTGTACTGCTTCTGCTGATTCTGTGCCTTAGCAATATTCTCCTTGAGAGCCCTCATAGTGTCCTGACTCTCCTGCAACAAATCTCCAGCACTTGGCACTCTACTGTCACTCAGTAGCAAATCCACAAAGCTCGACGCCTCATAACCGTACAACACCATGAAAGGGGACATCTGAATGGTCATGTGGAAGGTAGTATTATAGCAATACTTGCACAGATGTATCCACTTGACCCATGCCTTTTGCTACCCTGCAATATAGTTCCGGAGGTAATCTTCCACCCATTTATTCACTATCTTCGTCTGACCATCGGTCTGCGGGTGGTAACTGGTGCTTGGTGTAAGCTCAGTCCCACAAAGTCTGAACACCTCATGCCAGAAATGACTCAGGAACTGACTATCCCTATCGCTCACTATGCTCCGAGGCAACCCATGTAGTTTGAATACCTCACGGAAGAAGACCTCTGCTACCTGTGTAGCTGTGTAAGTGGTGGTAATTGGAAAGAAGTGGGCATACTTCGTTAGCCGATCCACAACTACATATATGCAATCCCGTCCTTGGGCTTTAGGCAAGCCCGTAATGAAATCCATTGACAGGAATTCCCACTTCCTGTCAGGAATCAAAAGTGGCCGCAATAATCCTGCCAGATACGTGTTCTCCTGCTTGTTCTGCTGACAAACAGGGCACTCACGCACATACTGAAGAACATCTGCCTTAAGTCATTTCCATGTGAATCTCTCTCGAATCTGTCTATACGTTTTGAAGTACCCGGTATGTCCTGTTGTAGGTACATCATGAAAGGCTCGCATGATAATGTTCTTCATCTCTGACCCTAGGATCAAATAAATCATGTTCTTGTAAATGATCAAGTCATTCACAAGTGTATATCTATTGTCAACCATCGATCCCTCAACGATACTGGATGCCCAAGTATCCTTGGCATATTCTGCCACAATCAAATGCCTCCAATCCTCAGTAATGTGAACCATAGAGTTCAGATAAGGCCTGGGTGAGAGGGCGTCAACCACTACATTCTGGGTGCCTTTGATGTAAGAGATATCAAAGTCATATGCCTGCAATTTACTCACCCACTTCTGTTGACGATCATTGAGATCTCCCTGCCCCAGGAAATGCCTCAAACTATTGTGGTCAGTTTTGATGCAAAACTTACTGCCCACAAGATACTGTCTAAATTTGGCCAAGGCATGCATTATGGCCAGCATCTCCTTATCATATATACTGTAGAGCCTCTCTGGTCCTCTAAGTTTTCAGCTCTCGTAAACAATAGGGTGCTTGTCCTGCATAAGCACCGCTCCAATGCCCTCACCAGAAGCATCGCACTGAAGCTCAAAAGGCTTCAAAAAATTTGGCAGTGCCAACACGGGACACGTAGTCATCAACTCCTTGAACCTCACAAAACACTCATGTGCCTCAGGAGTCCAACAGAATGCACCTTTTTTCAACAAATCCATCATAGGTGCTGCATGACGTGAATAACCATTCACGAATCTGTGATAAAACCCACACAAACCAAGAAATCCTCGCAGCTGTGTAAGGTTCGCCAGAGTAGGCCAGTCTATAATAGTGTGGATCTTCTCAGGATCCATCCACACTCCCTCTGCACTAATGATATGACCTAAGTAGAGCAACTTGGTCATCCCCAAATCACATTTGGACTCCTTGGCATACAAGGACTCCCTCTCCAAAATACTAAGCACGGTCTCCAGATGAGCCAAATGCTCTTGCCAAATCCTGCTATAAATAAGAATGTCATCGAAGAAGACAAGTACAAATCTCCTCAGCAGTGAATGGAAAACCCTGTTCATGGTGGACTAAAATGTCGCTGGCGCGTTGGTGAGCCCAAATGGCATCACCACAAACTTGAAGTGTCCACAATGACAACAGAATGTAGTCTTCTCAATGTCCTACTCACGAACCCTAATCTGATGATATCCTGACCTTAAGTCTATCTCCGTGAAGTAGCATGCACCATGGAGCTCATCAATAAGCTCATCTATGGGAGGTATGGGGTACCTGTTTTTGATAGTCCTCTTATTCAGGACTCTATAATCGATGCACATGCGATGGGTGCCATCCTTCTTCTTCACTAGAACAACTGAAGAAGTGAATGGTGATTTACTAGGTTGAATGTGACCCATCGCAAGCAACTCCTTGATAGTCTTCTCTATCTCATCCTTCAACCTCTTAGGATGCCTGTAAGGAGTGATCATGATAGGCTTAGCGCCCTCCTCAAGCTCTATAATGTGCTCAATGCCCCTGTCTAGAGGTCTCCCTGGTGGAATATCACTGAATACCTTCTCATGCTTGACTCTCAATTGCTGAATGTCAGGATCATACTCCGTCTTATGCTGTCCCTCCTGTATAGGTGCCAATGTGCACTCGGCAGCCCACTCTACCATGTCATGTCGCATGAGTCTCTCCATCCGACGAAAGGAAATAGTTTTGATGTTGCTATCCCAAATTGCCTTCAGAATATGGGTCTTCCCATCCACATCAAAATGAATCTCCATGTCTTTGAGATGAAGAGTGACTTCCTCAAGTGAATGAAGCCACTTCATGCCCAAGACTAAATCGATATCCCCCATGTTCACCACGTAATAATCAGCCTTGAACTCATAGTTGTTCAAGCGCAAGGGGAGATCCTTAATCATACGTTCACACCTAAGAGTGTAACCGTCAACCACCTTAACCCTAATGCATTCAAACTCCTCAGTGATGAGTATGCGCTTCTCCACAAATCTAGCATCGATAAAATTGTGGGTAGCTCCTATATCAAGAAGGGTAATGACCTTCTGTCCTGCTAGAACTCCATGAAGTCTGAATGAACCTTCCTGTTGAATGCTAGATAAGTGTGCCTCCTGAATCTGAAGCTCTAACTCTGGCTTTGCCTTAGGATCTGAAGCCTCTAAATCTAACTCCTCAAAACTCTCCTACTGTTTGGAATTCTCTGATTCCGAATCCTCGTAATAAGCCCACATCACTCGATTGGCCTTGCCCTTAGGCCGCAAAGGACAATCATGGTTGACATCATAGGGACCTTTGCAGTAGAAGCAAAGCTTCTTCCTGCGTAGATCATTAAGAGCCTCTCAATCCAAAGGTAGTGCTGCATATTTTCCCTTTGAATCATTCTTAAAATCTAATTTTTCTCTATTTTTATTGAAGCCCTTATTGTCCCTGAATGAAGAAGTGTTTCTGGAGTTAAATCTGCTGGATGGTGCTACCAACTCCATGCTATGTGCCTTCTTCATGACTTCCTGTAACGAAGGAGGATCAAAGGCTTTGATCCAACCTCTCAATGGTTCCGTCAGTCCCTCCATGAAAAGCACTACAACTCACCTCTCTGAAATATTCAGAACCATAACCGACAATCTCTAGAAGTCACCAATGTAAGACTCCAAACTGCCACTCTGTCGCAACTGAGCCAAATCTCTGAAATAGGATTCTGGATCCTTCCTGTCAAATCGTTCCACCAACTTGTCAACAAACTCCTGATATGAGGTGATCCGATCATGCTAGAGTGTCACCATCCCGTGGTGCCACCAGTCATAAGCTACCCCCTCAAGATGCAATGTCACATACCTGATAGCATCTCTCTTAGCCATCAGACGCAATGTGAGGAAAGTGTCTAGCTTACTGATCCAGGCCTGGGCTGTAACCTTGCCACTACCATCGAACATCACTAGATTGAGCCTGTTTGTAGCATGCTTCAGATCATTATTCTGGTGTCTAGGTCTCCAATCCTGTTGACCTCTGTGATGTTCTCTCCTTTGTGTAATAAATATGTCAAAGGTAATCCTTTCTCTGACATCTGGTGGTACTAACTCCCACCCCTCGTTCGCTGCCATAAGTGTATCTATGAACAACTCCTCATGCTCCTCACCTGCCACAGCCTCATTGGCCTCCTGTCTCAAAAAAGTAGGCCTAGTGGGCCTGTTTGTCGTCCATGAAGCAGTCCTAGGTGCTCTCTATGATCCTGCATCACTCCTGTCCTCGTCATGATGTGGTGACGATCTCCTCGGCATACCTAACCTCTGGAGTGCCACTGTCAACTGTTGTAGCACATCGTTAGACTGCCGTTGACCTGCTTGTAAATCTCTGAGAGCGTGTAGAACTTCTGCATCATCCTGATCCCTAGGGTTTTGAGGAATATCTATTCTGTTAGCCATGTTTCCCGGTTGCCTGTTCAAACCCTGTTGCCTGTCAATAAAGGCTCTCCTGCGAGTATAATACCTGTGTGGCCCAACCTCTTGTGGCTGCATAAGATTGCTAAACCCTCAAGATGGTAGGATTTAGCTCTGATACCACTGTAGAAACCCCTATTTTCGCTAACTTCTGAAAATTGACTGTTTTTGATTATTTTTGTGTATTTTGGTTTTTTTGAGTTTTTTGTGCATAAATGATATAGTGCGATTTTGCAAGAATTTGATATAAAATTCAAATAAAATCATACAACTCTGGAAATGATAGAATCTATTGAAAATGCTGATGCCAGACTATTTATTTATCTTCTGGAATGATTACAGATAAGATCCAATAACATGCAATTAAAAAGGCAACGATATTTTGATGAAAACCTAATTATTGCAGCAAGCTGAAAGAGTACATGAATGGTACGACTTCAATATAAATCTACTTCTCCCTCCATCTGATGCTCAGGAAATGGTCTAGAGGTTTAGGCGCCACAAAGAATGAAGACAGAAGACCAAAAGAATAGGCGATTTTCCCAAGACAAAAGTACGGCCTAATACTGAAGAAGTACGGCCTGGAGCAATGGTACGACTCTGTCACAGCAGGAAGTACAATTTGTACGACCCTTTGAAATCAATGTCCAGATCTTAGAATAAGATGTGCCTAGGTTTGAAGAATGCTTTCTGGCTGAAACCCAAACAAAAACTCTGAAGATGAATGCTCTGTGAACGTTCTGTGATAACTCCTGAATGAAGATATCTCTCTGAAAGCAATAGATAAGCTGATATTTCACAACCTTTGAATCGCAACACTGAAGATGGCTCGTTCTCCAATGCCTATAGACAACTGAAACCCTAGGCTTCATTCTCCGGAAGAAGACTTGATCAAAAATTCAATATTCAACATAATGGCTCTCTTTTCCATGAAAATTCTTTATAACCTCAAGAAGTCGACTTTTCCTCAAAAAGGCAATCATTAAAATAAAATTGTATTTTCACCTTTTAATTTTTCCAAAGTTGGATGCCTCTTTTTAATTAAAAGATTAATTAAAAATGGTCCCCTTTTCAATGATGGTCGACCCCCTTTAATATTCACTTAAGTTATAATATTAAAATATTATAACTTTATAATATAAGCTCGTAATAATTAATATTTAATTAATCAATTAAATATTAATATCTCCCTCAAAATGTGTCTGATTCACGAACCGTCTAAAGCTAATGAATAAGTGAATGATTCTGCACATGACCAAACCATACTGCTAAAAATAGCAGGGGTGCCTCGCTGAGTGCCAAATACTGCTAAAAATAGCAATTCAGGCAAATGGCATCCGAAAGAGCCCGAACGAAAGCCAACTGATAAAATTCTGATAATCGAAGCCAAGCCAAGCTCCATCAAGACCCTCTATCCATCCTATCAGCCTACGAGGGTCACATAATAAGCTAATAATAAACTCTAAGAGATGTCAATTGGAAGGGGACATGACACTATGCATTCATTGCTTTCCTACCCACTAACTCTCCAATACATTTGGCACAATTTGCATTCAATGGATCAAACATATATTCACTGCTTGACGATTAAATATTTTCTAGAATATATAATGTCCCCTTATTTTACTAATCTACTTAAATCCTGACTATAGGAAAGAGACAAAAAATATTTTAAACAACAAAATCTCATTGGTCAAACAACTAATTCACCACAAAATGCAAGTGATGCAATAGTAAACCAACTATGGCACAAAGAGAAATATACATCAAACAATACAATTTAATTTTCCATCAAAAGTTTGAGAACACCAACTAACTATTTGAAAACCACATTCAACAAAATGAACGATATCTAATGTCGCCATATTTTCCTAATTTCCTTAAAGCAAAATTAATGAAAACAAAAAAGTCTACCTACTCAAACCAATAGAAAAAGAGATAAACAATAATATTCAAGCACACAAAATACCTCTTAAAATCTTGACTTTAGGAAAAAGTAAAAAATATTTTAAACAACACAATCTCATTGGCCAAGCACCTAATTGAAAAGAAAATGCAACACATGCAATAGTAAAAAACCTGCCTATCGACAAGAACTAACAATTGCAATAGTAACTTGCTTTTCAACAAAAAAAAGTCTCATGTTTATGAATTACATTGCATGCCATTCACTATGCTCATCTGTCTATTCAGTAAGTCAGATTCCTGAACCAAGATTCTCCTTTATCATTCACAACTCTTCCAAAACATAAATTTCATGCACATTGGAAGACTTGAAATTCATTGCAAACAAATGAGAACAATGATATAGGAATCTAACCTTCCAGTTCGTTGTTCAACAACCAAGTGTATTTGCACTGGTATAGATGTTTTCCTCCAACTCCAATTGCAAGCAATGGTTCCTGTTACAGGGACAAAATTGCAAGTAATGATTCTCCAAAGGCTTCTCCAAACATTGTTAGTCCTTACTTACATTTAAGTTCATTTGAAGATTGAAGCAAGCAAGTTTCTAGTATCAAAAAATTATCAATTCATTCCCATAGATACAAGTTTAGGTTTACATACTAAAATAATTTAATAAGCACATATTTGAATTAGATGGAAGCCCTATCAGTTTATAGACTATGAGATACTCATTAGATAAATTCCTACTTTCAATGCATTGAAAATAGATTCTAGACCTATTTAACAACATATTAAATTATCATCAAGCCTTGAGTTAAGGGGTGGTGCCCATATGAGGGGTGGTGCCCATATGCGTAGGCCTTAAAATTGCAAAAACTATGTGTTCCCTTTGTTGTCTTGACCCTTTGTGTCCATCATGGATATCCAATTTGAGAAACATTAAATGGACATTCCCTTAAATCAAAAATTACCTAAGTATGCTCTATTCCCTCTCTCACATTTCCCTCATGCTTCTAAGTGCCAAAATTATTAAGGGTTTCAAGTTTCAAAGTCTTTGATAAAATTTATGAGTATTTTTTGACAATTTGGTGTGGTTTTGGAACCTTTATTGGCTCTTGATGGAAGGTTCTAAACCATACCCAAATTGTTGATGGGATCTTGGTCAACATTTTCTCATGTGGGTTCCAAACGTGGTTGGATTTTTTGACATTATCTTGTTCTTATATTGCTAAATGCTCAACATTCTTCTTTATGTTTACAATTCTTGTTTTCTAGTGTGAATGAATGTTGACATTTTCTACATGGTCTTGAACTTCCTCTAAAGTTCCAATGGATCCTATAAGTTGGCTTGAGAGTTTATCAAACCTTTGAACAAGAGAAATGTAGATGGATTCCATTAACCTGGCTCTGATACCAATTTGCATAATTAACCCAATTTGTGGAATTAACCAAATAGGCTTCAAATTTTATTGATTCAATTGACAAATCTTCAAATCTTCACATTACATACATACTTGCATTTAGATTTTGATCTATATTGCACGAAGCGTAGGAGAGCATAAGTCTGAAATGCGTGCTTAGGGACACCCTAAAGACTCTAGACTCCAATCTTAGACCACCGATGCCGAGAATGAGGCATCCTCAAACAATTTAAAGGAGAGGCTGAGCTTGTAACCTCATGGAATATTACAATAAATTTGGAATCCGTCCATACGTTTATGACATGTGTCCCACTAACCTACCACACTATGGAGTAGATAGCTGTTAGGCAGTCTACCGTAAACACTAACATAGTGGAGAATAAGGACAATCACTTTTAGGACACCCATAAGTGAGAAGGGCCCACTTAACACCCACAAGTGGCTATAGGGATCTTTCTTTTTATGATAGGGTTGTGTCCTGTTGTCACGTCTTAACGTGGGTGACGTCACGACATAGACAAACCCATGTGCTAGTCATCAAAATGGTACCAGAGCCAATAATTGATCTGGTAACTCTTGGTAGACTCGTGCCCAATCTTCATGCCTGGGGTTAAAAGCATAGTCAATTTGGACAACATAGTCTTGAGAATAAGCATGGTCTAACTCAACTCTTTTGGAAAGGAGTGCTAGTTTAGGTTTTATCTGCATATCTTCGATTCTCACTTCTGGCCTCCATCTGGCTTCAAGAGGATACAACTCAATTCTTGGGAAATGATATCCTGTTCTAGGAAAATGCGTTAGATATTGAACCATACAATTGCACAATGTTCTTTTAAATTGAGGATACAATAAATTCAAGAATTCTTCCATGTCAGGATTAAATCTAGCTCCAACAATATCAACATATTCTTCAAATGTATCTTGATCAAAACTTATTCAAGTGATGAAACCAAATTTTAAACCCTTCAACAAATTCATTTTGCTTTGTTTTGACCAATTCATACCAAATAAACCTTTGATGTGGATGCGAATAGAATTATTTCCACACCAATACCTGACTGGAGCTTTGGCTAATCCAATGGATTCTTTGAATTCTTCTTCTTCACCTAAATCTATTAATCCTTGTCCATGAACATAATGAATCTAACGTTTTATTTCGAGAAGCCACTTATTCAGAAAATAAGATTCCAACAAAACTATAACTATTTCTTTTGGAAGAGTAGAAAGACTAGTTATTATACCATTACCAAAATTTACCATATACATTGGAATACCATTCGGCCTATACCAAGCTGCAAGTTCTCTGGTCAGGGTATCTGCTAAAGGATTATTTTTACCTTCTATCCATTCAATCTCAAAATCATAACTAAGAAATTCAAAATACCATCTAGCAATTCTTCCGTGAGCAATATCTTTATTTGGATTTTTCTTGAGTAGGCTTTGCATGGCTTAAATATCTGTTCTTATAGTGAATTTCACTAGCTTGAGAAAGATCTTAAAATTTTCTATTCCTTTCTTGACCACCAATATTTCTTTCTCATATATGTGATATCTGCTTTTAGTGTCTGTGAAAGTGCCAGAATGATAGCCACAGATATTTTGTTTTCCATTGCCTTCCTCCTAGATCAACACAACAGACCAGGTGTTGTCAGATGCATCAGTATATAAATACAGAGATAAATCAGAAGCAAGGGTTTGTGGAGAAGGAAAACTTTGACATTTTGATTTAATCCTTTGTACTGCTTCTGTGGCTTCCAAAGACCATCCTTCTTTTCCTTCTTTCAAATGAGATTGGATGACTCGGCGATCTTCAGCTAGTCCTTTATAGAAAGGAGAGACATAATTTAAACAATCTAAGAATCTCTAAATTTTCTTTTTATCCTAAAGTATATCAGGAAATTCTTGAATATGTTGCAGAATGTGAGGCTAAAGTTGAACCTTGCCATTATTAAGATGCAGGCCAAGGAAATCAATATGGGATTTGACCAATCACCATTTTCTTAGCTGTTAGGCATATTCCATGTTTTCTGATAGCTGCATATAATTCTTCAAGATGATGCAAATGATCAGTAACTGAATCAAAAAATATAAAAATATCGTCAATGTAAACAACACATAAATCTTTAAGATGCCTTAAAGCTTGGTCCATTCACCGCTGAATGTAGGCTGGAGATGTGCACAAACCAAAAGGCATAACATTCCATTCATATAGTCCTTGAGGGACTGAAAATGTTGTCTTGTATCTATCTGATTATCTTACCTTTATTTTCCAAAACCCTGATTTGCAGTCAAACTTAGAAAATACTTTCTTAGTAGCAACTCTTCTGATCAAATCAATACTGAATGGAATAGGATAATTAAATGGAAGGATGATATCATTGAGAGGTTTGTAATTGATACAATGTCTCTTTTTACCTCTTATTTGTTCAGCTCTTTTGTTTACTAGGAAAGCTGGACAAGTAAATGGACTCTTGCTAGGACGAATGAAGTGCCCATCCAATAGTTCTTTGAGTTGTTCATCCATTTCTTTTGTCTCTTTGGGACTCATCAAGTAGGCAGGTTCATGTGGTATGACTGACTAGCATTCTGGCCTAATCTGTATTTCACATTCTTTGTGATATTGGGACCAAAATTGCAAAGGGTTCATACTACAACAATCTGTCTCATATCTCCGTCTGATTTCACTAAACATATCAGGTGTCTATTCTGCTAGTTCTTTGACTGATTCTTTTTATTTCTTCTTCCCACTATTTTCAAACTTGTGATTTGCAATTTTGAGTGCTGGGATTTCAATCTGACCATCTTCATGTCTTAAAGAGATTTTGTGTTTCCCGAATTGAAGAGGTTCATATTTTGTTAGAAACAAAAATCCTAGCAGAACATCATCTTCTAGATCGTTGTATTCAATGAAATCAGTTATAAACATTTTCCCCATTATTTCTATATGTACATCTTGTGCATATTTTCCCATCTAAATCCTTTCACCATTTATTGCATAACTGTGTGGGAGATCAAGCCTATGTTTCCAGAATTCTGGAGGAATTGCATTGGTCTTGGCCAATGAACGTGAGGATCCTGTGTCCATAAATGCATCTAATGGAATTTTCTTGTATCCTGGAAAATAGAAATTTACTCTAACATAATTACCATTGTTAGCGAGCAATAGAGAACATGATTTATCTCTTGTTTTTTCAATTAAGCTATTGCCACTACTGCTAGCTTCTGATTCTTCTTCCTTGTCAGTAGCTTCTTTTTCAGACTCAACTTGTTGGTCTACTTTGAACAAAATATCTTTGATTTCTCCTACCTTTGCGAAGAGATTTCTTATTTCTTTTTTTTGAGTTTTTAACAATTTTTTTAAATCTGCAACATCATTTATTAAGAGATCAAACTTTTAAAAGATTGCAATAATATCAGTATCTGTATCAGAAGTTTTTGGTTTAGAAGATGATTTGGAGGAAGATGCTTTACCTTTTTTCTGCCATGGAGGAATCTTATATCCATGGTCGATATCTTTTGCAGATTCCTTAGAAGGTCTTTTCTGTAATTTTAGCTGCTTTTCCACCTCTGCTTTATCAGATTCTAAACTTTTGAGTTTTGCCAAATGCTGGTGGACAACTTTCTTTCTTTCTTCTTTTGTTCTTGCCATCTTGTAAGGATCTTTAGATTTCTCAATCTGTATCTTCCCCTTAAGATCTTGCAAAGTATCCTTGAGAAGTGATGTGAGAAAATCCTCATCGGGATCTAAACTTTCTGGTTCAGGATCAGACAAATTTTGCATATGTCTATATCAATCCTTTACATCCTTAAATTTTAGCATAAAACTACAATTAGGAACAACTTCAACTAATTCATATAAATCTTGTAAATCAGAAATATTGCTACTATCAATAACTTCCCATCTTGGATTGTCATATTCAAACATTGCATAAATTTTTGTGCCAGGATTTAATTTCTTTGGATAGTTAGTAACATAGTGTGGTCCTTTACAGATAAAACATTTAATGCCTTTGGGGACCTTGTTATTTCTTTTCCTCAACAAGTATGGTGGTATCTTATGAGACCTTTTCTTTTTATAGGGAACTGGCCTATATTTCTTTTTGTAACCATACTTACCATGTTTGCTGCGCTTAAACGTGTATTCTCCTTCGTGATACTTATTTATTGAACACCTTTTACACTTGCATTTTCTGCTGCAACCACCCTTTTTGAATTGTTTCAACTACTGAAAATCTTTCAGTTGATTTATTGGAGGAAATTCACAAAATTCTTTTAGATTGCATGTATAATTATATTCCTCTTTATTGAGTTGTAAAGCTCCTAACAAACACTATTTTTCCAACTTATATTTGATTAATCTTTTAATGGTTGGAAAGCTTACATCATGAAGCTTCTTATGTTCTTTTCTAATTATATAGTCTTGAGCCCAGACACCTAGACCACATGGAAGTGAATTCAAATAATATTGTTTTGTGGTCAGATCATGCATTTTATCAGCTGCAACCATATAAGACTCAAACATGCAATTATATTCATCAAACTTAGCTAAATTCTTCAGCTTCATAGATTGTAGAATCTTATTGGCTTCTAGGGCTTGATTTGAAATGTCATCACAAAAGAGATCAGTTAATAGCCATTTAAATTCATCAAAGCCAACTTGGAATATATCATCTTTGCCTAGATTTTTAGGATCCACTAAAATTGGATCTATTGGTTGAGTTGGGATATTTTTGGGCATGGGATCTTGATCTGGTAGATTATTCCACCAGTTTCTCAACTTTCTAGACATGAGCCTTATTGCATAAAGAACCTTTGCGGGTTCTGTCCATGAACCACTTCTTTCAAACATATTTTCTAATGTATCAGTCCATGTACAAATTGCTTCATAGGGATTAACCAGCTTATCAATGTTCATAATGTAACCACTGGAAGCATATGGTCTCATCTACCCAGGCTTGAGATTTTTTATCACTGGTTCTTGCATCTCAATATCCATTGTCAGCTTCTTCAATGATTCCCATGGTTCTTTTTCTTCAATTTTCTTATATCCAGAAAAATATAAATCTATTTCCTCAAAATCATTATCTACAGAGGAATCAAAATCACTGAAAATTTCATAAACAACTAAAGAATTTACATCAGAAGACTCAGCATCAGATTCTTTATTGGCACAACCAGGTTCATCCATATAAACCGGTTCTTCTTGTTCTCCATTTACTCCCAGTTCTGCAAGCCAATATTTTAATGGTTCTTCTTTATTAGCTAGAGTATGTTCCTTAATTTTTGGCATGGGAACATGTGGAGTTGGCTTGTGCAAAGGTTTTCTAGATGTTGAAGCTTTATCTTGTTCGTTGTGAAGAGGTTTTCTTCTCTGGATTAAAACCTTCTTTGGTTTGGGAGGTTCTACAAATTTTCCTTTTTTCTCGCTGTCTTCTTCTTCTGAACTATCCTTACCAACTTGGGATACTCTTATCTTTTTTGTGAGCATCCTTGCCTTTTCAAGTTTTTTAGCAACAGAATCCAAAAGGGTCTTATTTTCTAGATCGTTGACCTTTCTTGCTGATTCATTATTTTGTTGATCATCATAAATATGGGTAAGGTAGTTGTCCTGATGTTGTTGTGTGGAGATAACTGTCTTCACGCTATTATGGACCATTTTTATATCATAACTGACACTGGCTATGCCATTAGATAGAGTAGAACAATAATGTTCAACATTTTTTACAAAAGTAAAGGCCTTTTGCTGATCTTCAGAAATAATATCTAATTTATTTACAGCTTCTAAAGCTAAATCTTTAGAAAATCTAACATCTATTGCCATGTCATCTAGATTTTCTTGTGCAGAAATCATCCACTATGCCATCCAATTTCTCTAGGCTTCAGAGTTCTTTTTCTTTTTTCCCAGGTCTGTATGAAGTCGTGCTTCATATCTTCCCCACAGTCTCTTTTCAGAATTGATGATTGTAAAGGTTTCAGGAGTCGGCCATCTACCAGGTTCATAACCTATAATCTCTTGTTCTTGATTGTTCAGTTCCATTTTATATATGCTCTTTTTCTCAGATCCTGCCCATGGGAGCTTTGCTTTGGGCATCTTTTCTTTCATCATACAATTATTCTCACCCATTTTAGCGAGCTTAATCCCTTTTCCTTTCTGATCTAATTATTCTTTTTCTTTTGGAGTTAAGACAAGTCTTTGACTGACTTGTCTAGCTAGCCAATCCATAAGCTCTAGATTGCTACTCAGATCAGAGAGTGTGGCCAAAGAGGCTCGAGAAGGATAAGGATTGACTGAAGGCTATTTGTACATGAGGAATTGACTTGGTCCTAAAGATTCTTCAGGATTATAGTCAAGGTATGGTTTATTGGATGTACTTGGGAAATTGTGTGACATGGAATATGATCTTGTGGACATATTGGGTTGTCCACTAGTTGAAGTTTCAGGTTGTTCAAATAGAGTTTCATCAGGAAGAGCTCTGAGGTCTATAATGGAAAGCCTATGAATTTGCGTTCGGGGTTTCTTGGACAATATTATCCTAGAGGGAACTGGAAGTTCTTGAAACTTAGGCTGAGATTGGTTTATAAGTTTTTCTATAATAGGAAAACCAATGTCAAAACTAGTGGCATCTATGTGTCTTCCAAAATCATCAACATTTTTGTTCATTTGTATAACTTACCTCGGCAGAAAATTTTGAAGGAGGGAAAACAATATTCAATAATCTATAAACACATCTACCACCTACAATAGCATACACAGAATCTGGTTGGAGGATTACACCTTTAATTTGCAATAGCAAACAAAATGCAGATTATACATACTTATCATCAAGATTGATGGTGAAGTTTGGCTTAATAGACAATCTAGCATCACCACCTTGTTTTTCATCAGAGGATTTAACCAGGTGACCTCTAAACTATCCTATGATGGCTTGATCCCAGACTCTACATCGGGTATCTATAAGACTGGCAAAATACTCAGCACCAATATCATAATTAAAATGAGGATGTAATATGATGTCAACCCATGAAAAATGCACATGAAAGAAACCTTTTTCTTTCCATCTCTTAATATCTTCCGGTAGCAAAAATGGAAGATAAACTAGAAAAATACCAACACTAGAGACTCTAAGATTTATTTCTGATTGCGTTATAGAATTCATCATTTTAGCCTTTATGCCCTTTTCCAGATACAGATAAGATATTTTAACATCTGGAAAATTGAAATTGCCATTCTCATCTACTAGTTCTTCCTTATCTTGGAAATGCTTGTGGATAACAGAGGAAAGAGATTTGCTTGCATTCATAGAGTGTTGACTATCCATTTAAAAGAGATTTAGAACTTACTTGGTTTCGCTTGACCTTTTGCTACTACGATTTTTGTCTTACTGCTCACCCTTCACATGCCTGTCCTTCAACTTCAATACGAGATTTATGGTCTTACTGCGGGTCCACAACTACTCGTGACAACTACTTTCATTCAGGACTGAATTCTTCAATAGATGAATGACAAGACCTAATGAGGCAATAGCTTTTCCAATGTCTAGATTAGAACCAAAATAATGGCAATAACTACACAGATTGCTTTGACAAATGTTCCAAACCCAGATGAACAATAAACACTATTGTATGTATCTTGAACTTGTTGTTCAATATCAGGCATTGTATTTGTAAATGACAAATGCAATGAAAGCAAATAAACAAAGGCAACAGAACATAAATAGAGCTATTTTACACTGATAACTTAGTCCAGATTCAAATGCCATAGACACATTTCTAGGCTCTGATACCAATTTGCGGAATTAACCCAATTTGCAGAATTATAGAATACTTTGCATTACAAGCTTCCATTAGAGCACTAAAAGGAATCTAGTTCTATGTGAATATTCCTAGGAGCACATACATGACTAAAGTATTATGTTTTATTTTGTACACACATTTTCATGGGTTGACCTAAGAAAACATGTCCCCTAGTGACATATCAATAGCCCTACCAAGGTATCCTTAAATATTGCAAGCTCTTAGATATTAAAAAGATATTCTTAGATATTCCTTTTAGCCCATTAGTATGCAAATTGGTATCCATGATTAGAGACCTATCTTCATATATACTTTGCATTACAAGATTCCATTAGAGCACTAAAAGGAATCTAGTTCTATGTGAATATTCCTAGGAGCACATACATGACTAAAGTATTATTTTTTATTTTGTACACTCATTTTCATGGGTTGACCTAAGAAAAAATGTCCCCCAGTGACATATCAATAGCCCTACCAAGGTATCCTTAAATATTTCAAGCTCTTAGATATTAAAAAGCACAAAAGAAGTTGAGGAAAATTAGGTGAAGTGGAGCATATGTTTGCAAATTTCATAGTACAAGTTTGTAGGTGCAAGAATGATCCAAAATTGTGACTTGTCCCTGCTCCCTAAAATTATCCCTATAAAGAGTAAACAAAAAATCCAATTCCAAGATAAATAGTAAATTTTCATTATTTTTTCTAAATTTTGAAATATTATAGATTTAGAGCATTCATTTTGGTCATTCCATCTTTAACTACAAAGATAAGTACCTTAATTTAGTGCATGTATTTCCATAGTTTAGCATTTATTACTTTAGAGCACACATGCCCATATCTATCATTGATTTAACATTAGGCTAATTAGTGCTTATGCATATGCATCTTATTTAATTAACCCCAACTAATCTTGGAGTTCAATTTTAGCGAACTCATCTAATCTTGCACCACCCTACTATCTTACTTTATGGTTTATGCCTTCATAATTTTTATGTATTTTAGATCCAATATATAGCTCATTTATCATCTCTTTTCAAATTATCTATGATTTAATTCTTATTTGGTTATATCTAGAAGAGGGAATAAAGACATATCTCACTTATGGGCCATTTTCAAAATCTAAGTTTTGTAAGTCTTAAAAAGTGGCCACCTTTAGTTGAAGGCTCTTTAATTCAAGGTCATGGAAAAGCCACATGAAATCACATTAGCTCAACCTTTGATCAAACAAAAACATTCAATCGAAGGTTAATTTTTTTATATATAAAGGACTCAATCATAGCTAGGCCCATTTCTTTTGGAAGTGTTGGTAGAGTAGGAACAACATAAGGTAGAGCTATGATCTATGGCCAAAAGACAAAGCAAAAAATAAGCATGTGTAACTTATCTTCCCTTGCCATTTTTAATTTTATTTCTCTTAGCTTATTTTTGTTTAATTTTTATTATTTTTATTCTATATACATTTCTAAATCTATAAACAAACCTTAAAAACCTTAATAAAAATATTCAAGCTCAAAATATTTAGAAAACTAAATGGGAATTGACATAGGTATGTAAATTTCATCATATACCACAAAATAGGTAGAAAACTAAATATGAATTGACATGAGATATAAATATCATTTATTGGACCTCATAATGGCTTAAAAATTAAATGAGAATCGACATTGGTATACTCTCAAAATAGAAGGAAAATTAAATTGAAATTGACATGGGTATGCAAATTTCATCAAATTTGAGCTCAAAATGGAAAAAAACTAAATGGAAATTGACATGGATATGCAAATTTCATACATTTTTTTAAAATAGGCACAAAAATAAATGGGAATTGATATGGCTATGCAAAATTTAGCTATTTGATCTCAAAATAGGAAAAAAGGTAAATGGAATCAACATGGGTATGCAGATTTCATCCATTTGATCTCAAAATGGGTAGAAAAATAAATTAGAATCAACATGGATAATAATTTTAGAATTCATAATTGTTCTAGTTAATAAATTAGGAATTCATTTAAATGATAGAATTGTAAGGAAAAAAATCATTTTGTACAAACAATATAAAGATATAATTGTTTAAATAAGTATATAATTTGTAAATGATTGTCATAATATTTGGTTAACCTTAAAATTAGTATCACTTTTACTAAATCAATCTAATATTATTAGATTAATTTCAAATAAAATTCCCCCTAGTGCCTACATTACCCTTAATTTGTCTTAGTGCATACACCAAAAAAGCCTAGTGCCCATAGTACATGTGTTCCCTTACTCTCATAAATGTTAGTTCCCCTATCAATCATAAACTATCATACACAAATAAATACATACCTCATCTTAAACCCTAGAGTGCCCCAACTACATACATGTACATACCCATTAAACCTAACTTACCCCTTGGTGCACACACCCATAAAGCCTAAATCCATGTAGAGCCTACACCCATATACTATAGTTCCATATTTAATGAAGTATTTTTTATGTTTGAAGGATTGGTTAAGGCATGATATAAAAGAATAAAGGAATGTCTCAACCACTAATAGAACAACTAATCAAGCATAAAACAAACAACCATCAAATAGGCATGCAAAGAACTTAAATATAAGGAAAATATGTGAGAAGATAATGGAAAACCAAATAAAATTATAGAAATCATGGAGAGAACACAAAGGGATACCAATATTTTAAACCCATCCCTAGAGATATGTGTGCAATCTATACTATTTGTAACTACAAAAAAACTCTAATATCATCCCCAAAACCCAACCTTCTTGCCAACCAAAGGATCTAAACTCTTTAAATGATCAAACCTACCTATTATATATTGTATGCCAATTGTCTCTTTAAATAATTATTTTACAAATTTATCGATACACTTTATATAGTTGGTTAGGATCAACATAAACCATTCAATTTTAAATATATAATTCAAAGTAGTGACTATTCAACAACTTATTAGAAACATGAGATAACTAATAGAGAATAGAACAAAACATCTTTCTCTTCAAGGATATTCTCAACATAAAGAGGTATGTGATAGGATGTGTGTGTGACTCATTTGATTCATAAGGTAAAACAAACCAAGAAAAATTACAAAAAATATCTAATGTCGCCATATTTTCCTAATTTCCTTAAAGCAAAATCAACAAAAACAAGAAGTCTACCTACTCAAACCAATAGAAAAAGAGATAAACAATAATATTCAAGCACACAAAATACCTCTTAAAATCCCGACTTTAGGAAAAAGTCATAAATATTTTAAACAACACAATCTCATTGGCCAAGCACCTAATTGAAAAGCAAATGTAACACATGCAATAGTAAAAAACCTGCCTATCGATAGGAACTAACAATTGCAATAGTAACTTGCTTTTCAACAAAAAAAAGTTTCATGTTTATGAATTACATTGCATGCCATTTACTGTGCTCATTTGTCTATTCAGTAAGTCAGATTCATGAACCAAGCTTCTCCTTTATCATTCACAACTCTTCCAAAACATAAATTTCATGCACATTGGAAGACTTAAAATTCATTGCAAACAAATGAGAACAATGATATAGGAATCTGACCTTCCAGTTCGTTGTTCAACAACCAAGTGTATTTGCGCCGGTATAGATGTTTGCCTCCAGCTCCAATTGCAAGTAATGGTTCCTGATACAAGGAAAAAATAGACAAATTAACACAATAAACAACATGTAATACGCTATCCATAAACATGAGCCACACAAACAAAAGTAAAATTTACAAAAAAAAAGACCAACATGATAATTTTTGCAAACATTCCTCGTTAACCCTTGCAACAACAACCAAGTATCATAAATACAGAAAGAAGCCACTCACCAGTACTGCACTGACACCGAATAACAAAAATGCATGAACCGAATGAAAAGCATAAAACATAAAAACTTTACAAGAAACAACAAACAAACAAGAATAAGCACAAATGAAACCCAATACTTGCATCCAATTTCATGAATTAACTATGCATTCATTGCTTATGTACCAACCAACACTCCAACACATCTTGCATAATTTGCTTTATGAGCTTTGTCGACATGCCGATAGCCACTCAAGCAATAAACAAAGAACTAATGCATTCATTGCCCCATTAACCCTTATAACAACAAGCAATACTTCTACTTTTCAAGTACCAGAAAACATAGCCAGCCCATTCACAAGGAGTTGACTTTTCCAGAATAACAAACATGCAAAAGGCTAAAAAACCCACAAGCTTTTCATGAGTCAAACCACAATAAATAGAAACAAAACCCAACACTTCCCTAACATCTCATGAATTAACTATATGTTCACTGCATATGTACACACAGTCCACAAAACCTTGCTCAAGTTGTCCACTTCTCCCTGTAACGCTACTACCTATCAAGTATAAAAAAAATAGACAAGCCACTCACCTATTGCACACTGTTCCTATGGCTCCTCCCTCGATCAAACACTACATAGAATGACAAATGTCCAAGATGAATACCAATAGCCAAAAACACGCAAGCTTCTCAACAAACAATAACGAAAAACCAACCCTCCAACACATGTCGCACAATTTGCTTTCCAAGCTTTGCTCATAGGCTACCAAAACAATAGATGCATAGTTAATGCATTCAACTTTTACAGAATAACAAACATGCAAAAGTGCAACCAACAACCAAAAAACCCACAAACTTTTGAACAAATGATAAATAAACAAGAATAAGCACATACAAAACCCAACACTCGCCTAAGATTTCATGAACTAACTATGCATTCACTTCATCTATGCCAGTATGCAAAACCACAACCAAAAGCTAGCAACACACAAGCTTTTAAACAGACAAAAAACAAACAAAAATAAACACAAATAAAACCCAGTACTCGTATAAGATTTCATGAATTAACTATGCACTCACTGCTTCTATACTCACCAGGCCTTCACCACATCTCGCACACTTTGATTTCCAAGCTTTGCTGATACCTTGCTACCCACACAAGCAATAAACACATAATTAATGCATTCACTTGTTCGTTATCCCCTGTCATGTATATGAAATCCATTGTACCCATTTGCACCATTACACCTTGTAACAACAAGCAATACTTCTAGCCATCAAGTGTCAAAAAAACACAACCAAGCCATTCAACACCAGTGCACTTTTGCAAAATAACGAACATGCAAAAGCACAACCAATAGCTAAAAAACCCACAAGCTTTTCAACAAACCATAAACAAACAAGAATAAACACAAAGAAAACCCAACACTCGCCTAAGATTTCATGAATTAACCATGCATTCATTGCACATATACCCACATGCAAAAACACAACGAAGAGCTACAAAACCCATAATCTTTCCAAAAAACAATATTAAAACAAGAATAAGCATAAACAAAATCCAACACTCGCCCAAGATTTCATGAACTAGTTATCTGTTCAGTGCATATGCACCCATAGACTTATCAAGTATCACAAATACACAACCCAACCATTCACCAGTAGTGCACTTTTATAGAATAACGAACGTAGCTAAAAAACCCACAAGCTTTTCAACAAATGACACACAAATGACAATAAGCATAAACAAAACCCAACACTCACCTAATAATTCATAAATTAACTATGCATTCACCGCACATGCACCCACATGCAAAAACACAATGAAGAGCTAAAATACTCACAAGTTTTCCAACAAACGATAGTCAAACAAGAATAAGCACAAGCAAAACCTAGAACCCCACCAACATTTCATGAATTAGCTATGCGTTCACTGCATGTGCACCCACATTACACAAGACATTGCCAAAAGGGTTCAGTTTTCCCTATGACGCTTCTAGTTATTAAGAATAAAAAAGAAATAGATGCGCCACTCACTAGTTGCACACCGTTACCACTGCAGAGAATGACAAACGTCAAACATGGCAACCCACAACCATTAACACACAAGCTTCTCAACAAATAGTAAACAAACAACATGCAAATTAACCAAGCATTCTCTGCTTATCTTTGCACTAGTTGTCCAATGCATATCACAAGGTTTGCTTTTAATGCATTAAACATGCATTCACTACTTTAGTACCAGCTCGCTGCCAAAGCTAGCAACAAAAATATTTTCCATGATGTATAATGTTCCCATATTTTCCTAATTTACTTAATGCAAAACCAAAGAAAATAAAAAATTGACCTACTCAAACCAATAGAAAAAGAGATAAACTGTAATTTTCTAGCGCCATAAATATGTGCTAAAATCCCGATTATAGGAAAAAAGTCAAAATTATTTTAAACAACACAATCTCATTGGCCAAGCGACTAGCAAAAAAGAAAATGCATCGATTGCAATAGTAAACTTGCTTATCAGCAGGAACTAACAAGAGTTGTCATAATTTCAATTCATAGCTATTGAATTTATTAAAGTATTCATAATGAGAGTCTCTCATCAATCGATTATAGAGTAATAATCGAGAGTTTTCATTCATTAAATAGGCATGATTAAACTTCATGATAATATTGTTTTCTATAGTATAATTAATATTATCAATTGAAATTCTAACACGATGCTGGGTGGGAGCAACAGGAGTGGTGGCAGTTTGAAATCAGAGATTGGGGACGGAGAAGAAGATGGAGATGACATAGATGAGGAGGAGGATGGGGTCTGGCTTCTCTCCTAGCGGTGCAGGCCTTCTTCTTGTGTTGGGTAGAGGGTTTTTTGCGTGTGGTTTTGTACTCTCTACAACATGGGGTGTGGTTGTGTTTGCTGGTTCTAGAGGGAGGCATTTGGCTGGTGTTTGGAGCTCTTCCCTTTGTTGGCAGACTACCTTTTGGGCCTGTTCCTCATCGTTGCTAGTGCTGAGGAGGGTGGTGGGGTTGAGAATGATGGAGGCATCTGGGTGGCCGTGAGGCCTCTTCTAGTCTCCCTTTTTGCCTGGGATGCAGATGTTTGTAAGGTTGACTATTGTACTAGCTTTTTGTATTTGGCAGAAGCTACAAATGTTGAATGTGGTGTGTACAATGACCCTGTTGGCTGTTAAGTGTCCTCTATATGTTGGCTTCTTAGGGCCAGCACTGGTCTCGGTCTCTTGGTGGGTTTCTTTCCTGCTCTTGCTTCTGAAATTTGTGTAGAGGTTGGTGATGGGAACTAGCATGCAGTTTTCTTGTGGCTGCCTTCCTGGCTGAGGGTGTTCGTTGGTCTTTCTGAGGTTGGCTGGTTGTGGAATGAGCTTATTTTTGCTTCAACTTGGTGTAGTTGGAGGGATTGGGGGTTCTTAGTGTTGGCTTGTTTTGTTTCCTATTTTTCCTTAGTTTTCCTTCGCTTCCTCCTGATGCTTTTTTGGTGGCTCTTTATTGTTTTTTGGCTACTCTCTGTAGGGTATGTGGGAGTGCGTTGGCTACTTTAAAGAAGTTTGGTTGTTTCTTGGGCCTTTTTTTGTTCCTATTCAGCATAATAGGGAGGCTTGGGGGTTTCTCATGTTGGCCTGCTATGCTTCTAGCTTCCTTCTTGCTATTTTTTGTTTCTTCCTTGTTCTCTCTGCTGGCTTGTGGGATGCTTGTGTGTGTTTGTACCTTGAGTGTTCTTTGATGCTTGTGTGTTTTCTAGGGTTTTTGGTTGCCGGTGTGGTTTTGATGTTGGTTTGGGATGGGCTATCTCTACCCATTTTGTGGATGCCATTAAGTTTCTTATGGAGCTAATGGTTTTGTCCTTCTCCCCTATTTTTGGTGGGGTTCTTTTGGTTGGGATGAGTGTTTTTCTATGTTCCTAGTGGTTGTCTTTGGTTAGGGGTGATTCTATCTTTCCTTCTTTTGATGGGATCTCTACTTAGTTAGAGGTGATGAAGGAACTAGTTTTTTTGGGCTTGAGGCCATTGCTGAAGTTTTACCCAAATGTGGTGCATGCTTTGGGTTCTTTTCTACTGATGACTTGCTGGATGAAGGGTCTAGCTATTTTGGATTTTTTTCAAATTAGTTGTAGCCTTTTTCTCTTAGTTGGGTGGTTCTCATGTTTTAATCCTAGACCCCAGATGGTTTTGTTCCTTGTATAGGGTTATCCAAAGAAGGCTACGATTGCATGCTTAGCTACTGTGTTGGATTTCTCCTTTGGTCCTATGGAGGGGGTCCCCCCTTAACAACTATTCTTATTGAGGTGGGCAGTTCTCCTATGGAGGTGGAGGGTGAGGGTGTTGGTGAGGTCTAGTTGCGGTGGTTTTGCTGATCGTATCCTCCTTTCCAATAGAGGGGAGCTCACTCCTTTAGAGGTGGAGTTGGAGTTGGTTTCCTGTTACCAGGTGAGTCTGTGTTACTGGGAAGCTGATTTATGGTAGTTTGAAGAGGTGGATTACAAAGCCCCTATTGAGGTGGAGTGTTTGGTCTTATTGGTGGTTTATACCACTACATTATCTATGCTTTTAGTGAGGATTATCTTTCTTGGCTTAGTGGTGTCTTCCTTGAGCGGCAGGTTTGCTGATGCCTGACAGATGCAGGCTAGTTCTTTGTGCAACTACTAGGGTTTTTGGTCCCAGTTCAAAACTAGTTTGTTTAAGGGTTTCTGGCCCTTGATTGTTTGTAAGATGCAACGTGTGTAGTCATGTTTATCTTTTAGAGGCTGCTGTGGTGTTGTTGGTGGTCTTTGGTTCATCTTTTTTGCAGCTTGCTTTCCTTTGTAAAGGGTTTTGGGCCCCTTCAAAACCTGTATTTTATCCCTAATAAAAAACATTATCAATTGAAACATAAACAATGAAAATTTATGAATTCATCTCAATATACTGACTCAAGGATCGATTCATATTTAGAGACAACATATCGACTCATTCTTTTGCAAACTTTCTTAATTTACAAGATCAATATAATGGTTGAGTGTGCATGGGTTTTGAAGATTCTAAACAACTCATTGAATAGTTTGGATTCTAAGATGACTATCAAACATACACCTTACCATGACCAATTTTTTTTTAGGTAGCCTAAAAAACTTTATAAATTCAATCAAGTTGTAAGGCTTATCGATATTCTTCACTAAATTATAAAGAAAAACAAGGTTGAAAGACTATGATCAAAACAAAATTGTTATAGATTTGAAGCAAGCTGTGAGGATATACTTATAATAAAGATAGGATAATAGAGAATCTAATATTATACATAAGAAAGTTTGATAAAACTCTAGAATAAATCATCAAAGACTTTCTCCAACCTATTATTATCGCAATCTAGGAAAGATGGGATAAATTGTCACATCTCATTTTCTTGCATAAATTTAATTGAGAAATAAATTGAACTGATTGTGAATATTGATCAAGGACATATTATGAATGTGAATAAATGTGATTTAAATTGGATGTTATTTTTAATAATTGAAATGTAAATCAAAATTTAAATTGAAATCGATGGTTAATCTAGATGCATAGAAATAAAATTTAAATAGTTAACATACTATGATTATGAGTTTAATTTCTATAAACTTCAATTATGGTAACTTAAAGACTAACACTATTGATGAAAATTTAAGTGCAAGTGTGTGAGGGGTGTTTAGTTGATTGACATTGATGAATATGATGGAAATATGGTACTCACACACATTCATGTAGCTGCATTCATGATAGCATTGCATATGCGATGGATTCATTGAGTTATTAAGATTATGTCAATGTTTCATGCTTGATAGTTTGTCTAATGATCATGTTTTATGCTATTAAATAGAGAAAGTTAAATTTATTAGGAAAATTAAAAATATACCTTTTAATTATTTTATTTTATTTCAAAAAGTATATTGAATATTTGGAAAAGTAAAAGAGCTTATTTTGTTAATAAATTGTTGCATGTAAATAGTTTAAGAATAAGTTGCATAATTTATTATATATATATATATATATATAAATAATATAATCTTATAAAATTATATATTATTATATATATTTAAATATATAAAAGGTTTGTCATTTAATATTTTTTAAATTGATTGTAAGATTATTATCAAATTAATTGAATAAGGTTTAGATATAAATTAAAAGTAAATTAATTAAGTTATTAAAACTAAATATCAAGGTGAAACATCACATGAAATCATGCATTCATGGGTGTTCAAATGATATAGTTTTAAAAAAATTTGAACTATAGTTAAATTGAAATATGCATGGTGTTGCAGAGAGACTTTTTCAAAACTATTTGATAGCATGTAACCAACCTCAAAAGGCTGAGATATTTGGGGAAGAAATTGGAAGTTATTATGATTCTCTTTTTATTTAATGATGGGAGGCATGAAGTAAGGGGATATTCATGGGGTGGGGGAAAGAAAGGAGGTGGTTTTGTATTTGTAGGAGGAGGTCTCTATTTTCTAGAGTAAGATGATTATGTTGCCATTGTTTTGTATTATATACTTGAGAAGACACCATCACATTTAACAAGGGAATAATGGGTTGAGACTGATCACACAAAAGGGAGACCAGGCTTCACACATCACTTATAGCCTCTACACACCCCCGAAGATCAACCAAGCTTTCATCATTTGCATTGCTAATTCCCATTTTAACATCATTTCATCATATTTCCTCTACTAATTAAGTAATTTTGAATTATTTAATTAATTCATCATATTTGATTAATTTCTCTCTTATCTCCCCTAATTGAATAATGTTAATTATTTAATTAGCCATAAGCCTAATTTTCATCTAATGTCCCATGATCAAATAATTTTAATTATTTTATTATCTAATTTTCTTCTAATGTCTTATGAATAAATAATCTTTATTGTTTAATTATCTAACTTTCATCTCCTTCACATGGAATATTCCTTTTTAATAAAGAATATCCTAATCCTCTATAGTTAAATAATCTTGAATTATTTAATTGTCCTATTTTCCCTCTCAAAGGCATATTCTCATGGAATATTCTTTTTCAAAATATCTTAGCCAACTATAACATGCCCATTGTTCTACCCAAATATTTTACTATGCTTTTAACATCAAGTAAATAAATTATGATGCCAACACATAGCAATAAATTTTTTTCTTTCATAAATAATAATATAACGTACTTTTGAAATAATATCTTTCCAAACTTTTCCATTGCATTATACCTAAGTATTACAACTTTGCAAAGTATTGATTACATAGTACATGATAACATGATATCATTTCTCTTTTACAAATTTTCCATCATAATGGATACAAGTAATCTAACATGGCTCCACAAAGCTTATTAGTAATAGATTTACAAATAGTCCTGGAAATCCTCCATGCAAACCTTGGTCGCCAATTGATGAGGATAAGCATCACTGAAGAGCTTTTCTGCCAACCTTGGACTAACTGCGGTCCCCCACACATCTATCTATTTGATAGATGACCCTATCCTTTGATGAAGAGATTGGTTTGGTAACCTCATAATAACATGACTATTCCTGAGCTTAGTGGTGTGTCCTAAACATCTCTAGATCTATCATACAATGGCTACAACCTAAACATATGGAATTCCTTCTATCCAAGACGTAAATTGTGGAAACAGTGAACTAATAGTGTAAATAGTGGTAACTTACACTAATTTGGTCAAAGTATTTATCTCCCAAAATTTAGAGTGGAAGCCACACACTCACCCACTACCTTAGCTCGGTTTATATATGACTATTCATACCCTATGCATAGGCTATCCCCTTCATTGGATTATCCTAACCCCAAGAATAACTGTTACCTCTATGTTATCTAAAACTCATCTATTTAAGTAATTCAGGGTAACTCTTACTTACCAATTAACCATATGGATTATCATAATGTCACATCTTTAAAGACTCTAGTACAAAACGTACAATCCTGACTATAAAAGTATTAAACCAAGGGTTTATCTCAACATTAAATGACTCTCTTCAAAAGTATAAACTTAACAATAAATGACCTCAATTTAAAAGTATAACCTTCAATAATAAATGACTACAAAAAAGTATAATCTCATCAATAATTGACCTCAATCAATGATAATCATATCAATAAAGGAATCACTCAAAAGTATGGTCTCAACAATAAATTGACTCTAGGAAAATTGAAGTATCTTCAACAATCAAATGACCATTTCGATCCTATAGGTTAACCTTGACTTATTTGCTTTAATCAATAATCACATAGACAACCCTTAAAAATAGGTTATTCATAACCTAGGGTTTCCAAAAAGTAGTGCAACAATCAAGTGTCCATCATAAAAGCTTCTCTTTCAATTTATCACAAATATTCTCATGTTTTCTACTTGTGTATAAAATATGGAGGACAATGGCTTGAGAAGGGTTTGTTCTTTTGTATCTACAAGTTCTCTACTCATCATGGCTTTGGGTTGCTAGTATGTGAGTCCCCTTATGGAATTTTGTGAATATACTCTAATTCAAAATAAGATAATAACATAACCATAAAGTACAACTCTCTTTCTTATCATTGAATATTGGTATAACCTCTAAGTTGATACCCTATCACTAGGATTAAGACTCACTTCCTATCTCAAAGTGACATGAGTATTTAATCAACTAATGATTATCATCCTAGGTTTGCATAACAATGTAATGATGACATTCTCACTAAGTACACCAAGCAATCTTTCACTTTCACATAAGGTTAAGTAACTTCTTCCTAATTGATCTAATTTTACAAGCAAAACAAACAATGTCATACAATCTTTTCAGATACATAAAACAAAGTATAAAAGAGTAGGAATCTACATGCTTGATTATGCAATGCTCCAATCGATTGATTTGGATTCCCAACATAGCCTTCCTAACTCAGTCAACAACTTCCCAATAAGACTCCCTCTTAAAACCTCTCTCAATTCTCTGAGAAACTCTCTCTCTCAACTTAGGAAATCATAATGCATAAGCTCAGAAATTCATAGCAAAAATGTAGGTAATGCATGCTCTCAAATGAGGTAAATAGCTTCTCTATTTATACAAAAAAAATCAACAACTAAAGACTAAAACCAGGGCATGGGAATTAACACTTCTCAGTTCAATTGCTTCGACTCAACAAGGTAATTAAAAGTTGGAAGCTAAAAATGATGTACAAGGAACACATACACAACCAAGTGAATGAGTCGCTCAACACAAAAAAACAACAAGAAAGACAAATAGAAATGCAAGCTTTATGTTTCCCTATAGGTCAACCTTCTTAGACAGTCGTACTCTTGACTTATTCCATATATTTCATATTCTTAACAATCTTGAAATTCATACTATGAATAGACTTTTATTCGATCCATTTATTTTCTAGTTTGGCACCACCTTATGCTATCCGTGCCATATTACTTGGTCAATGGTTTGCTATTTGAATTAGTTGACTGTTGCTTGTGCATAGTCATTTGATATTGTTTGCTTTGACAAAGTCTTGGCAGCTGTAGTTACACATTGGTTGGTTATTCCTACGTGCCCTATGACAACACTGCCCCTATCCTTTAGTTCGGGTGCTATATGTGCATGACATTCTGAATTCAATGTTTAATCTGCCCCTATTATTCCCTTAGTTTGGTTCAACCATTACTTAACATAGCATTGCTAATAAACTCATGCGTTGCCTTATATTTTACCTTACATATACTACGCTTTACATGTTATATGTTGCGCCACATTCTATATCACAAATATTGCACTATATAAGTTACACTATTCCATTAAGTTCCACGCCTATATATTGAATGTGTTTGTTGCACTTATATACTTTATGCTACTTATTACATTATGCCCTTCAACAATCATTTCAGCGGTATTTATTGAAATCATTAATATATATATATAACAAGACAAGTATATATATATATATATATTATGTCAACCTATACAATGCATCATTCAATAACCGAATACATATAGACATATTCTCATATTTCACATATTGATGTATGCGTATTTATATACATATTTATACGTATGTATATACATATTAATATACTCGTATGATCGTTACCATTAATGTCATTTCATACGTGCATATTAATATATATATATACATATACCATATATATATTGTATTTTGAAAATTAAACAAATACATTCACAATCCCATCGATCGACATATATACACTTCGTGTATATATATCTCATCGATTATCATAAACACATAATGTAGAACTCACATGATTAAGATAATCGATTACAACAACCATTCAAAACATTCATAGTCAAGTTCATAACATCTTCTAAATCATACCCAAACAAGGCTAAGGTTAACTTACCATGTTCCCAAACTATAGAATCGACTAGACCTAGCTAAGTCATGAGTGTGTGAAAGCTTAGTTTAGGTCTTATCAAAGGTTACCAGACCAAGCCCCTCTCCTGAGTGATACTTCCCCTCTCTTTCAGAGGCTC